>CM024334.1:10054915-10423134 GCA_014170255.2 Drosophila triauraria | reverse complement strand
AATACCTTTTCAAATCCCACAGAGAGGTCTGACTTGTCGCCTGGCCAATCTCTAAACCAGAATTTAAGCACCTTTTGGGCTTTGTGTCCGCACCGCAGTCAACTTTCTTCCGCATCTTGAGAAAAGCCAACTTCATTTTAAATGTAACCAAAGCCGTCGAGTTGGTGGCCCAATGCTAGGGATAAGGCCGTTGCCAGGCGCCCCTACATATACATATATACGTATTATCCTGTCTGCGGCTGATATGTGTCTGTGTGAGCGGCAGCTACGAATATAAGATGCGAGGTTTGTGTGTGTGTGCTGTACACCTGCTGCGGTGACATTTTACGGCTCTTTCTTTGTTAATTTCATTTGAGGCATTTAAAATGCACCGCCGCCAAAGCTGAGCTGACAACTAAATACAAGGAGCCGCCCACAAGCGCCGGGACTCCTTCCAGGACTCTCCTGAACGTGCCGAAAGTTGTGCTCAGCCAGTCTTTGGCAACTTTTAATGACTTCGCCTCGAAACCCGCACCGCACCACAATGGCAGAAAGTCTTTGCTCGCGTGCCCGAATATTTAACCGCAAACGACGAGACGTCAAAATTAATTAGAAATAAAATTAGTTTTAATGCCAAAGTGACTTTGTGTGTGTGTTTGTGTGGTTCCCTGGCCCTGTGTGCGTGTGTATTAGAGAGCTGTAAAATATACTTTGACAGCGAACCGAAAAAAATAGCTGAAAAGCAAAAGGAAGACGAAATCTTGTCAAAACTTTGGGCGATGAAAGTTTCAGCTATCGCGTGCATGTGTATCTTGTGGGTTGGGTTAGGACAGAAAATGATTTAATCTGCCCAAGTTTGGCTATTACTTTATTTTGCGAAAGCGCCGAAGACATTGCTTACTAATAAGTTTAAAAGATATCATTATTTTCCGAAAGAGGAGGCGAAAAGTTTATATTTGTGGCAGATATTGATTAAAAGTGATTACGAAAAGGTGGATACATAAACTAAACTCATATTAAATACTAAAAATCACAAGAAACGTATTATTTTAGGAAGAATATGGAACAGAATTAATTTTCTTTAAGCTACTTCCTTTGTAACCAGTAATTAAAGCCAGCTTTACTTAAAACCAGCGGTTACTGTGAGTAAAAAAATATATAGGATTACACTTTAACTATATGATAAGCTTTAAATCCGATATATATAGTACGGTCACTACACCTGTGACTCCTTTTCTGGAGTCAAGTTAAAGCCAAAAGCGAACTGCCGCCTGGAGCCAACGATGCGCCTGTGAAGTGGGCTAAGACAAACAGGCAAAGGAGACAGGAGACAGGGACAGGATACAAGGGACAGCAGAGAACCATGACAAGCAGTCAGAGAGCCAGTTGGAGGAGCTCACAGCCAGCGCTGGGCAGAGGGCAAAGGAAGAGAAAGAGAACTCTGGGCGACACACAGCGACAAATCATCAGGCAAATCCGCAAAAGTGCACAGCCGCCTGACGCCCATCAGCGCTGTGCAAAGCTAAAAGACGCTGATGACGTTGAGTATTATGAACGGAATGATGACAACTGGAACCACAGCAACTGCAGATGCAACCCAACTACAACTACAACTAACGAACGCAAATAAAAGGGCTAAACGTAAATGAACAACACTGTAAAAATAGTAACAGGGGAAATTTCTTAAGAGTTTCAATTATTTATATCTGAACCTTGAACTATCAATTAATAAATCATAAAAATGTATAATTTTCCCTTGAGAAAACACAGCAACTTCACTCTCAGATTTATTGTTCTCCAAGTCTCTATAAAACAAACACAATCCCCAAGCCGATTATCATCTGATCACAGTGTATTTAAGAGAAAAAGGGAAACACTGTGGGAATGAGTGGTTGGAAAAGTTGGCACACTCAACTCCGCTCCAGACACTCCTCCATGGCACTTCCGTCGCCGTCAGTCACGGCATTATTGAAAGGTGAACAACTTCGTCAGGAAGAGGTATGCCATCCTCTATAGAGATTCGAGGGGCGGCGGTCGGTCGGTCTGCTGACATAAAAATCAACGCATGGAAAGTAGGACAAGTGTCAAAATCACTGCGAATGCAACGACAACTAAAAAGAAAGCGATGCCGGGCTCGGCAAAATGTAAAAAAGAGACGGCTGAAAGAGGAAAGAAAGGCAAAGACATTGCCACCTACAAGGATGCGGATGGAGGCAGGAAGCCGAAAGACAGCGGCAGAGCTGGAAACGGATTTAAGTGGGGAACAATGGCTGGGGCTGGGGTGGGAAATGGCCCATCTCAAGTTGGTTCATGCTACTTAGTTATGCCCCAGAAAGGGCGGAACCAAAACGGCCTGAATTTAAGATGAGGCGATAGTCGTGCAAAGTAGGTGCCCTGTCATTTGGAAACCTGCTTATTTTCATATCTTGATCTATTCTGAGCAAGCTTGTATTAAATTTTCCTAATTTCAGGTTACAATATTTATTTTAAATATATACGTACTAATTATAAGTTCCTAAAGAGTGTCGTTAGCAGACTTTTCTTATTTTTAAAAAGAATATAAATAAAACACACCAAAAACCCTCCAAATCTTTTGTTTCTTGAATGCTTATTAAACAGTTCCACCACAGAACTCGTTTTGTAAACGAAAACTCTTAAAAAAGTGGCAGAACCGTACCATAAAATGTGCTTCTTTGTGGGATCCTTTTACTTATCCCACTCCTCGTACTGCTATAACCCGTTTCATAACCAGAAAGAGTATAATAAGTAAAATAATTTATGATACAGTGAAATGCCAGTGAAATTCCAAACCCCCTCCCCATACACACACAGATACATCGCAGAAAGTTTTCGTTTGCCATGTAATTACGAACGCATTCTTTTCACAGTCATTAAATGACAAATTCCGGCACAACGGCAAAGTAGGACGAGGCAAACCCGGGACAAGGAGGCAGGATCGAGGAGGAATTCGGTCCGGTGAAGAAGAAATATGCTCTTCTGCAGTTCACGCGCTTAATCGCATTCATAAACTCGGTTTTACGACTTTGAAGCACAACAAAAGGTTTTAATGTAACATTTTCTCACCGAGAGGCGTGCCATTTCCCGGGGAGAAGGCTGTGCGTGAATCAGCGGGTTAAATGTGAAAGAGATTTCATAAGATGGAATTAATGGCCACCTGGAGCATTCCGTAGACGAGAAGATGACACCTGGGTTCCAGCTGCTTTGCATTACAAAATGGAAATCAAGGCATTTATATAATTGTCAGGTGCGATTACCTGGGATATCTTCGTGCTTTGGAGACGAAAACTTTAATGGTAACAAATTCTGCTATCTCCACTGAATTGTTTTGAAAAAATAAATCATTCTAAAGAACTTAATATGTTTTTGAGAAGCTTAACAAATTTTTTATTTGTAACAAATAGCTTTAAATTCGTCAAAGCTTAGACTTTTACAACAATTTATTTATATTTTCCCTTTAATTCGTTTTAAATTTTCAAAACAAAAAGCACAACTAAAAGGAAGAGCTATGTTCAATTTTCTCTTATGATTTCAGCATTTTTACATTCATATTTCATTTGTTTTTGCACAATGTTTGAATCGGGGCACTCGATAGCTAATAAAATAGTATTTTCACAATATTTGAATTAAAACATTGCAATTGAATGGCTCTCGACTATATTTGTCCAATTATTCGATTTATTTGATTGCAGCATCAAGCTCTTTCTCCCAATTTCATCCCCGGCCACGAATAATTTCGATAAAGGTCTGCCTTTACAGGGGCATAAACCAAAAATTTAATTAAATTTGAGGCCTTGGCTGGCATGGACCTGGCTTACATGTGGGGAACATGGCAGATGAAAGGCAAAGGCAATGCATACGGAAAAAATGCCCAAATTCAAAATGCAAAATCCAAACCGAGTCCGAGATTGGGCATTATGGTCTCTGGCATAAATATTTGCCAGATGCAGCAGCTGCTGCTGATATTACAAAGGCTGTTTGAAAAATATAAATCCGAAATCGATAGAGGAGTAGGTTCAATTAGCCGGGCCCAGAGCACACAATGGCCGGCGGCAGGTGGCAGGGGTCCCAGCAGGCCTATGCTACAAAGGCGGGGAACAACTGCGCGGCAAGAGTAAACCGAACGTGTGTTATTCCCATTTATTCAGCACACTCAGGCGCACCACAAAAGCTATCGAACACTTGAGCCAACAGCCAAAACCTTTTGTTCAACTGACAGAGTCCTGAAAAATAGAGCCAAATCCTCACACAGGCCAGCGTTGAAGCTGCACTTTCATCTTTCGTGTGCGGGTTGTTTTCCATTAACTTTTCCGGCTGGAGATCAACCAAGCGCATGGAAACGTCAAAATGCACTTTTCCCTTTGCACAGAAGACGTAAAGTACTAAGGTGCAGGCGCCCAGGGTTTACTACACCACGGAAAACTCCCAACTATTAGCTATGATAAATTATTTTTAAAGTGTTTTGTTCGAAATTAGTATCAATTTTTTTCTAAATATTATATAAGTGAGTGGAAAAAATATTACAACTTGGAATACAACATTTGATAATTATAATTGTAAAGCGGTCCCAAAATATAAGATATTTACATGTGAGTTTTTGTAAGAAACTGAATTTATTCGGAGCGATCTCCGCTTTATATAGATTCTAGCTTAGGTAGCTAACATCAAAATCTTATGTCTAGTTTTATCTTCTACACCAATGCAACGGTCATCTGTTCCCCTAGCTGGGAAACCGTTTTCAAGTGCAAACGGGGATTTTCCGCTGCAAGATAGCATATAGCATGCTGTACAAATATTTAAGGGATGAACCCAAGCAACAGTATCTCGAACATTTCTAGATTCCTAGTGGCGTTTATATTTAGATCTAAGCAGACACATGCTTATCAGTACAGTGCCTGCAACGGTTTGCTGTTTACATTGGATTCTTATATATATATACGTGTTCACGTGTGAACAATAATAATAATATAGATTTATTTATTAACACTATTTATAAGACAATAAGTCAAAGTATAAACAGCCAAGCATACCTGCGCCGGCAACATGGCGTATGAGTAATATTTTCAAATTTAAAAAAATAGTCTCGTTAAAAGCAAAAGGGCAGCCGCACTCTGGCTAACGATAACAACAAGAATAGCTCCAGGCAGCCATGAAAAGCATTCAGTTCTATTCCTTTAATCCCTTGCAGTTCTTATTTTTCCTGTTATTGTTGCTGGCAAATTAATGAGAACACAACGCTCACATTTTCATGTCAGCGAGCAAAGCAAGTGAGCTTTTAACAATTTTTCTTTGCCCTTATTGAAAGAGCTTAGAGTAAAGTCTACTGAAGTTTGAAAGCCTTGTTTACTTAGAGGGAAAAAAATGTAAATTATAATTTTCCAGAGTATTAAAAATTAGAGAAACAAAACGGGGAAAATAGGGTAACTTTGTTTTCTGAAAAATATTAGTAAATAAATTGGTCGGATTTTGTATTTCTTAAATTAAAAGCTAAAATATTAAATAATTAATTAATAATTAAAATAGTATTTAATATTTAAATTAATTTTTTACAGGCTATATGATTTTCCGTGCTATTTGTTTTAAATATTTTAGAAAGCGCATTCCCACTTTCCCTCTTCTCGCACCCTTATTTTGCTTTAATGTTTTGTTTGGCCTGTCATTTTGTTATTTATTGAAGCAATGGAAAAAGTTTTGTATTCCCCGGCCAAAAGAAATCTCGGCGGTGCGTCTAAACCTTTTTGCGTGTGCCAAGTTTTTCGGCTTTTAACTCAGTCTCTGAGGCCCACTCGCCCCTCGCCCCTTTTTGACTTACAACTCTGGCAACTTCATCAAGGAAAAGCACGTGCTGGTGGCTTTGAACACAGAAGAAAATAAGAAGTTCATATAACCGAAAATGTACTATTATCATCTGTATTTTTTTAAGTTCCTCCTAACCATTTTGCCACCATTATATTTTTGAAAAACCATTTGCTTAGGCTTGTTTGATTTTCTATAAATTCTTCATTTCCCTGTGATTTTTTTCTGTGCAGAAGCTTAGATCCCAAAGGCGAGCCCTCGTTGACATTGATTTGGGTCTCGAACGAGCGGCCCCAGTGAAAGTAACCCATTTATTTACTTAAAGTTGGCCGCTTTTGCTGCGCTCGCTTATATTTCTTGGCCCGCTGTTTTTTGTGGGTCGCACCGCCGTGCAATTCCCTTCTCGCTCTGCTTAATAAGCAGCTTACAGCGTCGCGCAGTCAGTTTGTCACTCATTTTGCTTCATCATGCAGTAAGTGTGTCAATGTAACAAGCCGCTCTTGCCTCTCCCGCCTTTCCTGCCTCTCCTGCTTTTCCACAATTTCCACATTTCCCTCATGCTAACCACTCCTCTCCTCCCCCTTCAGTGTCCGCTGTGTATTTGCGCTGCTGCTTAGTGCAAAACTTGTCATTTGCAATTTCAGCGTTTCTGTTTTTTTCGCAACATTTATGTTTATTTGCGCTCACAGACGGACAGACAGGAGATGGCAACTCATGCATATTTCACATGTAAATGCGTTTGCAGTACCATCCCGAGCTCCTCTTGGTCCCCCCACTCTGCCATTCCAACCCTTTCGTCTATTTGTGTTGAGGTTATATGCAAACTAAGTGCTTGTAAATGGTTTTATGCTCAGCCTCAGCATTAAATGCCGGGCCACCGCCAATGTCCCTAAAAAGTATACTACGAAAAACGTGCTACTTTTCCCTTTCGAATTTAGCTCTTAACTTGATTTAAGCTCCATAAACATAATAAATATAGAGTTATAAAGTCAAAATCTATTGCTTATTTAAATATAAAGAAGGCTCTGCATTCTGCATATTTTAAATATACCTTTTTCTGTAGAATTTAAATTATTCATCGGTTTATCTTTTATTTTCATTTGGGCACGTTTTATATATTTGATATACTTAGTATGCCACAAAGTACTTTTCTGAATCTGATATTTTTAGTACAAAATATTTTTTTAAGGCCCACAAAGAGTTTAGATCTCAGCGAATTTTTCATCAGGAGAGGCCAGCAGCCTAAATAAACATATTAATTAGCGGATGCAAAAATGAACGTGATTTTTTTGTTGTTTGCTTTGCTGCCTCCGTTTAAAAAGGATTATGTGCTTGAGATTTTTATGATGTTCGCTCCTTGGATATTTTTTGCTCTCTTTTCTTTTTTAATTAAAAAGTTATGTGCATTAAAGTTGAAATTAAATGTTTCCTGCTTCTGGCCCTAACTACCCTTTTTTCGCAGACTTTTCCGCTAGATTTTATTTCAGCCGGGAATGCATCATTTAATGCAGCCCTTCAGCTGTGATTTTCAAATGAAATGCCAGTTGGGCTATAAAAAATTTACACCCAAAAGAAGGAGTGATAAAGTATCAAATAAAAGGTGCAAATGAAATAAACATGGACGAGTCCATAAACCAAAGCAAATAAATGTTAAAAAAAAAAGTTAACCAGGTACAAACTTTTTAATAAAAAACTTAAAAAGCTCCGGTTTCATTTAAACAAAAAATTTCATTCAGAGTTAAAAACAGACAACAGATACATTTATAAATATCTTACAAACATTTGAATGAATTAAAAAAAATAAAGGCTTCACACAACTGTATTTAATATCATGGACATTACCAGAGAAAAAATGTATTCAAATAAGGTTGCCATAACCCTGTTTTTAATATTCAATGTTTATTTGTTTAATACGCTTCCTCTGCTCTCCGCTCGGTGACAGCTGTTGCCGAAAAATCGCAATCAATAAAATTATGCAAAAAAAAGAGAAAAGCTTTAATATTTGATGAGCTACAAAATCCCCCTTGGCCAACCATGGAGTACGTGTAGGCCACTCTCAAGGCCCGGCTATATTTTCAATTAAATTTTCACAATTTTCCGCTGAGAGCCCGAAGAGAAATGGCTTATGCGATAAATATCACGACAAATACTTCCGCGCCGAGAGCTTTGCAGGCCTAGTTAGGAGGGGAAAATTGTAGGAAATATAGGGTGTGGAAAATAGGAACGAAGTATATAGGCGGGGGAAATATGCGGGTGGCGGGCAGATGGTGGCTACTTCCGCTTGGCACATGTAAATGTTGCTGCTTTGGCTTTTATGTTCGGCGAAAAGTAGAGCAAAAGGCCTAAGCCCCTCGCAGCTGGATTTTCCCCTCGCCCTTTGCTTGTCAAGCTGGCGCCGGAGTTGTAGTTGTAGCTGTAGTTGGAGCATAGTTATTGTTGCTGGTGTTATGGTTAGCAATTAACATGCTTTCAACACTTGCCGCCGCATTGCACGACAATCGCCAGCGGCAGCTTGTGGGCACTCAAGGACGCAGGACGCAAGCGGCAGGCGACAGGACTCAGGACGCAGGACAATAAACGAGACACTGGCACTTCGCTTCCCATTGTCGCCTGTTTGACTTTGTCATTAGCAAATGCACTCGAGACTCCGCCAGAGAAAGTAGCTGCACTTGAATTAATTTTTTAGATTTTCTAGTTTAAAAAACCTCCTAGAAAAGAGAAACCACCGAGGAGGATAATTTATAAAGAAATTCGTAAAGAAAAAATATCTTTAATATCAAATCCGTTATTTATTATATTTTAAAGGAGAAATTCGAAAGGGAAAGTATAAGTATTATTTATATAAATTTATTTTTGTTCTTTTTAAGTTCACATTTCATAGAAATAAATGTAGTTATTTTTATAAATCAATGTCAAAGTATTTTACTTTCTGTGCATTCAAAGAAAAAGCTGAAGCAGTTGCATTGAAGCCAAGTGAGCACTTGAAAGATTTATGCGTCTGGTTGTCTCGTCCTCGGCCGCTTCCTTCCGCGCTCCTTTGTCCTTGGCTTTTCCTCCTTTACCTCCTGCCGGCGCTGCACATTAAACTTTTAAGCATAATTTCCTAGCCAACTCCGGCCGACTCAGGCGCGCATTGTTTTTAATTATTGTGGCAGTGGCAGCGGCAGCTGGCGCTGAGCTTATTTACAATTAAACTGCCGCTTATTTCGTTATTGAATAAATATGCAAAACTTAAGCGGCAGCTGGGACAGTCATTTGCCCTTTTAGCTCATCCCGCTGCGGCCGACTGCAATTGCACAATTCTCAATTGTGCGCAAAATTCAGAACGGCACAATGCTGCCATAAATTGTTTTTGGCAACAATTCAAAAGCCCTGCAAGTCCGGACGGCTCCTTGGAGCATCTGCCGGAAGCTGCTCAAGTGCCGGGACTTTTGGATCTCCTTGGAGCTGAAGCTAAGGCTAATTGTGGGCCGCACAATGGGTGGTTAAGTCCAGGATTCGCAGAAACGTGCTTAAGGATTTTTTGGACTCATTTTCAATTTAATAAGAAAGTATACAGTTTAAATATTTATATACATTTATAAATTATATTTCGAAGTTCGGTTCCTTTCTTGTTTGTCCAATAAAGCTATCATATTTTTTGAATTATTTTCGTAATCCAAAAATGCGCGAATTTGAGGTCTTCTTGGGAGCGTTACATCATGAAAATTGTCAAAAATTGGATTAACAAATAATCTTTTTAATTTCTTAACTCAATATGCATATTTACAAATCTAATAAAAACTAGCACGAGAAAGCTTTCCCAATTGAAATAAATGCTATTTTGGCTTAGTTATGCCTTTTCTAAAATAGCAAACTGCAAGGGTATGTAAACTTCGGCTTTCCGAAGTATGCTTACCGTCCGGTAAATAATCGCTCAATGGGTAAACCGAAAATGATTTGGGAGATTATAATAAGCAGCTAAACCATTTGAGCTTTTCTGTTCTCTCCCCATTTTTCAGCCACAAAACTTTTTCTATGAGATGAAAACAAATTCCATTTTACTTTGTGCCCCTCCAGCCCCAGCACCGCCACCAATCCAATCCCAGCCGAGGCGGTTTTCCGAGAGCTCCGAAAGGTGCTGCCCTTGGCCAGCTAAATTTTCTAAATAATTTCACAGCGCCTTATTACGGAGGCCATTTGTTGGCCTCGGCTCCTTGGGGCCATGGTGGGGCATCATGTAACAGGTTGCCAGCCCATCACACAGGAGATTAGGCAGTCGGAAAGGGCGGAGCGCAGGACTGGGTGAAACGAGGAGGAGTAACAGCTGCTACCTGTGAGCGAAGAGTGGCTTACCCTTTTTTGTTGCCTCTTGACGGGAAAAGCTGGAGAAGAGGCCTCGATTTTTAAGCCATGTCAGCCAGGCAGGAAGGACAGAACTAAGCCCTTGGCAGGGCCTCCCAGCTGGCTTTTCCTCAACCCTTACTAGGTACACTGTGACGAGTATTAAAAGGATCTAAAAATAATTTTAGGAAATTATAAACCAAACGGAAACACTTTTCCGAAACTAAATAGAAAACTTGCAAGCCATTGTTGCTAAAAATATTCTTTATCAATTTATGACCACACCTTCAGCTTAAATATAATTTTTTCAAGTGTTTACCTCCTCACCCGCCTGAGGGCTGCTTTTGTACTTTGCAAAAAAGCAAATATTTGTATTTCTGCTTGAATGGCTGAACGATTGAACTGAGAGCGAAATTCGAACTGTAGCAAATCACACGCGTTTGATTGATGATTTCCAGCAAAGGAAAAAATATAAAAAACAGAAGATCCGGAATAAAAACGTAGAAAAGGTTGCTACTCAGCCGAATGGGCGTGCACATGCCGTGCCTTTCCCTGTGTATCTTTAATATTTGTACGGCAGAAAGGAAAAATGAAGCGAAATTCCTGGGAGCTCTGGGCTTAGTTTTGTTTTGCCTTCTTTATGGCGCACACATAACTCACATTAATATGCAATGCTGATAAGGCGGCGGCAGAGCCCTGCTTTGGGATTCCGTCCCTCCGTCCCACATAAAGCAATAAATCAACGCAAACGAAATGAATTTTGATTGTCATTGATTTATGTGCACTGCAGTTCAGGCCCGAACGAGTCCCGGGTGCTCCTGTCCATCCTGCCCGCACGCATAATGGCTGCGATAATGATGACAGGCGGAAGACGAAGGAAAGGTCCCTAAAAAAGTTTCTGGGCAGCCTACGGTATCGCCCAGCGCTCTGGCATAAAATTGTAGCAATTCAATTAACTGTCATCAAATGACAATTACAAATGAAGACGGCCCCAGGGCGGCAGGTGTTCCGGATAATAATTTCACAAGGGAAATCGATTTGATTTGATTGAAAAAAAAATTGATAAATTCACATAATTAGATGAGCATATTAAGGGGACTAATGCAAACATTTAATTTGAGTTAGGAAATTGTAAAAACATTAATTAAATCAATGTCTCTGTATTATTAATTCAAACTTATTTCATGAATATAAAATAATTACATTAAAGTCCCTTGTGATGTCCAATATCATTCTAAATCCAGTTGTAGGAAATATAAACACTTTTAAAAATAGTTAATTATTTAGACTTTACCCAAATCCTAAAAAAATGCTTATTGCTTAGGAAATAAATTAATTTAGAGACATATCGTTAGTTATAGGTTGAATATAATGTAAGGATTTAACATAGATAAAAGCATATAACAATATTATTAATATATTCTAAATAAAAAAGGCTAAAGTCTATAAAGCTAAATACAAATATCTCACAAACAAATTTTACATTTATTTTTATTCAATTTAAAGAATTAGCATTAAGGGAACACTCCGATTGACTCACACACCAAGCACATACAATCGATTTCAGGACCTTTAACCCCTTTTTATAATTTTTTACCCGCAGGCTCTTGACGCTAATGTAGGCATTATCATTAAATTTGAGTTCAATTCAAGGGTCAGACAAACAAAAATGATGCCAGCCATTAGGCCTAGTCACTTGGCCATAAACTTTGTGCCCCTGCTAATTGTTAAAAGTTTCAATTACCCCCAAAAGCGGGGTGGAAAATGCTATCCCCCCATGACAATGGCGGCTGCCAGGATGTCAGTCAGTGTGTCAGTTTGTCGAGCTGGGAAAAGTGCAAATTACATTTCAAAACTAGTTGGCAAGTCGTCGGCTTTGCAGCTGCTTTTGTTTCACTGTCCTACGTGACTCGGCCAAATTAGTGGCAGAGCTGGGAGGATATGGGGATATGGGGTTTCCTTCAGCATACGCTTTAAGTGCGCCTTGAACTTTGCGGCAGAAGCGAGCTCTCGAGAGCCTATTTGCGATGATTACACGGCGTATGA
Source organism: Drosophila triauraria (assembly GCA_014170255.2). Classification (NCBI taxonomy): domain Eukaryota; kingdom Metazoa; phylum Arthropoda; class Insecta; order Diptera; family Drosophilidae; genus Drosophila; species Drosophila triauraria. Next base: position 10,410,972 of record CM024334.1, on the reverse strand, counting down.
GTGATTTTAATTTAACGCAGAGATAAACACACGAATGGCCAACGAACGACCGAGCTGTCGAGCCTCCGAGCCCTTGTAAGTACCAGAACATGCCGTGTTCGTGCCGTGCCGGTTGCTTTAAGTAGTTATGCAAATATTAAGCGCACAGCCGCCTTTTGACCTGAAAAGTCAATAGGAAAAACTCGCACGGCCACTACTCACACAGGCGCATTGGAAAAATCCACCCCAAACGTGGATGTATGTAGATACGTACACACTCTTACCCATACTCGAGAACTTTTTGGGGGAAAGTCGGTGGAGAAAGCTGCTTTCGCTGGCCTGATAACCGACACTGAGGCACCACAGCAATGCCGATTGTAAATGTCAAGAGCGGAGATTTTTGAAGGATACCAATGGCAAAGTTCGCCTGAACAAAACTCCGAGAAAACCACTTCAATTTAAACAAACACGAAACATAAATTGGGGCGAAGGTTTTATAGATTTAATATTTTATTCAGCTGAAGGTTACTTTGAATATATGTAAATTGATTATAGTTTAAAGTCCTTTAAAATTGAAAATAACTAAATTCAAACTGATTAAATAATTTTAAACTAACAAAACTTCTTCAGAAAATTGCATTATTGCTTTTAAAGATAGTACATTCTGTATTATTTTTGTTAAAAATAGCAAAGAATACATTAAAGAAAAAAGAACTTGGTAGATATTAGAGGTCTGCACGAATGCACTCAAAATTTTCGGTTATTTGAGTACAACCAGCTTGAGTCGCAATTCGGCGTGCCAAAACGGTTTCAACAAAGTGAATTGCGCATTGGTTAGCGTTGTATTCGTTGTGTGCGAAATGAGTGAAATTTAAACCAAAGCGGAATGGATAGAATGAGTGAATACAGAGTAAATGTTTCGAGTACTCGAGTGAAATTTTGGCATTCTCGTCTCAGTAATTGAAAAATAAAATAAATAAATTACATATATATAATAAATAATCCATGTCTTTCTATTTGTCTATGTCTTGTATTGAAAAGCAAAACAAAAACAAATACGAAAAAACAAACACGCAATAAATTTGACTTCGCCACTGCGGCGCACAACTAACCGAGTACTCGGTCGCGAAACTCATTCGTGCATTGCTTCGCCGTTCGGATATGGTAAATTTTCTACTCATGCCTTCACCACATTTGCCGAATCCGTTTTACTCAATGTCTCACTCAGTCAGTCTGAACTTTGAGTGAGAGTACCAAATGCTGCTTTGAGTGCATTCATGCAGACCTCTAGTAGATATGTCTTATTTATTTTTTACTACTTAATATTTCCATATCCACTCACCTGTTCAATGCCGCCACATTTGCTGGGTGCACCGCTGACCACCAGAAAAAAATAAGAGATGGGAATTATGGGTGGAGAAATCGAATTGCGAGAGTGTAAACTTAATTAAGAGCCTGCGAAGAGAGTTGATTTTGTTTGATTTACACGCCAGCAGCTGCATGCTTTAATTATACAGACGCCGGAGGTCGGGGGTTTGGTGGGTCGAGCCGGGTCACGGCCCCCGGCCGAAGGACATTCGAGTGGCCAGCTGTCGCTGATTGCCCACCAGGAAGTGACCCACCGAAAAAAAAGAAAGCTGAGCGGAGGAAAAAGGATCCAGGCCCTGGCATTTCATGGCTCATTAGGCATGCACATACGTTTGCTCCCCTTGGGTTCGGATTGGGATTCCCATTCAGGCTCCAGAAGCTGCTGCTCGTTCTGCTCCGTTCTCCTCCCCTGCGGAATGGTAACAAATTCAATTTTCTACGACGCCGATTTGGTTTCCGCACGTCTTAAGCTATCGTCGGCAACAGTCGACGCCATGAATATAGTTATTGGCTGCAAGTGTTTGTCTAGATGTCTGCCAGCAGGCAGCTTGCCCCGTTCCTCCGCTCCTTCCCAGTCGATACCGATTGCGCAGTAAAATAAATGATAAGAATCTGTGCGCTCTGCTCATGAATTACAAATCGCATAAAGGATTTGCCACTGGCTCAAGACAGCGAGCGGCAAGGACGAGCTGCTCCTGCCCTGCAGCTTGCACTGCGGACTGTTTGTTCGTCCGCAGGATGCGGAAAGGATCAGGACCTGGAGCCGGGAGCACTAAAGCGCTGGAGGGTTGGGTAAACAGCGCACAGCACGCCGAGCATCTTAATGCCTTGAGAGGTTGGCTATTCCGGTGGTGGCTCCTCAATGATTAGGAAAAATGCATTAATATCCTCCCTCAGCCTGAAATAAAATATGCCAGCCTTAGTAAAACAACTGTGGTTAAAGTTTTCGTTTTCATTTTAATTTCTTTCGTTTTTTATAAAATGTAGAATTTGTCAGCTTTTCCATTACGTCTAGTTATTAATTTCAATTATTTGTTAGGACTAGTCGATTAATAGTTTATTATTGGCTAATGCTTTACACATTTCAGATCGTTTAGGTCGCGCTCCCGCGATTAACTCTTAAATGCTTAGTAATACTAATCAATTTTTACATTTGATCGATTTCATTTCCATTACATTTTTTTACAGTGAGTCGAGGAGTTGCCTTTCTATATCGTAGAAAAAATTATTATCACCGTTGGTTTTTCTTTGTTGTCGAAACTTGTTTAAGACATTTTTCTTTTGTTCTTTTTATTAGATTTCTCATTTTGCAGTAGTAAGTATGCTTTTAGGAAAATATGCCTTTCTAACACCCTAAGTAGACTAGGTTCTTGAAATTTATACAATAGATTATTGTTCTTGGTATTGTTTATTATTGGTATCAATAAATTTGCTTAAGGTTTTCCCATTGTAAGGTATCTCATTGGTTTTCGAATAAAAAGTGGAAAAGATTACAAGTCAAAAAGGCAAAAGGGCAGGCAGGCTTACTTTTCATATAGAATAGAGAAATAGTTGGAAAAAGAGTGAGAAGGAATAATGTGGGGGAGGCGCAAAGGGTTTGTTCACCAATTTCGGTATCTCATACAGCCATTTTTGTGTGTGGAGTGTGAAAAAAGGTAGAAAAGCTTTTGTTGCGGCAGTCGTTTTGGTTAGTTGTGTTCCCCACATTCACTATCCCCTATTTATGGCAATATATCATATTTTCTGTGGTTTCCCTGTTACAACTATTATGAGCACAATTAATTTCGACCTCTGCGCCTGACAAATTCCTGCTTATTCAATTAATATTTCGTTTTTCCAGCGCTCATAAAATATGCTAAGGCCACATTTAATTTATTTATATTTCTATACCTATTTAATATTCTTGAGCTCAACGGAATGGGAGTGGAAAGAAGCTTGGAACGTGAAATTGGCTTAGTACATCTAATCAGGCTTCAGTTAGGCTAAAGTGAAGTGAAGGAAAAGACAAACAAAGGATATATAAGACGCTGTAAAGGGATAATTGAAACGAAATTGCTGCACACAATGTGAATGGCAAAAGTGTGAAGGCAGGCAAAGTAAACAAATTGAAATTGGAATAGGAAAGGTAAATAAAAGCGAGGCGAAAAGCCTTTCAGGAAAAATTGTTAGCAATTCCTAAATACCTTCGCGAATAGTGAGGCAAGTCACGAAGCGTATTAGTTAGGGAGAATAATATCAGTAATATATCTAAATGAAGTGAGAGTTAATGTAAAGTAATTGAATGAAAGCGTAGTCAGAAAATTTAATATTTGAAAGACTTTTTTAATATAAGAAAAATAAAAGAAATGAGAAAAGTGTAAAACAAAGAAATCGCGTAAAACTTGCTTAGCTGTTCATTCAGCGAGCTCTTTTAGGGTCAAATTGAATTAGGACAACTAACCTAGGTCTGCGCCAGGTCCGGCATAAGCGTAAAACATAAGCTGGCTAAAAGCTAATCATCGTTAAATATACATATATATATATACATAGTATACAGAAGCACATTTTTACATATATATCTCGCTCTACTCCTTTTTTTTTCCACCGGTGGCTTGCATTCAAATGACGGCGGCGTCCAGAATCTTGAATCGTGAGCGGAAAAAGTGTCAACACTCATTTTTGGACGTGGAATGGGCAGGGTGAGTGGGAGAGCTTGTTGGATATTCCGAGTGTTCATTATCACGCAACGATGGCGGCCATTGTGGAAGTAGTGGACGATGATGGCGATGGCGGGTGACGCAAGGTGGGGGCAACCTGAGAATGATGCTGATGATGATGATGCGTCTGCTGCTGGTGGGGTGGATGTGGCTGTTGATGTTGCTGCTGGAAACGGGATTGGGAATGGAAATGGGTATGGGTGTGGGTTTGCGATTGAGGCTGGGAAATGTGATGGACCGGAAAACTCCACAGAGCAAAAGGCATCTGCTGCTGAACCAACAAAAGCAGTTGGCGTAATTTGTTGGTCGTCGTTGTTGCTGCCGTTGTATCTTTCGCAGCTACCGCTGTTCCTGCTCCACTTATTGTCGCCGTCGCCATCGTCATCGTCATCGCTGTCGCTGCTCTTGTTTCGCCAGCAATTCCCCTGCCCGGGCAGGTGGCATCCTCGCTCCCATTCCGCCGCCTGGCGCAGCGCATCTGCATCTGCGCCAGCTGCAGCTCGCCGCGTCGTCATTCATCCCAGAGGCACTGTTGTTTCTGCCGCACATAATAGGTGAACTGTGTGCACTTGCGGCAAGTCTTGATGCCGCAGCGATAATTCGTCTGCTGCTGCTGCTGGGCCCCGAGGAGTCCGCTCCAGCGGCCCCTTGCCTTTGCAGTACTTGAGCCCGCAGGGATACCATCCGATGCAGGTCTCCAGGGTGCATAGACAGGGGCCCACAGGCTGCTCACCTCGTTGCAGCGCGTCGAGAGCGTGTCCGGGAACTTTTCGGTGGCCGCCTCCAGGCTGGAAATCGATGAGCCTGTGGTCGCCATATAAGATACGGCCAAGGGAGAAGCCGAAACAATTATGTAAACAGAAAAGTTTGAAGGCAGAAAATACCCCCACAGCTGGACGAATAGTATATATACATCTGCCTTAAAAGTTTCGCCTTCCTTCATTATCTTTCCAAAGATTACAGGCAAACATAAGAAACTAAAGACTCCGAACTTTGACTAAACTAATAAATATAAGGAATTCACTTCTTAAAACCTGTTCTGTTTTTGCTTTCAGGAAACTAGATTAAATTGATTGATTTTGGAGCCATTGACTATGCAAAATTAAATTCATTTGTTTGATATATCTTGAGAAAGTCGTAATATATATATTAAATTACCATCACACAAAAAAGAAAGCATATTATCTTGCTTTCTTTCATTTAAAACACATTTAAGACGTTCCTTAACCTACTCTTTCTGTTGCTTTATTTGTTGATATTTAATGTAGTTTCGTTTAATTCCGGTACCTGTAGCGTGTTAGCCTCACAAGTACAGAATTCATATTTTTATGTGGCATTTAAATCGTGTTTCCGTACAACTTGACCTAATTTTTGCATTACACGCAAGTTTAATCTTATAAGTCGGATTTAAATAGTCCTAGAGTTTTGCAAGTACGCTATTAAAATCGAATTACGTTCGTATAACGAGTAACGCGATTAGTATGTTTTGTTTCTATAAACATGCCAAGGAATAAAATTGTTTGAAGACCATTAAGTTAGGGATTTAAGCCAACAAGATTACCATTTACTCAAGAAAAAATAAATTAAGGTTATTTAAGCTTAGATTACTTCGATTATCTCCTAAGATTAGCTCAAAAATACCTTTAACCCTTACAAATTTGCTAAATCAACTACTTATAAACCAAACTAGTTCTTAAAACCCCAAGGAAAATATGTTGAAATGCACTCACCTGACAGATCTGCCCAAGACTTCAAGTCCACGTCCCTCACGTATGTGGCGTCCATTGCCTCCGAGCAGAGGCCCTGCAGGTGGCGCGTGATGGGCAGGGATCGGTTCAACTGCACCCAGCTGCTCATCGTGTAGGTCTCGCGACCCTTGTCCTCCTCGGGAGTGCGGATGGTGTGCGGATTCTTCTGGCGCAGCTTGGCCATTGCCGCCGAGGAGATGAAGTCGCCCTTGTTGAACTTGGTGGCGAAGCACATGACCTGGTACTGGCTCTGGCCGCGCTCCTCCTCGCCCAACACCAGGGCCTTGAGGATTTGAACCTCCTGGCGGATAAAATGAGAAATATTCACGTTTTAATTTTAAATTCCTTTTCCACGGTCTCCTCTCTTCTCTTTACTCACATTGCGAAAGTCAATGACCTGGGTGATGAGCGTGCCGTCAGTCTTCTGGAATTCCAACGTTATCAGGTCCTCGCCTATGTTGGAGGTAATACTCTCCTGGATCACCTCGCCGCCCTGCCAGCAATCGGATTAAAAAGCAACAAGTGTTAGAGGATGTTAAATTACTTTTTCAGCATATTCCCTTCAATGTAAAATATTAATACAGCGCCAAGGCAGTCACGAGCTTGGGGGCATCCCTGTGTTGTCAGGACTTGAATTAACTATGACAAGTCCTGAAGCTGGGCGGCCATGAACCAAATTAGAGCCAAGAGAGTTGAAAAATAGAAAAAATGAAAAGAAAAATCACACGAGTCGGGACGGAAAACGAAAACGAAACGGAGATGAGCTTTGGCAAGGCGCAGGATGAGAGGATGAGAGGGACTCGGCTCGTCACCCCACCACAACATCTCGAAATGTAGTTCAACAACAGCAAAATTTGCCCTTTACACGTGTACACGAGCAAATATGTTGGCAGTGGGTGTTATTGTGGCCATATACTCTTTTGAAGGGTTTTATGAACTTCATAAGGAGCTAGGTGGGAATAAAAATGAGGGTCTTTTGCTCTAAAAAGTATGCTTTAGGAATGTTGAGAGGTTGTTTTGAATAAACTTAAAACAGCTTAACAAGAAAAAAAGATTTTGTAGTCAAAAATAAAGTTCCTAAGTTAGTAAAGGAAACAAATATATAATTCTTTGTTTTAAACATTATTTCATTTGGTAAAAAGGCTTGTATTTGTAGTTAGTATTTTGCTAATTTCTTAATTATATGCCGAATCTAGTTATAAAGTCCCTAAAACCTAATTCAATTAAAAGATTCCTTAATTAAAACCAGACATATTTAATTAGTAAGCTTCTCTGTGGTAACATCTGGATTTATCTATTGTTTTCTGACCCTACTAATCCAGTACCCATCCCAAAGATTGTCCTACAAGGGTATTTGGCATTTTGCTCCCCCAAAAATACTATATCCTTTATTTTCTCTCATGTTGTTTTGGTTCTTGTTGCTGCTGGCTTTTGCTGTGTGTTTGCACAAAGGCGCATGTAAACAAAGAATGACAGGGCGCAGCGAGAAGGGACGAGGAGAAAGCAGAATGGAGAACGGAAAAGAGAGAAGGGCGGAGAAGGAAGAGAGCCATCAGGAGGACATTTTGGGGCCAGGGACAGGAAGAGGTGGGGGAGTGAGAGAGCGAGAGTTTCGGCTGATGTCAACTTTCATTATAAGCCCGGCGCTGTTTTTGGCCAACTAATCTAAAATTTATGGAAAAGCCGAAAGCAAAGTGTCAATATTGAGACAGCCGAACAACAAAGCCAACTAATATTGCGGCGGAAAAAGTGAAATGTCAGGAAAGTGAAATTCCAGCAGTGACATTGAACTGCGGTGCTTTCAGTCCTATAAAAAGGTATTTATAATCCTTACTAAATCTAATAAAATAATTTTTTCTTTAATAACATATATATTTGCACTTTATTCCGAGTCTTATTTCTTTCATCTTCACTGGGAGTAATTGTATATTAATTTGTTACAGTGTTAAAATTGTTTTTCTTTTCTTTTCTCGTAGGTTAGTGTATGCACACCAATTGGACGATTTTCCTTAAAATAATATGACGGCTAATATTTAATTCTGTATTAAATCTAAATATGCGTTTTTAAGAAACAAAATTGGTTTAAAAACACTTCCTTAGTAAATTTCTTCACAACTCTTTAGATCAGTGCCGGCTTTGCAATTCGTCTTCGACTTGCTTCCTACTGATATTTGGTGGAATCTTTTGAAATTTTGTTTAAAACAAACCAATTGTTTATTTTGGTTTAATAAACAGAAGGCCTTCGCGTGCTCTCTCTCTCTGTTTTCGGTGTCTCTCCGTTATTTTGAGCTGTTTTGTTTTGGTGTGCTCATTTTCGAAATTAGGTGTTCGAAAATTAAATGCTGGCGTCGCTGCCGTCAATATTTTTATTTGCCTTGATTTTTTGTTTTCTTTGTGGGTTCGCACCTGGTTTTGGACGTTGATGAGTAGCTGGGAGAGGACCTGGTCCACGGCAAGCATGTTGCAGACCAGCAGCCACAGGAAGGCGCGACTGTGCTTGAAGTAGTGATTGCGACTGACGACGCGAGAACCACAGCGACGCTTGGCCGCAACAACACCGCGGTTGTGCTGCTGATGATCTTTGAGGTCGTTATAGTTTGCATTCCGCCAGCGGATATGGGACTCGCGGGCCGCGACATACGCGTTCGCGACGTTCTGCATCGGATGCTGTGCTTCCAGAATCATAGCGCGACGTTTGCGATGCAACACACGATAAAGTAAAAAATCCACGCCGCGCGAACGAACGAACCACTCGCTTCGAAGAAAAAAAAATGAATGAGTGAATGAACGATTGACTCAAATGGTCTCACAGCGACTTTTCGAAATCAGCTGAGTGGTGTGACCGTACCCAAATATCAAAAGAACTCTCACTTAGTGCTGCCAACTTAGCTATTTTAATGGACGACAACCGTAAACTATAAAATGTTTAAATAATTTTAAGCTCACTAATTTTGGACTCAGATTGCACTTAGCAGATACATGTTGTTGTAACTATGGCGAAAATTCGTTTTATATTATATCATAAATGTTAGTGAATTCGACAGGTCACAAGATTGGAAACCCATACCAATGAAAACACCTTGGAGGGAGAATTTAAAGAAATTTTGAAATGAATACATTTTAATTAATGAATATTTAATTTGTTCAATAATGCAGTCCTTAATCTATTTTAGTTGGCTTGTTTTGCTATAATTGGCAGCCCTGGGTGTGATCATGCAAAACACTAAAAGGGGATGCCCACCATATCGTTTTGGCAGTGCAGCCCTGGTATTTCCGCTACATAGTATTTTTTCGGCATCGAATTTCTGTATTTTTCGAAACATACTTTCACATTGGCCAACCAGCTGTTGCCTCCACTATGCACTAAAATTGGCCAAACGCGTTGCCCCCAGTCGCTTGTGACGTGTTGTTTTTTTGTAAACTATGTTTTTTACCTACTAAACCGGGAATAGTTTGCTGAAAATTCGCCAAAATCCATATAATTCGCCGGCCGCCACACACAGGACACCATGCTGACCCTGCGGGAGCGCCAAATCAGTGAGAAACCGGCCAAGCCATGTCCCTTTGCTAAGGGAAAAGCTTTAATTAATGACTTTTTCCAAATTTATTACAGATGCCATTAAGCAGATGCTTAATCTAAACTCGCAGCAACCGAAAGCGCTGGCTGCGGAACCCGTGTGGAAGATCCTCATCTACGATCGCGTCGGCCAGGACATTATATCGCCTATTATTTCCATCAAGGAGTTGCGTGAATTGGGCGTGACCCTGCATGTGTGAGTGCCTGCAGGTTATTCCTTACAAAAATCCCTCTATATATATATATATATTCGTTCCTCAGACAACTCCACTCAGATCGCGACTCCATTCCCGATGTGCCGGCCATCTACTTCTGCCTGCCCACCGACGAGAATCTCGACAGGATTCAGCAGGACTTCTCCAACGGCCTGTACGATGTGTATCACCTGAACTTCCTGGCACCGATCACACGCAGCAAGATCGAGAACCTGGCGGCTGCCGCCTTGCACGCTGGCTGCGTGGCCAACATCCATCGCGTCTACGACCAGTACGTGAACTTCATCAGCCTGGAGGATGACTTCTTTGTGCTGAAGCACCAGCAGAGTGACCAGCTCTCCTACTACGCCATCAATCGAGCCAATACCCGCGACGAGGAGATGGAGGCGCTGATGGACTCCATTGTGGACTCGCTCTTCGCCTTATTTGTGACCCTCGGAAACGTTCCCATCATCCGTTGTCCGCGGAACAGTGCCGCCGAGATGGTTGCTCGCAAGCTGGAGAAGAAGCTGCGCGAGAACCTCTGGGATGCACGTGCCAATCTGTTCCACATGGATGCCACGCAGGCGGGCGGCGGTGTGTTCAGCTTCCAGCGACCTGTGCTCCTGCTGCTGGACAGGAACATGGATCTGGCCACGCCGCTGCATCACACTTGGTCGTACCAGGCGCTGGTGCACGATGTCCTGGACTTGGGACTGAATTTGGTCTACGTGGAGGATGAAACAGCAAGTGCAGGCAAGGAAATGAGTCATAACTATGAACAAGCAGGGTCATTAATGATTTGCACATTTTAGGAGCTCGGAAAAAGCCCAAGGCCTGCGATTTGGACCGCAACGATCGTTTCTGGATGACGCACAAGGGCAGTCCGTTCCCCACAGTGGCCGAGGCCATCCAAGAGGAACTGGAGTCCTACCGCAACTCCGAGGAGGAGATCAAGCGCCTAAAGACCTCGATGGGCATCGAGGGCGAGTCGGACATAGCCTTTTCGCTGGTCAACGATACCACCGCCCGGCTGACCAACGCCGTCAATTCACTGCCGCAGCTGATGGAGAAGAAGCGTCTGATCGACATGCACACCAAGATCGCCACTGCCATCCTGAACTACATCAAGGCACGCCGCCTGGACTCGTACTTCGAGATCGAGGAGAAGGTGATGTCCAAGCAGACGCTGGACAGGCCGCTGTTGGATCTGCTACGGGATGGGGAGTTCGGCCAGGCGGAGGACAAGCTGCGCCTGTACATCATCTACTTCATCTGCGCCCAGCAGCTGCCCGACTCGGAGCAGGAGCGGCTCAAGGAGGCTCTGCAGGCGGCCGGCTGTGATCTGACTGCCTTGGCGTATGTGCAGCGCTGGAAGGCGATCATGAACCGCTCGCCGGGAATCAGCCAGGCCACGCAGTACGAGGGCGGCGGCACCAAAACTGTGTCCATGTTCACCAAGCTTGTCTCACAGGGCAGCTCCTTTGTGATGGAGGGCGTCAAGAATCTAGTGGTTAAGCGGCATGTAAGCACTCTCCATACGGTTAAGAGGTTTCCATCCAGCTTATTGAGTTATTTTTCAGAATCTTCCTGTTACCAAGATCACCGAGCAGGTGATGGAGTGCCGCAGCAATGCGGAGACGGATGACTATTTGTATCTGGACCCCAAGCTCCTCAAGGGCGGCGACGTATTGCCCAAGAATCGGGCTCCATTCCAGGACGCCGTGGTCTTTATGGTCGGCGGAGGGAACTACATTGAGTACCAGAACCTGGTGGACTTCATCAAGCAGAAGCAGACGTCCAACGTGCAGCGACGCATCATCTACGGAGCCTCCACGCTGACCAATGCGCGACAGTTCCTCAAGGAGCTCTCGGCTCTGGGCGGCGAAATCCAGTCGCCGTCGACGTCGGCGAGTTAGGAGCGACTGCTCCGATTCCATTGCTGCTGAGCGGAGTGGACGGGGATGGTATTGGGTGCGCATGTGTGTCTGTGTGGCTTCTTTCGTTTACTTTAAGCATATCCAAAAATAAATTAAATGCCAGGCAACTAAAAAAAAAGCAAGAAAAATGAAAAACAAGCGAACACAAAGGGAGAACTCAGCACTCGGCAATTACTCCAACCTGACGCTTAATCCCCGAAGGACAACAAGCAAAAACATGCGTAGCCTCGTGTACGACAAGCCCAGGGAGCTGGAGCTGGAGTTGGACCTGGAATGGGAGTGCGGCGGCCTGGGCAAGGGGCACTCGCATTCTAGGCACCCATTAACACCAACTTGGCAACGCTTTGATGGACAGCTGACAGACAACCAGTCAACGGCTGAGGCGATGATGGCCCCAGCCCAATGCCCGATGCCTTCGGCATCTTCGGCGATGCCACAATTATGGGGCGACAACTATGCGCGGCACTTGGGGACAGCGGCAGAAGTTGGCAGGGTAGACCCTAGCAATTAGCACTATCCCTGGCCAACTATGAATGGACAGTCAGTCGATGGCTCCGAAGCTCTGGAGCACTCAACCGATATATATTTTTTTTTCGAACCACTCCAGGCTCGGCTGGTGCACTGATTGAATGTCGCCTCGTTTGGGAGACGGGCAGGCAGGCAAGTCAATCAAAGAAGAGCGTTAAATTATCCCCGGAACCCAGAGTGTTAGCAGAGCTTTGATTTTGTTGCCTTTTTTTATGAAGTTCCTAGCTTATGGCAAGTGATATTAGGTTTCTTCTTCGATTTTATGTATAATTTAAAGCTTACAAATATTGAATTTCCTTCTGCTGTTATCTTAAAAAAATAAATTTATAAATAAATACGTTTTTTCACTCTTTGTTTTTGCTAAATTAATGATCAGTAATAATATATAATATATATTGTTGAACAAATTGTTAAATAATTTATCTGCTGTAAGATTTTTGCAAAAACTTAGATCTGTACTTAAAGAATAGTTCAAATGTTCGAATAAATGCCTCAAATTTATGTTAATTAGTTAAAAGGTTTGGGAATACTCTAAAAACTGTCAAATTAAATTGTTTAATACTTAAATAAATAAGTATAACATCTTAATTGCAAAAGTTTTAAAGGATAAACTAGGAATACAAATAGATTATCAAGGAAGAAAGTTATGTCTAACCTAACTTTATTATAGAAATAATTTAATGATTGTATAGTGATCGTATAATTGTTTATTTATGTATAAGTAAATAGAGTACTTTATTCAGTAATTCAAATTTTAGTAAGAAAACTATCTTGATTGATGTTTTAAAAAATTAATACCCTGAACTACATTAAAGCTCTGACCTATAATTCGGTCTAGGAGCGAGTTCCCAAGTAATCCCCCTAATCGAACCCAATAAATCCCCTCAAAATATACAGCAGTTTCCACACTGACTCAAAACCATTCCAAAGCAAATCTCGAGTGCCCACTGTAGACAGTTTTCCAAGATAAGCTGGCAAACACAAATACCAAAAAAAAAAAAATGACGAGAAAAATATGGAGAGGAAAAAAGCGATACGCAGGCTAATTAACACTTTTGGTAAATCAGAATTGATGGCCCTGCTGAAAGGCCACAGATGAGATGATGACGCTGAGACGATGACGATGATTATTCATGGAGCGTTGAGTTTAAATATTGGTTTTGGTTGGGCCTGGGATTGGGCGGCCAAAGGGGAACCTGGGTTGGGTTACTATCCATCCAGACTACCCGTGGCCACAATTTAAATGTTAACATAAACAAGAGCAATTTAACAAAAGCCCCGGCCGAGACCCAAAAAGGCCAAAATCCGAAAAATACAGAGGGAGGAGGGCAGTGCCAGAGCCAGAGCCAGCAGCCGGCGGAGTCCGCGCCACAAAACTGGTAACTGGCAACTGGTAGGTAACTGGTAACCCAAAGTGATTTCACGGGTGGTCCGAAAAAGATGCGGCTCAAACAAATCATAAAGGAAAAAATGAGAGGGAAAAACGAGCAACAGAAACTAACAACGAAACGCAACATGAAAGAAATTCTTAACTTGCCACATGCATGAATCGATTATGTGGTAAATGCAACTGCCGCCGTGTGCGTGAGTATCTGTGTGGACTCCGGAGCTCTGGAGCTCCAGCTCCAGCCCAGAGGAGCACACAACCAAAACCCCAAATAAAACCAAAGAAACCAAAATGAACACAAAAAAAAAAAGATGGTCAGGCAGCCGTTTCCCACATTCCTGCTGTGAATCATAATGGCTGCCGCTGTCGTCGTCTTGGTTCTGCTGGCTCCTCCGGCTGCCCTCGGCTCTCCGGTCTTCCCGAGTGCCCGAGCACCTCGCACAGATACACACGCGGCGGCTCTCTGCGCCAACATCCCATACATATATCATAATCTTAACAACTCTTAACAAGGCAGAACGAATTCCAAAATTCGAGGAGCCGGGCACAAACAGCCAGTCAGGCGGTCGGACGATCCCACAAAATGAAGTGCCGGGCCAGACAGAGAAGGCGAGCTTGAGCTCTCGGGCCTCGGAACTTCAGCTTCATCTTCATCTTCAGTTTTAGCTTTAGCTTTAACTCCAACCCGAGCCATGAATGGTGGCTTACTGGCCATGGGTCAGTCTGGGAAGATAGGGACAGAGATCCGGGATGGTCAGGCGATGGGCAGTCGAAAACCTTCTAAAACCTTCGATCGTTAAGATCGGTATATTTTGAGTGGAGATCCCAGTGGGTTAAAATAAATATTTTAAGCTATGTATTAAATATATTTAAAGTTTTAAGAGCAACAATAATTGTAGTACAATATTCTATTACGTTTTTAATGTAGGAAATCAGTAACTGATCAATGTGAAAGCCTACGTTGATATTGCTTTCTAAACCCAAGCTAGTTTTTAGTTGTAGTTATTTATATTTATTGAAGTAAACCCTTTCTTAAAACATGAATAATAAAATATATATTTATGGAACCAAATTGTTGATAAGGAGGAAATTCTTTAACACCTTACCAACCTGTTCTCTTTTTAAACCCAACAAACTTTCATAGACTTTAAAAATGTCTTCTATTAATAACAGAAAATGTAAATTTCCATAACTATTGTATATACTTCACCAGCTTATTGTCCAGATCACACTAAACACTAATTAATTCAAGATATATATCAAGAATTTTACATTTAAGTATTTAAGTCTTCATCTCCTTGAAATAATATATTAACCTTTCTGAAATATCACCACTAAGGCCATCGATCCCTTTCAAACTCCTGTTGCATTTCAAACTTCAATCAAACATTTACATTTTAATTTTGTTTGATCTTCCCTGGACTCCTCCTGTTTTTTATCCTTGTCAGCATTTTGTAGCCGTGTCTATTGATGTTGTTATTCGAGTTGGTGCTACCACCAACATTTCTGAGAGCCGCCGCCTTCGGTGGTCCATTCCACTCGGCGATCGGGAGCGGCATGTTAATTAATCAGCCAAATAATAATACAGCACCCTCCAAGATGAAGAAACGAGCCGAAACGGACCCCGAGGAGGCGGAGAGGTTCCAAATATTTGCTGGCAATAAAAGAGCAGCCCGGGATGGATCATCCTGGGAAGCAGAAGGAGGAGTGGGAGCTGGCTTGTTAGCGGCTTGTTAGCCGGGCTACCAAAAACACGCTAAATAAAACAAACACAAAAAAATTAAAGAAGGGGGACCGAGAAAAAAGTGAAATAAAATAATAATAAAAGATGAGGATGCCGCATGGCTGTTGGCCATTTCCTGGAGCCATCACAGAATGTGCAACGAGAAATTGATTTAAACAAAAATCTTATTGCGTGACGCATCTCATGGCCCGGCCACGCCCCTCCACTCGCCCCAACCTGGCCGGGGCCTGGTCATTAAAACAAAACGAAAACAAAATCGAAATAAATGCAAGGAAATTGTAACCGGCCAAGGAGCGGCCAGCGGGATGGGGCATGGGGAGGAACCCTACTTTTCTGGGTCTTCATTATCCTGGCCTCGGGCGGTTTTTTGTTCGCCGGACCGCTCCTAATGGCCACCAACAAACAGCAGCCAACAGCTTCATCAAACATAAACAAATACACTGGACATGGTCAGATTTTACCCCACATGCTGCTCTCCAGAAGGGAGACTCCTCGCAGGCACTGGGAAAAAAAGGGGAGAAAGAATTCTGAACAAGCAAGGAAGCCAGCTTTGGAAAGCCGAAGTTTACACACCCTTGTAGTTTTCTGATTTAGAAAAGGCATACCTAACTAGCATACGGATTTTGGCTATCACTTTCTTTTTGGCTATAAGAGGCTCCCAAGAAGACCTAATATTCGCGCATTTTTGGATTACAAATATATTATATATATTTATTTAAGAACTTTAATCTATTCTAAGTTAACTTTCAGTGCACTCTGAATCTTCGGGTCAGGCCAGCGAGGTAAACCAACGAAGACGACGACGTTGCCTTTGCTTTACGATCGCGTATCTCAAGTTTATCGCTTCATTTTCCATGTTTTATGCGCAATTTATGCCGCACAGCCTCAGCCTCGAAGTTGCCGTACCTGTAAGCCCCGTAACTGCTCCCTTAACCCACCGGATCCTGGCCAGTTTTTGGTGGCCTGTGCCTGACGCTGCTCTGGCTGGGACTGGCAATTGCACACGCACCGCTTTGTCTGCCGGAGAAGATGCTCTTTGGGCCGCCGTCTGCGGCATCTGCCCTGCCTTGGGAACCGAAGAGGAACCAAAGAGAAGCCAAGACGAGGCCCATGCCCATTCCCCGTCTCATTCCACTTTGGGCCCATGTCCAACCTCCTTGGCCTCCCGGCCTCATTGGGCATAAGTAGTTTTTGCTGCTCCGGCTCTGCCGGTTTTATTTCTGCGTGCGGTTTGTTTTAGACTCGTGCATAATAAAGTCGAACTAACATGCGGTTAAAGAACAGAATGGTTCTCTGGTTATTAGTGGGTGTGGGCTAGGGCCATTGAGATGGCTTACTTTAGGGGAAATTAAAAAATTGTAGCTTTAATTGTAGTCTCTTTTTCTAATGCAATTAGCAAACGTTTCACATAAAATGTATTACTTTGTGGCTCCAATAGAAAATTATTGATTAAAGATACTACACGGTATTCTTTAAATAAATGTAGTTAGATAGAGGTTTCCTTAGAAATATTAATAGAAATCATTCATTAAGATACTAGATACTAGAAAAGTTTCCTTAAATATAATAGAATAAGATTTATTTAAAGATATGCACTTCCCTATGCTATTTTACCTTATTCTTCCAGAATTAAGAGAAAAGATCTGCTCTTCAGACCCACCCCCCATTAAGGGTGATCCCAAGATCCCTAACATCCATAATATTCCCTACATCAGTGACTTCTCAAAGAACTTGGGCAATTAGCTGCCGCTTTGTAGGCAATTAACTGGCGATTAATGGGCACACACATGCCTCGGCAAATGGGGGTTATAAAAATGTTCTAACTGCCTACACTCGTAACTTACATCTCCATGGGTCTTTCGTTTGTTTTGTGTGTGCGTGGTTAATTTTGTATTTTTATGTTTTGTCAGTGTTTATAATTAATCACCTGTTGTATGCATCTGTGGCTGCATTCCCCTCCCGGCTCACCTGTCCGTCTTTCTCTATTCTCCTGCTCTAGCGCCATTAGCGCCGGCTTCTTTTTCCCATTTCTCATTTTTGGTGGTTGGTGGCTCCTCCCCTGCGCTTTGATGTCTTTATTTACTAATTTCCCGCTTATCATTTGGATGTTTTGTGTTTCGTAAATTGAAACATTTTCACTAATTGCCTGAAAATTTGTTGGCCTGGCCAGCAGATGTCCGGCCTTTTCGAGTCGAGTGCCCTCTGACCCCGCCTTCATCTTCTTCTCCCATCTCCATCTCCTTTCTCCGGCAATTAGAAGCCGCCGCGGCAATCGTCTACATCCGGTGGCCAGTGGACTCAGAACCAAAAGTCACTAAGCTAAAAAGAATGGAAAATTATGTGGGCGAGGGTTTTTCCAGGAAAAAACTACGCAACTGGCAACTGACTCTTGACCATGTTCAGCATAGAGAGTCATTAACTTGAGCATTGATTCACACTGACCAGAAAAGTTGGGAAAGATAATTATAATAGATACAGGTTAGAACTTTGGAGGGAGATCTTTGGCTTTTAGTTTGTTTAGTTTGTGATTAACTTACGCCTTCTTTATTAGTATTTTATTGCTTATAATGTGCTTTTTTTAAATACATTATAATTTTGCTCAATTCTCTATGGTTTTTGCTGATTAACTGTATTTAAATGAGATTATTTGGTTTCACGTTTAAATTTTAAATCCCAATCTAGCTCTGAATCATTTATTTTCGATTTAAAATAGAAAAGGGATTTATTTTAGATTATATTTATGGAAAATCTGCTTAACAAGAATATAACTTACTAATATTTTAAGTACGTTTAAACGGAATCTTTTCCTTTACCCAATTTTTGTTGGATGGTGCCCATTCTGGCCAAGCATTCTCGCATCCTGGAAACACACTCATTGCCATCAGCGTCTTTTGTTTTTAAGGTTTTAAGCGCCGCCTCGCCAAAGCAATTTCACAGTGCTTGACAAAAGTTTCGCAGTCGTCGGTTGTAACTCTTCGCTTCCCAATCCCCAATCCCCCATACCCATACCCGATACCCAATACCCATTCTCCAGTCGCCAGTTGGTGGAGTACAAGGCCCAAGAATTTTAAGTGAGTTAAGGCTGGAGCGACAGACAGTCTGCAATGGGCTGTGGCCGCGCAGATCCTCTCATTGGAAATGCATTTTTCATGATGTTGCTGCTGCTGCCGCTTACAAGAGGAAAAAGGCAACTAAAAATAAAGGAAAAAAAATGGAGAAAAAATAATGAAGCTGGCATAGACGAACGGACGCCGTCGAGCACGATTTGCTTGTAAGGCTCCGGCGACAACAGCAGCTGGAGTTGCAACTCGCAACTCGCGAACAGAACGCAAATTAAGGCAGCGAAATTAATTGAAGTGATGTGCAGGCAAAATTGTAAATGTGCAGCGAAAAGCAGAAGATTGCCGAAAGAATTGCAGCATCCGCAACGGGCAGGAGCAACTGCAGCAGCAGCAGCAGCAACAGCAACAGCATCAACAGCCGCAATCCTGACAAGCCATTTTGTACTTACAAGTCATTATCACCGGCCAAGAGCCGATCGCCAGCCACTGATAAGGGTCCAGCGGTTATATCTGCTGCTTCAGGGTATCCTGCCTCCTTCCTTCTGCCCCCTCCTGAATCCTTTTCCCACTCCCTTTTATCACCGCTGCCATCGACAACATCAAAGGCAGCAGCAACAACAACGAGATAACGAGCAACAGAGACATTCGAAACGGGAGCAATCGCCAACAGAAAAGGGAGCACAGGGGATGTGATCGGATTGGATTGGGATCGGAATTGGGATTGGGATCGAATAGGTATCGGGAACGGGAAAGGAACTTGGGCTGAACACTGGTAAAATTTAGAGATTTATTCAAAATCTAATAAATATACATAGAACCTCGAATGTTCTCTAAGAATGAGAAAGATTTACTTTAAAGGTAACTAGGAAGGAAATAATTGTGAAAAATTTATTCTAAAAGGGTAAACGTTCCTTTATCTTAAGACTTATTTCCTGAAAATTAGCATATAAATTTTCTGTATTAATAAATCCCTAAAATTAAAATTTAAGATTAATTTTAAATCACTTTTACCTAAAAATTGTAATACCTTTATAGTGTCTTCGATACCACTGTGTCCCAGGAGCTGAGCTCAGACTGACTCTGTGTGCAGCGAACAAAGCCTTGATGATAATGATGTCATTTGGCATTTATTTACGAGGCCCATAGTGGATGCTAAACGAGATCTAATTTACATTTATAAAGCTGTTCTACGCACGCACCCCGAGAATTGTGACTTGTTCGCGTTTAACTCCTGCACATCCTGAACATCCCAGCCCTTGCCCCTTCCTCTTACTTCTCCCTCTCCCCTGCCTGACAACTCCTTGTGTGTTCTCCTGTTGTTGCTGTTGTGTCCGCCGCTGATCGTTGCGCATTGTTGATAAGATCACAATCGAATCGCCTTAATCGCTCTCCTGTGTGTTGTGTGTGTGACAACAGCAACAACAATGAGCCACTGACAGGAGAAGGGGTGAGGGAATGGAGTGTGGGGCAGGAGCTCCAGGGAGCAGGACAGGGACAAGAGCAACTAAGTGATTCAAAGTACAAGTGCATAAATTACAGATAGCAATACGTGGTTGTCTTGTCGGTTTTATTGTGGCAAGGGAAAATCCGAAGGAGTACGGGGAAAACTTACTTAGTTATGGGAAAGTGTAGCGATTTGAATTTTTGAGAGCTTATGTTAAGCGCGACATTTTTCAGGCTAATATAGTGTCTAAAAATACATAACACCTCGCTCTTCTGGGAAAATATTTATTTTTAGGCAAACTAGTTAAAGTTTACTAACAAGAAAATTTCAAGAAAATTAACAATATTTTTTTACTCACTAAGAACTTGCTAAAATGTGATGTAAAGATCGTAGAAAAGTAAACAAACCCGCCGTAATGGACTCTCCAATAAGTTATTACCATTATTTACCGCCGAAAGACTGGTCTGATCAGGGGCTTCTCAAGTAATTCGTTTGAGCTAGTTAATTCCAGCGGAGCTGAGTGAGTGGCCGCCACCCAATCGGAAAGCTGATCGAATTTCGGAGAATCCTTTGGGCTATTGTGTTTGCCGCTGCACGAAATTCCGGGTATTGCATCCGCAGAACCGCCGAAAAAGACCAGCTCTAAACTGGCCATCAAAAGGCAAAAAAGGCGGCCTATTATGAGGCGATCTGGCTCGTTTGTTTGGCCTTCTTTTTTCTCCTTTTTTTTTGTTTTGGAGGCTTCTGCTCCGCTCGCTTGGTGGTCAGCAAATGAAGTCATAAAATTTTCAGCGTGCCAAAGCCAAAGCCCGAAAGCAAAGCCAGAGCCACAGTCAGAAAATCCAGAGAAGGGAGTCGGGAATCGGGAATCGGGCTTTTGTACGGTAGGCCCAGAGCTGCCATTGATGATGGAGATGATGATGGGCCAGAGCCCGTGGCTACACAATCACAATCACACAAAACCCCCACGATCACGACGATGCGTCCTCGTCTGCGGCGGCTCCTTGCGATACAATGATACAATATTATTATGCTGCCCCAGCATCAGATTGAAATCAAAGTGTATCTCCCCTGGACGCTCTTCTGGCTTCTCTCTCTGTTTTTGTGTGTGTGTTTTTGCCGGGGAGAACAATTCAGCATTGTTTTGGGCACTGCGGGCCACCCAAAAAGTTATGATTAAGTTATGTTGCGGGTCCGTCGAGAGGCAACGGGTCCCAGCCGCCATGAGTCAAGGCAGTTAACTTCAAATAGCCAAAACATGACTAAGAACAGCCGAAAAAATATTGGGTTTATAAGGATTAAACAACGGAAATACCCTACAATTAATCAGGTTCACTTAAGGCGGTCTTAAAAATATTGTTAAATATATTTTAATATTTTAAAATTTTATTTTGGATTAAGGAACTTTTTTACATCGATGGACAAAAATAATACAATAGCAAACCTATTTTAAATACGATTAAAGCTTGCCTCACATTTGTATGCACATTTCAGCACTTTATTGATTTTTAAATTTAGGTAATTATTCAAAAATATATATGATAGTTATACAGATATTTATTATGATTAGGTTAAAGTATAAAAATGATCTAAGGATGATACACTTTCCTAACACTTTCCTATCTAGGAAATAAAAACATATTCCCAATCTACATCCAAAGCTCCTATTCTCCTTTAATCCTATAGTAAGTATTCTGATACCCCAAATCCCCTCCAAGGAGCAACCACAACAACAACAAGTACCTTTTATAAATGCTCTGGCAAGTCTCGTCGAAAACTTTCTCACGCTTAAGCCACCTGACGCCTGGGACTAAGCCCCAAAACCCCGATCTTTTAACACAAAAATACAAAAAAAAGTATAAATAAAGGCAAAAGAAGGAGAACCCTTGCCCCCTTGCTGCTCGACAACCAGGGCTATGTATAATTTTCAATGAAGACATCTGTCAGCAAAAATGTTCAGGCGTTTTGTTTATGGCATTTAAGGCAAAACCGATTTTTATTACCACAGCGACAGCAGGAAAACCACACGCGACGCCGTCGTTGTTGTCGTCGTCGAAGTCCACATCATTGACACATCGTATGCAAATTAAGAGCGTCTCCAGAGCCCAGATCATAAAATCGCAGCTCCAGATTCCACAGGCGAGAGCTGAGAGACGAGAGTTGAGAGCCAAGAGCCTCGGATCCCAATGCCCAGATTGGCAGAGCCACAGATCCACAGATCCACAGATTTGCAAATGCCAGATCGCAGATCCCGAACCCCAGCTCGAGGTCAAAAGGACGCGTCCCATTCGACGCGATCTGTGGCATGAAAGCAGTTAAATGAAACACCGCAACGCAGACACAGGGAGAAATGATCTTCTTTAATATAAGATAAAACACCAATGGACTTGAATATATTAATATAAATATACAAAATAAATATATAACAAAAATAATTAGAACTTATCAAGATTTTGGGCTTAGTTTCCGAATGCCAATACTTGAGAAAACATATAAACTTAAATATAATTCCTTGGTAGGATTCCATAAAATAGTAATAGTAATATTTATACTTTAAAGCTTATTTTCTGATGGTTTATGACACCAGAAATGTGATGAGTATTATTCAGGGCTGCCACGGATCTCCAAAACGATTTAAAAGTAATTATACATTTGATTTCTTGATATGTATTTTAATAGGCTTTTATGTAAGCATTTAATTATAAATAAAAAATCAATTAAAATGTAACAAAGCTTTTACAATGTAATAGTTAAATGCCTTGATAATCTCAGATTAAAGAATGTTTGATAAACAAATTCATTAATTTAAAACATATAAATTTTCGCCTCTGTGTACCTGTCCAAGCCCAAAAACTTCACAGGGAAGGGGTATACAGGACCGCCCGTGAGGATCGGAGGATCTTTGGGACCGGGTTGGTTAATCAGGCTCATTAGGTGGCCGCATCTCATTTATATACAAAATTACGAACATGGCTCGCAGATTTTTGCGGTCGTCCCGCGCCATGTCTTCTGGAAATGTGATTAAGTTATTTCGCCGTGGCACTCGGTCGGAGATCCAACATTTGATACACGCTCACGTATAAATCGCTATATATACATATATATACGGGGTATATCCATCGCTTTTGTTTTTTTTGTTGTTTTTGAACGCTCCATTAACCGTAATTAAGGTATTCTCCCTGCCTGCGCTTTCTTTTTGTTCGCTGGCCGCTCATCCTTTTCGCCGACGTTCCTTCTTTATTGGCTTATATCTTGTTGTTGAAAACTTGAGACGTACAATCCACCACAAGCACACACAGCTGCGACTACACTTAGAAGTTTTTTTTTAAATATTTTTAGAAGCCGTTTTTATAAGTTTTTAAGCTCAGAAAATAACTTCAGTAGAAGGTACCGCCCTTAAACATATTTTGATGATGGCTAAATGGGAAATAATACAGTAAATAACTCTTTAAAGTATTAACTTATTTAATTTTAAAACTATTTTTTTGTTAAATAGATTAATTACAAAAAAATTCTCAGTGTACGACAGAATTTACGCCGTGTGGGGCACAAACGGAAAGCAAAGGAAGAAAAGGAAAGGGGCGGTGGCCAAGGAACTGGATGTGCGACTGACTGGCTGACAAGGCGGCTGGAATCTCTTTAGCTCTCTCTTTCTCTCTTTCTCTACTGTTACCTACAGTGAACAAAATATCTTAGAGATATTAAAAAAGAAATAGCAGAAAAGAGAATAGTTTGGAACAAGCCTAGAATATTATACTAAATTTTTTCCGTTGGCAAACTATACATTGTATAATGTTGCATACTTATAAGAGAATTTTTTGTACAGGCTTTTGATTTAATATTTCTAAAATTATATAAAATAATTTAAGTTCCAAAATTAATCTGAAAACTTTATAATCTACAATATTTTAATATAACAGAAAGGCAAAGTCATAATCAAATAGTCAAAACAATTAATAACAAAGGGTTTTAATACCTAATTTATCATTTCTTATTTCCCTTTTAAATACCTATGCTTTTAATATTATTTTAAATTTTTTGTCAGTGCGATTTGTTCAACATTTTGACCTCATTGGTTATTATTTATGAAGCTATTAGTAGAGTGTGTGAACACATTTGCCTTTATAGGGCCCGAGCACACATTGACACACTTGCACTCGCACACAGTCTCACCTGCGGATGATGGCGAAAAAGGACCGCACAGGGCTACAAATTGCCTTAAGCCGTGGCCGTTTTGGACCCATTCCCATTCCCATTCCCCCCTCGCTTAACCGAAACTGATTTAATTTTTGCCTCATTTCTCAATCCGCCGGGCCACCAGAGCCTCTGCAGAGGCAGAAAGACGAAGAACATATAGATATATTGGAGGGAGAATCGAACCAACGCCCCAGCGCCCGAGATGATGAGTTAATAGGAATCGAGTTACATTCCAGGCAAGTAGCCGGGCTTTAGTTCCCGATTTCAAGCTTCGATCCTCGACTCGATCCTCGACTCGATCCTCGACTCGATCCTCGATCCCGGCTCCTTTTGGGCCCGCACATGGCGCGCTACATTTTTTATTGCCACTGCCGCCGCCGCTGCTGCTGCTGTTGCTGCTGTTGCTGATGATGATGATGATGGGTCGCTTGAATGGACGACGACATGGACAGGGACATGGCTTGATGGAGAGCTTGTCCTGCTGCAGTTTGGGGCCCGGTATTGACAGATTTAATTAACTCATCCACAGGTTAAGCAGGCATTTTGTAGGCAGTTAGTCGCCTTGGTTATATCCTTCGGCATTTTGCTCCTCGAATGCCCGAACATGGCCTTTCCAGACATCCGGTGTCGTATGTTCCTCGGCCCTCGTACTCGTACTCGTATCTCTTTCGATTCGTTTGATAATTTCCGTTTTTCAATATGAATAAGCGTCTTGCCAGGATCTTGGGACAGTGAGGCTATAACATTGAAAATTGATTAAAATATAATGAGGAATATAATTGGTTTATTTTTTTCCCTAGATAATACTGCATATTTTGTATATATTATTTTAATTATTTATATGAAGAATGAGCTATTGGAGTATATTTTTTATACATAATTTCTAGTTTACCGCTTATTATTTGTTTATTTATTTATTATTTTGTATTGATTAGATTTAAACATATACTTTTCGAACCACTGTGCCTGTTCTTGAACACTTTTTGTGATCTATCAGAACGCATCTAAAACAAAAATCAAATGAGCCATGCAAAACGCCGCCAAAAAGGTTCCATTCGAACCCTTTTTTGTATGTGAAACAAAAGCGAAACGAAACTGCGGCGCGTTTTGATCGAAAGTTGATTGAGGAGATCCGATGAGAGGACGATGGAGATGAGGAGCCAGGAGCCTGCGACACAAAGTCTGCCCAAGCCGGGGCTAATCTGCACTTAAATTTGGCAAGCCCGGGCTCGTTAGCAGCTCCTTTTGTCTTTCCAGCCCCCGAAAGACAATTAGTGCGAATGCGAAATTTGAATAAAGCGACATTTATTTGACAGGCCGTCAAGAGTCTGTCGGCAAATCTTTGAACAAGACAAGAAAACCCATGCGAAATGCCCGACGAGAACTTTGATTTCAGGCGAATTTCTTGTCTTGTTTTATTTGCATAAAGTGCAGTCATGTGGGAAAATATTTTTCGGCATGCTATTCAAGTTGGCTACCTATACGAGTACATATATTATAAGTTTGTATATATACCCGCCGACGACGGCAGTTTCCACTGCAGCGACGATGGAAAATTTTTTCAAAGACAACAAGTCGCCACTGCAACGGCAGCAAAAACAAATTAATGTTGCGGCAAGTAAACAAAATTAATTAAATGACATGAATTTGACGTGACAATGTTTTTTTTTTCTCTCCTTTTTTTTGCCTCACAATTTTTGCTTTTTTTCTTTACTATTTTATTTGATTGCTCAACTTTTGTTGTTGCTGCCGCCGCGGGCTGAAGTCTGAAGCCTGGGCCCAAGCATCGTTAGTATGGCGTTGTTGCCGCCGGAGCTTCGTGCAATAAGTGAAGCCCCGGCAACAGCAACAACCAGAGCGGAGACGATGACGATGACGACTAGACAAGCGGCAGACAATTGTTGGAGCCACTCGCTATGATACCCTGCAAAGTAGAGTAATTTTGGCTATAATAAGCATCTAGATTAAAGAATAATTTGCCTAGAGAGCTTAGAGAGCCTTAATTAATTTTTTATGTAATATTTAGATACATGAATACAATGATTTATGTTTTTTTTAATGCTTCTTTTATTATAAACATTAAATTAAATTCACCATTAAGCGGATGCCACTCTGAAAGGTTTCAGCTTACTTAAAAATAATATTCCATACCCACCCCAAAGGGTAACTAAACTCCTCTGTTCAGAAACTCCTAGTACTTTCCTTTTCACGCTGGTGCCGCGCTTTAAACAAATTGTGGCAGAGCATTTTGTTTGCCTTCGCCGAGCGGAGCTCACAGCCTGGGCCACTGCAATTAAAATGCATGTTCAGGTTTTTTCGTGGCAAAGTGTTGCTCTGGGTTTGGTTCCGACACAAAATCCAAACAAATCCAGCTCTTGCGGCACTCGAAAGTCGCCGCCGCCAGTGCTGTCGTCGTCGTGGCTGCCGCTGCTGCTGCTGCCTCGCGTGTTTCTGATTTTGGCCAAATTAATATTTCTTGTTCATTAGTTTTATTTGCTTTAACTATGTGCGCTAATATTTCCTGCTTAGTAATTA
This sequence comes from Drosophila triauraria, assembly GCA_014170255.2. NCBI lineage: Eukaryota > Metazoa > Arthropoda > Insecta > Diptera > Drosophilidae > Drosophila > Drosophila triauraria. The sequence continues at coordinate 10,384,573 of CM024334.1, read as the reverse complement.
AGTTTTGTGGCTGGCTGCAGGTGCAACGTTGCGTATGAGTAATAGGTTTCGTTTGAAGTCAGGTCTCACGGGTACTCCCGCCTGCCAGCGAGCCACTCCACTTAATGCCAACACATTTCGCTTTTAATCATGAAAAATTGACGTGGTCAATACGCTAATGAATAATGCTGAAGCAACAACACCTAGGAGGCTTGAACCAGGCACTTGAAGGAGCCAACTTGTCGCCACAGTTAATCCTGTTACTGGAGTTTGAAAATCGGACTTTGAGTTGAGCTGTGTCAGGGATATAAATATAACAAATAAAATGTCTTAGAGCTAATGATGAATATTTTTGTTATAAATACAGAAAGATATAAAAATGGTTAAGGCCTAGGGAACTAATACTTCAAATAAGCTTTTAATAATTTAGACCTTGAAAGAATTTATAGCTAGCCGATTTAATTGAGTTTTTTGAAAACTTCTGGTCAAAATTATAATACCCTTTGCAAGGGTATAAAAATACCTATTTTCCTATCATTATGTATTTGATACTTAAAACATATATTCCCCTATATTACCGAAAGCATTAAATCTTCCTTTATTGCTCAGCTTTTTCAATGCCTTCCCACTATCACTTTTGATCCGTATTAATCTCTACTTTACTTGAGCTCGGCTTTCAAGCCCCAACACCTTCGAAAGTGTTGCCAGGTAGAGCAGCGGCTCCCGCCCACGCGTTACGGCCGGGTGAAACACACCCCAACTAGCAAATAAATAATAGCGCCCGAACAAAGTGTTAGCCACAAAACCGCAATCGTGGAAATAGACTTGGATTTTTATTTTCCTGAAATAATAGAGATACAATGAGAGTTAAATGCAATAAAATAAACAGTCGCCGGGGAGGTCCGGCCGTGGGGGTGCCGCGGCTGCTAATGCTGCTGCTGCTGGTAAACGCGTTTGCGGCTTTAATTTGCCATTAAGATATTGTTTACTTTTAGTGCGACAAGCCCAGTTGCCAGCCGCCACCCCCTCGCCAGCCGAATGGATGTAGTTTATGACATCTGGGACCGTTAGTTGGTCTGTCGGTCATTACGATTTAATTACGTTGACAGCGTTGATTTGCATGCCTAATTGTGAATGGATCCGAGACTACGTGCAGCACCCACGGCGCGTTCGCTGCCTCAGTCTTTTGTTCTGGCCAAGTCACTCAGCGCACGGATTGCTTGTATATTGCCCTATAACTGTCAGGCTTAGTGACCCATTTTGACGGAGTGGCCAAAACCACTCGCATATTTATTTCTAAATTGCGCATTTCATAAATAAAAATTCAATAAATTACCGAAAGCGCGGAGCATTAAAAAATAATCAAAAACCATAAGTGGATGGTAATTTATGGCTTGGACGACTCGTAAAAACTTGACTTGACTTGTTTTAGACGGCATATTAATATTTAGCTAGCAGAGCACAAAGTCACTCCAGTTTGGCACAAACTAAAGAGCCTAACTTAGCTTAAAATATAATACCTATTGAAAGTTTCCATTAAAGCTAAAGTTAAACAAAATATTAAATTAAAGCAAAAGAAAGCAAATTATATTTTTAAGCAATTCCTTTGAGAGAAATTGTAAAATTGCATTGATGTTTATTTATTTTCTTGATAATTACTTACGATTTAGAAATATTTTGTATTCTGTTTAATTGTATTTACCAAGTAATTTATAAATAGAAAAGAGAAAACAAAGTTCTTACTCAATGGCATTCAAGAATATGAACTTATAATTGGCTTTGACACTATTGTGTATTTTATTCCATTCAGAATAATACAGAAAAATGTAATTGCGTTCTTCGGACCACCTGGCAGTATAAATAGACTTGAACAAAATAATACCACTTAAAATATGACCGAATAAATAATGTTAAGCTCTAACTTTCTAACTATGCGAGTGTGTACACACACTCACAACGTCCACACACTCGCAGGCCGCCACAACAGCGGAATCAACAACAAATCAGCTTAAACAAACAACCAACCAGACAATTTGGCTCCACAAGTTTTGCACGTCGTTTCGACGTCGCGCGGTTTTTGTTGAGGATTTTTGTAGCTGCTCGGGCAGCACGACGTTAATTTGTCACACCCAGCAGCACCTTAAAAAAAAAAGAAAGAAATAATACAAAACATCGACAACGGCCAAAGCAGATAATAATAATAATAATAATGTGAAACACAAACAACAACGGCAGGGGCTGGCGAAATTTTTCAGCGATGACAGCAGCCGAAAAGACGAAAGATCTGTGATTTCTGACAGATCTTCGGGCTCAAAGCCGCTTAAACGCTTTTCAAAGTCGCAGTCGATGGCGATGGCGAATGCGAAGCCTTGGCCAGAGCCAAAGCCACACGCCTTTTGTTTATTTAAGCAGCCATAAAATAAAGTATAAGCAGACCGAGTGGCAGCGGCAGTCAGAACAGTAACAACAACACGCGGCCCCACTAAGCCTTATTTATTAATAATAAAAAGAATTATTAAGACAGCTCCGGCACCCCTTTCGATCGTCCGAACCGTATTTGGCCAGCTCTGTTTGTTGTTTTTTGGCCTTTATTATGCTAGACTTTGTGGGGCCTCTCGGCTCGAAAGTTTCCCGCACGCAGAGCGTAAACATTCGAGTGCAATTGTAATCGATACTCGTCCTCCGCCGAAACGCACATCGAAAACTTGTCGAGCCCAAAATAAACTGCTCTTCTTTTTTTTTCGGTTTTGGCGACAATTTGTCTGCAATTGAGTTTTTATGGGGCAATTGGAGACGCTTGTTTACGCATCGCAGACGAATCGGCGCGCGATCAAAGAATTTGTGCGGCCTTGAAAGCAAATTGGAAGCTCTTCAAAAATCGGAGCATCTGGGGAGAGCATAGAAACAAAAGTTTATAGTAAGAGAGTTTTTTCTGTTGATGATAATACAAAGTAAGGAGTCCATGCTCTTGACATCGATTTACTTGTTTTTTTGAAATAAACTGAAGTTAATAAATCGTCATAATTTAAATTAATTTATTTAATTCTGTTAAACATAAATAAGCAACAAAGTCTGCCCTGCAGTATATCTCCCGATTAGTTATAGCCTTTTCTCCCCACTAATCACTATAATTTCTGAGAACTAGCATCTCAAGTCACCACGCTTTTGGCATGGTGTGATTGCTACTTAAATCCTTATGGTCATGAGAAGTGCTTTTTTTTTTGTATGGAAACCCAATTGCCGGCCATAGAGGGCAGCATTTTTATTCACTGCTGCTATTAGAGAACTATTTAAAATATTTCCACGCAGCAGCAGCCAGCACCGACGGCGGCTCAAGTGATTTTCGTAAACCGAAAAGCTACCACCATGAGTTGGAAAACGTGAGCCGGCAATTGGCCGGCGGACCACCAACGTGACCATGCAAGACGGCAAACGGGGAACTTGTTAGAACTGTTTGAGAATAAAATTGAGTTTTTTTTGTGAGTATTTGGAGGCCAATTTTGGTGAAGCCATCAAAAAATATTCGAAAATTCCAGCTGTCTTAATGCACATGTTGTTGGCCATTTAAATTGCGGCTGTCAAATGAAATATTTTTTTACAAAATGGAAATGTTGTCGACAAATGCCGCAAATAGTTTTGTCTGTTGTTCACACAAGCTTAAAACTTACTCAGGGCATGACTATTTCGGCTTGGAGTTGGTGGATATAAATACATATATTTTTATTATATTTTTTACGATCCAAGGTAAAATATAATATTATATTTTTATGTAAATCGAATTTAAATAAAGAGTAACAGAGTGGCAGTTAAAATTTAACGACTTGACCATCAAACTTTTCAATACAACAATTATTTTCGTATTTTCTTAAAGTAAATCAATATATATCTTATTGATATTGTTTTTTATTTGTTATAAAAATTAAAATATATCTCTTTATGTCATATTTCCCATAAAATTAAAGTTTTTTTGTAAATTTTAAATATATTTTGCTTCCAATTCAATTGTAGAGTGTATTCTACTCGTCACCCTTGAATTAATTGTTCAGTTTAAAATGCTTGGCGCATCCAACGGTCTCGGATCGTGGGTTGCCATTTTCGGAATGCCTTCTAAATTGTTTTGTAATTTGTTAGCAATTTAATTTGCGGTTGCATTGCCGTTTGTTGTTCCCACTTGTTGTTGCTGCCGTTTAAGTAGTGGTTAACTAATTGCCAATGCAGCGGGCTGCGCATAGTTTGATGTGACATATTACAAAAACGTGCGCGCCATGAATCTCTATGAAGCAGCGCGAGCAACAAATAGGAACAATAAGCGGGCGGCCAGCAGATCGACAAGCAATATATTCAACATTTTATGAAGCATTAACATTAATTGTTGCAGATTGATTTAGTGGCGGGACATTTTTGTCAGCTCCCACAGCTCGTGGCTGGGCAACGGAATACTATTACTGTTAAACAATTATATTTTATTAACACCTTTTGTTCTTATGCAAAGCTCCGTTCTCTGACTTTTTCATTTGCCAATGTCTGCACTTGAACTTCAGTGGTGCAGTGGGGCGTAGGCTGGCTCTAAAAGTCTTTTAAGTCGGCTGCCATTTCCTTATTGCGCATACGCCCTGTGAGGTCTTAATGTTAACATGTTAACCCATTAATGTCGGGGGTATAGAGGAAAATATTACTAACTCCTTTATATTAAATATATTAAGTAGCTCATAATGACCCTTAATTTTAAACTTTAAAGATTTGTCTTGATTTTTTGATGGATGAATTTTTAATTGAATTTCTAGCTAGGAAGGATAACTTATCTGACTTCTGTTTACCTTACTCTGAAACTTGAAACTGATTTAAAATAAAGGTTTCAATCGTAGAAATTAGTAAATTTTTAAATTTTATAATTTATTTCCTTCATTAATAATTAAAATTACAAGTAAATAATTTCCCCTATCAATGAATAAACAGAAAATATAACCATTACTGCCTCATCAAAAATCTTCAAGAAATTCTTTAGCTTTACGGGCCCTCGAAAAAACCGTTAATGGGTTAATACTATTTCGTAAACGAGTTTCGAGTTTCCTCTCGTTGAAGCACATAAAGAATCATTTAATCATGGCATAAAAATAAAATTGCTTATCGACCAAATCAGCTCAGCGCGCAGAGACAGACAATATTTGGCTGATTTTCTCATCGTTTTCGAGTCAATAAACAGAACTTTAACAACTTCTTCAAGAGCAAGTGTAGCAGCCGGAGCAGCCGGAGCAGCGGCAGCATCCGAGTGGGAAAGAGCGAGGACAGATAGCGGGCCATAAACTTGAACTTGTTTCAGTTTGTGTGTGCTGAGCTTGAGCTTGAGTCTTGGCTCTGAGCAAATACAAAAGAAATTAATGATTAAGCTTATCTCGGGAGTTTTACTACCAAGATCGGGCCTCTCGCTGCCTCTGTCGCTCGCACGGAGTGGAGCACGCTTTCTAACCGCGACAGACAGACCTTTTTTCTTTCCTTGACTAATTAATTAATATTTTATGATGTTGAGCAGCGCTGCCGACGCTATGCAAACAAACAAAGCAGCGGGAGATACTCGTACGAGTGTGCGCTGAGCCAAGAATTTGAAATTTATTTAGATGTAGGATTTATTTGCGAGCGAGGAATTTCGGGTGATGATATCATATGATAATAACGCAACAACAACCAGCGAGGGCCGGGTTCGAGCCGGTACAGAGGCAGGGTTGCCCAGCAGGTGTTTCGCCGCCCCCTGCCCTGCCTTCTCTCTCCCTGTCCCCCCGCTCGGTGGTGGTGGGTTTTGTGTAGCACACGACTGTCGGACGTATCTCTCGCAGTGGATCATTCACAGCACGCCATCAAAGGCCTTTGCTCAATAAATAAAAAAATTAATTTTTATGAAACGTGTTTAAAACAAACAACAAAGATTGATTGGCCAGATAAGATACAGCTACGCTTCGCTACACAGGCACACTCACACACACTCTCCCACTGGCGACTTGATAAGCAAAGAAATGTGCCACAGCGGTTTCAAGTTTGCTGCCTGAGTCTTTTGTTTTGCGCTGTTGCCAACGTCACTGGCATCGGCTCATCGCCTCATCGGCTCACCGCTGGCGCTGTGCTGTCTACGCCAGCAGCCAGAGCCATGATGTGTAGATAAGCGGCAATGGCAACTACTATTTAACCAGGCTTAAGCCCTGCATTCGCTAATTGCATAGCTAGGGCGCACCTAGTCAAGCGAAGAGGCCAGCTTAGGACGATAGGGAAATATTAAGATTTTAATAATAAGCTTGTAAAATCTATGGTTATAATCGAACAAACTAAAGTGCCATATCAACGTCAGTCCATAAAATTAGTTAAAACATTCATGAGGCTTTAAAGTCACATCTGTTTATAAAATTGGTTTAAAAATTCAAGGGTTTGCAAAGAGACATCTGCTTATAAAATTCGCTGAGAAATTCATGAGGTTCAGCAGTCACATCTGGTTAGCGGTGTCAAAAGAAACGGATCTAGTTATTGAAATTAGTTATTGGAACATTTTTAACATAATAATTAATTATTTATTTTGGATATTTATAAATCTACAATCTATTGTTGTAGTTTTATGAGATACATTTAAATTTTTAGAAATATTATACATGTAAAATATATTTTAATAATTTCTTTAAGTATTTATTTATATTACTAAAATGGAGATTTTAATAAGTTTCTTAGCTTATAATAAGTTTATGTATGTGCCGGATTTCGCCAAATTATTTTAAATCTTATTTAAATAAAAAAGAAATACAGTTTTCGTATCGCTAGCGCTTTAAAATTTATTAATGATAAATTAGTCTACAATTATCGATTATTGGTCACACCCAGGCAGCGCTTTTGTTTGTCAATTGCTAAATTTATTGTCTTTGTTGTTGCTGTTTGTACAGCTAATGGATTTATTGGGTAAACAGCTGTCGCATGTTGAGCATTTGTCAAAAGAAAAAAAAAAACACAATACTGGTTTCAATTTCAGGCAAAGAAAAGAGTTCCGTCCCCCCAAATCCCCTCGCAGTCGCTTCACTATCTATTTGTTGATGCTGGTCTCGCCACTCGGCTTGTCTTTTGCCTAGTTTTGGCGCAGACTTTTGGCTGCCAGACAACACGTCTCCAGTTCAAGCCAGAAACATTTAATATGATATGCGTAGAGCATTTTTAGCCATTAAATTTAAGTTAAATTTTCTAATATTTTGACTCCGTCTGGCATTTACCCATCTGGTAAATAATGTGTGATATGGTTTATAAATTGTTTACAGATTTCAAAGCGTTCTTTAACCCAAAACTAATATATATATTTGTAATTTAAATTTAAAAAATATATATTTATTCAATTCAGTAATCTCATTTCATCAGCAGAATACATTTTACTTAAGAATTATCTTTATTTTCCAAGAGCTGCAGTTCATCCCACCTTTCATCTATCTCACTGCTTTTAATACCAAGTTATATAAGACATTATAAATATTGTTAAACTATGTACAATTTTAAGTAAATATATAGCTTTTTTTTGTATGGGAGCACAACACATTTTAGCTGTTATTATACCCTTCCAGAGGGTATTATAATTTTGCCATGATAAACTCGATATGCAGATTTAATAATCTAATAAAAACTAGCACAGAAAAGCTATCCAAATTGAAATAACATATATGCAATTTTAACTGGGTTATGCCTTTTCTAAATTAGCAAACTGCAAGGGTATGTAAACTTCGGCTTTCTGAAGTAAGCTTCCCTGTTGTTGACTGCTAATTTTAAACCACTTCCTCCTGGCCCTCGAGCCCCCATTTACCACTTGGGGGTCACGCATCTTGCGCTCGCCGCGACTTAAGCATAAATAATAACCGTATCGATGTGCGAGACTTTGGACAAGGTCAGAAGAGCGGAGCGAAATGGTCGCTTTGCCCCTCTCTTGCCTCGTGGAGTTTCGCCGGCACACGCTGCGTATGCGCAATGCGGCTGAAGCGGCTTAATTAACTGCAGCGGCGACAGCGGCGGAGAACGAAAAATTAAGTGCAAATTGGCAATTAAGTGAGTAATTTATGAAGCGAAATTTCACCAGCTGGGGATGATCTCGGCGGGGAGACCGGTTACAAATTGAGACCTGGCCGCAGAATCCCATCGCATCCCTATGCTTATTTTTGTATTAACTCATAAATTTGGGGTTCGTTAAGAATGTCGAAATAATAAATGCGGCTGCCACATTAAGACCCCCAGCAGCAAGCAGCACCACCATCGCCGAACAATAAACAATCGATTAAATACAAAATAAGAAAAAAGCTGGCAAAAAATGCAGCAGCAGCTCGGCAGCGCAGAACAAAGACCAAAAGTGCCGACAAAATGTTGGCAGGGACACCGGGGACATCGGGACAGATGCCGCGATAAACGCTAAAGCCACTAAAAACAATCACAACAACCACACGGCGGCAGCAGCAAGTGGAAAAGCAGAAGAGGCAGCGAACATGGAAATTTATTAAAAATCTGGCGGCAATGATATGCAAATAATAAAATCCAAGCTGCAGCGAGTGGAGTGGACTCCACGGAAGACAAAGGGCAAACAGAGACATTGCAATTTGTAGCCGAGTCTCCATTAACATAAATTAAGGAGATCCAATTCCAGCCCGCTGCCAGCTGGTGGGGTGAACAGCGCACACACACACAGTTTTGTTCAGAATTTATTGAGAGTGCTAACAAAACAATTTATACCCTTATAATGGCCTTATTAGCCATTATTAGTACCGCTTATCGCAGGTCACTCCGACTCCTCACACACAGGTAGTATTATTTCTTGCGGGACCCCTCTCAAATTTCAGCTCCAGCTCCAGCTCCAGCTCCGGCGTTCGTTTGGCTCTTGGCTGTTGCCTGTTCCCCTTATGGCTGTTGACAAAAATAAAAATGAAAAATTATCGCAATAAATTAAATTTGCTATCGCAAGACATTAATTCTCGGCTGAGCAGCCACAACAGCCACAAATCGAAAGGAATGCCGATCTCTGGCTTCGCTGGCTTCGTTGAAAGTGAAGCTTAGTGGCAGCAACAAAAGACTTGGACAGCGAACTTGCCGGCAGCGCTGGGAGAGTGATTTCGGAGCTTTGCATTTGGTTGGGAATTCCCAAGCAATTTGAGCTCGCATGGATTTATGAAGGAATTTCGCTGAATGCTGGAACACAAGAATTAATCGATCACCCGAATTAACATAAAAATTTAAAGATTATTTAAATTGTACGAGAAATTAAGGGGTTTGGAATTTGTAGAGAGAGTTCTATTCTTGTGTGGCTTTCAAGTTAAATTAAGTTCTTAACTGCATATTTCTTTAAATCCTGCGGCCATTGCTGAGACTTTTTGATTCCTCACAATTATATTCAAATTAGCGCTGCCAGCCTACACGCTCTCCTGGTGCTTCTTCTGTGAGATCTCCCTGCTCCTCGCATCCTGGCTGCTAATTAGCAAATGATTTACTACGCAGTACGCCTGTAGAAATATACAAACACACACATGGCACATGGGGAACCACCCAAAAAGCTGGAGAAGAAGACACAAAGTCAAACCGCAGGAGACAGGCTGGCCGCCAGGGAACCATTAAAGCCAGAAACAAAATCAAGGGCTGTGGCAAACCAACAATTTTCAGACATAAAACAATTTCTGCTCGCCACACAGGCACAGAGGTAGACCCTGGCCTCGGCTCGATCATCATCGCGGAGATAATGATGATCTGCGTGTGTGGTGTGATCGGTGGTCAGATGCTGCGCTCCTCCACCTCTCTCCCCGCCGAAAATTATTAATTATAGTCACGAAAGGAAATAAAGATTTCATTTCAACAGAATGTAAAACAAAAGCAGTAAAAAAGAACAAACAAAAATAAAATAAACACCGGGCCCGCACAGGCATTTCTCACAGTGCAGCTGCCGCTCTGGGAGAGCCCCTAAAAGGATTATAAAAAAGTTGTCGAAACAAGCCATTGGCAACAACAGCCCGGGCAGCCTCAACATTATTAAGAAATTAAGTAATTTCTTTTTTATTTATGCTCCACGGGTTTTACTTTAGATTATCTGGCCTCGGGCCCAAAGCTGGCCGCATAAAAGGGTAGCTCTACCCACTCCACTTCACTCTGCAGCTGCTGCCCATCCCGATCGGGATTCGGATCGGATCGGATCGTATCCCCATCCACCTAATATCTCCCAGATCCAGTCGCAGTCCCAGTCCCAGTCGCAGTCCGTAGCTCTGTCCGTCTGTGAAATTTATTAACGATTTTTTATATGATTTTTGTTTTTATTTTATATCTCTGTTCCGACTGCGGATCGGACTGGGGTCGGAGCTGGGCATAGGATGTAGTCAAGGTGTCCGCATAGACACTTCGGGTGTTGGCCAAGTTTTCGCTTTTTGGGAAGCCTCCGCTTTTGACGGAATAATTCCCGATCGCCGGCCTTAAGTGGGGCTAATTTGTTTGGCTGCTAAAAAATGTTTGAGCCGCGCTAATCAGCCGCATAAATTTCAGACCGAGACCAAGCCCGAGACCGAGACTCTTCGTGTGAGTCTGCGGACCGGGCTGATTAGTAATTTGCGGTCGGGATATGACTGCGACCACACAGAATCTGCCGAAAAATAGCAACAAATTAATTGAGTGGGTGCTGAAAAGGAAGTTGGTAATCTGTTAGACCGCAAAAGTGGGCAGCAAAATTAATGGCTTCATTTTGGGGATTAAAGGAAGCAATCTAACAGGGTTTTAAAAATATAAATGGCCATTAAATCTTTTTATAAAATTATTAATTTATATCTAAGCTTTGTAAACTGGGAGAAACTATTGATTTTCAATTTGAAATGCCTTGATAATATTATATTTAAGAAATTAATTGTCCATAAAGTTGATTGAACAATAAATACATTTTTAAAGCCACTCAGAAATTAAGTTATTGTAAACAATGCACTTACGTAGACTATTGAACAAATTTATGGCCAAGCAGTAAGCTTTAACTGATCGTTTTATGGCTATTTAACGGTTGTAAAAACAGTTAACTTATTTAGCAATTGATTTCGGCGTAGGAGCTGCCTGACTGACTTTAACATTTCTTTATTTTATCCACATGCCAAGGAATTCCCATCAATGAGATCGCTAAAAGTTCAACAGCGCCGAGCACTCCCATAAAGCACAGCCTCCAAAATTCGGACAACCATTACAAATCATTAAAATAATGTTGAATGTTCGCTGCTCATTCGCTCGTATAACACATTTATGGCCGGCATTTCTGCCTGTCATAAGGCCAGCAAACAGACATTTTTATTTGTTGTTTGCTGTGCACGCAAAACGCATTGAATATTGAACATGATAAATGGTAATGATGAACGATCATCATGATCGGCCCGCTGTGAGAGCTTCATCTTCATCTTCATCCTGCGAGCTGCTGTTGGTTTTTCTAATTTGTAAGCCGAAAGATCAGCGATCGACACACGCTTGGCTACTTTTTGGCGCTCCACGGGGTGCAAAAAAAAAAAGAAATATTAAATACAGCCAAAGGCTTTGATGCCGCCAACGTTGATGGGCAATGAATAGTGAACATTGTTTTCAGTTACAGATATAGGGGAAAGGGGCAAAAAGTACTAAAGGGAGGGTTAAACCTGTGGGATTAGGAGGGAAAGACACCTGTGAAAGTATGGTAAATATTGGACTGGGCTTGCTAAGCAGACAAACATATTTAGCTGCATAAATTAATATTTATTTTTGGATAGAGAAGGAGTAATAAATATTGTTTTAAGTTCATATTGCTTAAATATATTTATAGTCAACAAGATTTGCTCACCTTAGGATTGGAATTTTAGTTTAGAAAATATTAGTTCTCCTAAAACTTTATTATAAGGATTTATATGCCCAATAATTTGTATTTATTTCCTGCTGTCAAGCTTTTAAAGGTTAATAAAATACCATTTATTGAACAAACAAACTGAATATCAACCATTAATTCAAATAAATTGGAAAACATATTTTTTAAAACTTGTCTGCAACATTTAGTCATACCAATTTGTTATCTATCCACCCGCGTATATTTTGCAGTCCCACCCCATCAATTATAAAATTTATTAAATTGTAAGTGCCGTTGAAATATGAGCCGGAGACCCACCTCTATCTGTTTCCATGGCACCAGATTCTTGAGCTCCAGCTCCGACGACGGCATCCCCATCCACATCAGTCAAACATCATTTAACTGGAGGCTAATCCGCAATCAGCGCGATTTCTAATTTGCACCACAAGGTGTGCCTCGCCACTCCACTTGAATCCACTCAATTCCACACGAGCGCAAACACCAGCCGGGGCTAAATACTAATAAATTTTTAATGAAATTTTTCATATTTATATTTCGCCCGAGAGTCTCAGTCTCCGGCAGTTACAGTCACAGACAGCGTGTCGCTCCCAACCCTTGAGCAGAGTCGAGCCGAACCGAGCCGAGCTGAGCAATTGATGTGGCTGCCTTACCTGCTCCATTGAATTGAAAATAATTAATAACAATAATTTGCTGCACGATAAGAATTCCATTAAAGACGCAAAATGTATTGATCGTTTGTTGGTGGGACAGGAGGGAGGCGTGGCGCTCGGGCCCCTTCGAAAAAAAATTATGAGAAACAACAAAGGAGGGGAAACCTCGACTTACCTTTATTTCGTTTTTGAAGCACTTTTCGGGGCTGATTGTCGATGATGATTTTCTTCGCTTTTTTCCCTCTGTGTGCTCGGTGTGTGTATATATCTAGATTAAGCCCTCGGGGCAGCAACACAGAAACACATAAAATCAAAAGCCGAAAATCAACAACCAGAAACAACGGGTCCGCCGTTGATTATTGAAATCATTGTGTTGATGTCGAATCTCTTACTTTTCGGTAGATCGCAGCTAGACATTTTGGCATTTCATGACACCCCGCGCTCTCAGTCGCAGTTTCCAGAGTTCAGTGTTCAGTATTCAGTTGTTTTTCAGTCCCAGATCTCTGCCGATCACAATCCACATCCACTCGAGACGAAGATCGGGTTGGGCGACTGTGGAGCGTGGAGCTTTTGTCATGGCAGACTTCTTGGCAACGCCAAATGCTTTGTGTTTCGTTATGCCCGCGGGGTGGAAGCTCATAAGTACGAGGGTGGCTTTATAAATATGGGAAAAATAAATCTATAATTTTTAAAAAATATATCACACTAACATAAAATATTACTTAACTAAAGCTAGGCTTAGCCAAGTCATTTAAAACTTGAATAAAAGTATGAAATTATGTATGAGCACTTTGGTAAAATTTTCCTTTTCTCTTGTAATTTAATTGTAACATTTGTAAGCCACTATATCTCAATCACCCCTCGCTAATAGACGGCATATGTTCGTGTGGCAGCCTCATCATCATTTTGGCTCGCCTGGTGCGGGTGTTGGGTGTTCCTTCGCTCTCCTTCCCTTCTACGAGAACTTGACCTGCCCATATACCCCCAATCCTTAGGCCGTCTTCATCGCCATTCCAATCGCAGTCAGTCAGTCCCCTTTCCCAGTCGAGGACCAAGTCCAAATACAACTTGCATCGGTCTGCACCGGGGTGGTCCAATTGTACTTGGACTTGAACGATTGGCTGGCTCACGAATTGCATTAAAATTGCAATTTCAGCAGCGCGCAAAGTTCATGTCAGACATTATGTTTGCTCCGCCGAGGGAATTGTGGGAGGATGGAGAACAGAGGCCGACTCCGGGGCCACACTGGCTGGCTGGATTCGAGGGAACGGCCATTTTCCCTCAATATGTTATGTCTGTTTGTTTGTTTGTTTAGCTGATCTGAGCTGAGCTGAGCCGATCCGAGCTGAGCTGAGTTCCTGTTCGGACAAAAGCCACGACGATTTCAACGCTTCGTCGTGTTCTTTGTGCGCCTGTCTGAGCCAGAGTCTGCTACAAGAGTTCTTGAGCTTGGACTTGGGGCCGAAAGTAATTTATTTCTTTATTGTTTTACGAATTTACAATGCAACTGTGGGGAAACAAGGCAGGGAGAGCCAGAGACAGAGTCAGAGTCAGAGCCAGGCAACCAGAGCCATAACAATCACGCCGCAGTTGTTGTTGCGTGTTGCATTTGGGGTGACCACCTTGGCGGCCAGATGCGATGCTCTTGCTCTTGCTCTGGCTCGGACTGCCTCTGGCAACGACATTCGAGACTGCCTGCGCCGCACTCATCAGTGTCAATGCCGGCAACGAACGATGGTCCAGGCTCCCTCCATGGATGCATGGATGCATGGATTCATGGTGGATGGGTTCCATGGATCTCGGTGTGTCGTCCTCCTTGGTGTGTGGTACGCATGCGCCCGGCAGCGCCCCGAGGAATGCGTTGCACGAAATGCAAAATGTCAGCGGCGGCGGCCCAATCGCAGCTCCGCTCGCCACTCACTCGCCGAAACATTCCTGCGGACCAACTGGAATTTCCTTTGTTTTCTGTGAGAAATTTCGAGCCAACACATAAATTGTCGTAGGCGCAAGGCGGCCAAAAGGCTCCTGCCAGCCACACAGCTACCACAGTTTCCCAAGTCTCATCTGGGAGGCAAGTTTGGAGTACACTCATCATAAGGGGATTTAGTTTGGAGTTGAATATTAAAATCTGAAATTAATATAAACAAACCCCCTCCGAAACATTTGTCCTTCGAGCCGGATCACCTTGTCAGGTTTATTTAATTTTTAGGTTAATTTGTAAAATTTATTTAATAAATGTTTAGAAGGTTTCCAATTATCTACATTATTAGGAAGAAAACATATATTTATTGTTAGAGATATTACTCCAAAAATTAAGTAATTTGTTGCCTAGTGTAGCAGCAAAGACTCGAGCAATTGTTGCTGGTTGCTTTCGGTTCGGTTTGTTGTCGGCTTTCGGAGCTGATCATCAGCGCTGGCATTTAGACAATTAAAATACTTCAAGTGCTTGTCTTTCGCTCAACGTCACATTTTGTTTATTTATGTGCATTAATTCGCCGGGTAGCTTATAAATTTTCGCATTCCTCCCCCTCGGCCGAAGGATAACAATGAGAGCCTGAGAGTCGTTCGCATAGTGTTCGGGATCAAGTTCGTTCGTTAAGTCTTTCGATTGCTCGCCGCTATTTGACGATTGGCTATTTTTAGCCTCTCCGGCACTTACACAATTCGTTTACATATTAAATACGAAGATCAATCGATTGCTTATTCAACTCAATCAAAATTCCTAGGAAAAATTCCTCACTCGTATCATTTACAACCTGCGCCTGGGCAGCGTGCTTGACTCCGAGTCGGCTCGGATCATTCAGTAAATTGGCACTGTCAGTCCCCCCTGGGCCGCCTTCCCGCCATAATCACCCCCACATGACAACATTTTAACTAACTGCCTGACAAATACAAAACAGTATAATTTTTCAATTAGCAAATGATAAATCAAACTAACACTCAACGGCCGCTGGGACGCGGGGAGCTTGTGTCAAATTGAAAATTCAAATGCAGTCTTTAGTTTATTAATTGCTTGAATCGATGACCGACCGGCCCGAGGGGGGAAGCTGGAAAATTGCTCGGGCTGATGCGATTCATAATTACGCATATAAGCAACTATTTTGTTTATTTAATGCAATTAGTGACTGAGATCTTGAAGGGAGAACTAGGAATAACCTGACTTAAAGGGAAATTGGCTTGAAGTATGGCGATGATGAAACGATAAACATGGTAAGTATCTGCAAATATTATTGAGATTTCGTAATTCCCTATAAGCAGTTCCCAGCAAATTAAAACATTTCAAATTATACTAATAAGCTGATGTCAATAAAATATATCTTTATTACTTTATTAAGTCATTTTTTGTTTTCTCATTGTCTGGATATTATGGCCAATAAATGTGGTGATTTGTGGCTTTATTGTTCATAGCTAATATATATAAATTGTATTGTTAATATTAAAATAAATTGCAACTCATTTACTTGGCATTATTTTCAGCCCTATTATAATACGGCGCCTGCCTGCATTTATTATATTCCAGCTGTTAAATATACCAATTAATCATGAAAACAAGAAGGAGTGAATGTGGTATATGATTTGACTGTAAAATACCTGATAGTTAGACATGTTCTCAAACTAAGTTAAGGATTAATATAAAATTAATTAAAAGGGAACTTAAAGTGGTATCCTATTAACCAGAAGCTGCACCTACCACTGATGGGCATAAAACTATACAGATTTGCATAAATCTAGCTTTACTGCAGTTTTGCTTTGTTGTATGGCAACCGTTTTATTGGGTATTTTGCAAATAAAGGGACAATTAAAACTTAATTAATGCATAACTGTAAAGATAATTTTCAATTTAATTCTAATGACGCAGGAAATAAACATTGGTATTTTACGGTCCAGTTCGGTTGAGTCATTAGGGCCCGGGAAACAAGCCCATAAATGTCACAGCGAGTGCCGCGAGTTATCAAGTCGCGTAACAAACAAATTTCCAACCACTCGGACTCGGGCTCGGGCAGAGTAGGAGACAAACTCCAGCTGAGTTCACACGGCTCGAACATGCTGCAATGAATTCACATTCAATTAACTTCTCGCCTCATTTGAATAGCAGGGCACACGTTCGGAAATGCTAATTGGATATTAAATACAAATATATTCGATTCACAGGCAGTCATTGCCATTTCATTTCGCGATTTCTGCTGATTAATTGTTTTGTTTTTGTTTTGATTACACTGGAATATGCCACTGCCTCACTTTCCACAAGCGCTCGTTTCCGCCAGATCCTCCTAGCCCGAGACTTAGGCCTCCTCCTAACGAATGACTTAGGCAGCGAACTTGCTGCTGTGGCAGCCTTGCAGTTCGCCTTCATTAGCCGGCCGGGGCTTAAATGCTAATGGCGCATGTGGGGTCCACTTCCAGCCAGCGTGTCCTGCTGTCAGACCGGCCACTAAACTGGCATTTATGCGCAGCACCTGTTGGGTGCCACCGCCTGTTAGACATTAATCCGTGGCATTTAGTTACGCTTTAATAAGATTTCTTGCTCCCGGCCAGTACGTTCTCCTCGGTCGGTCTGCCGGGGAAAGCTGGAAAGTATTCTTGGCCGTCTGTTCTTTTTTTTATGTATTTTTTTCCTTATTATTTTTTTTTTTTTTTTTGCGGCAACCGAAGCTGCAGACAAAGCGACGCGCTGCGTCCACCGCAACCACAGCGGCTGGCTGGGCTTTCCATGGCTGTGGCGCCCCATTTTAACACCCGAGTGTGTGTGTGGTTATTAAAATACCAAGCCTTTTGCTTTATTCACGGTATTAACTGCCTTATAGCAGGGTAGCCAGGCCAAAAGGAGAAGTCTAAAGAAGTAGGTGAAGGATGCTGATTACAGTGTTTAATGGTAATAAAAGCAACAAAAACTATGAGTGGAAGAGGTCCTGAAGAAATAATTCCAGCTAAATGTCTGCGTTAAAATTACGTTTTTTCTGTATTTACTTTGTTAGTTGACCCATGAACAAGTTTATAAATTTAGAACTGATTAAAAAATAAGCCTATAATTTTCCTAAAAAAAGATAGTAAAGATGAACATGCAAAGTAATTTGAAAACCACATTTAATTGCTTAATATTCTAGGCTAATAATGTCAAAATAATTGTTAGGGTATGTCAAGTTCTCATTATGGCCAGAGACCGATCTAATGGAATTTCAGTAATGAGGAAAAAGCTGGTCTCCAACGTGAGTATTAAGTTCTTCGACGGCATGCCATCGACATGATCGGCGGCATGCAAATGGGCACCGGCGGATGCCTGCGGCTTGTGGAATATCTAACGAGTGTTGAACTAATTAAGGTCGAGCACACCAGACCTATATAAGGCTTCGCAGCAAAGAGAGCCATACATCATGCACTCGCACTCTGCTCCGGATCGGAGCCATTAAGAAATTACACGAATTTCGAACTTCAGGCCAGGCAAAAGTGCAACTGTTATATGGCCAAGAGATCGAGATCGAGATCGAGATCGCTGAAAGGGCAAACACTCTTGAGTTGTACGCCTGAACACTCGACTTGGATGAGGAGGCAGGCGGATCGGGGATCGAGACGGATGACGGCTGAGACAATGCCGGATGATGATCTGCCAAGATCCAGATGCAGATCCAGATCTACCCAAGGAGCCAGTGAGCAATTCATTCATATTTGTATTTACTTAACTTGCCGATGAGGAGGATGATGATGGTTCCCGAAGAGGATGCGATGCGATGCGATGATGACTTGCACCTTAACGAGACCTGAATCTGTGGCTGTTTTCAGCCTTTCTGCCTTCGTATTTCCCCCGATATGAAAGGCGAGTGAGTATTTTATGGGACGCCCGTTGGCCGTGTAAATGGAGTTTCGACAGCCTAATTGGAGATCAACGCAGTATAATTGTCTGGCCAAGCTGCCGCTGCTCCGGCTTCTGATGATGAAGTCGTGGCCCGAGAACAGGTGAATGAATTTGTGACAGCCGCACAAAGGCAAATGATGTATTGATAGCATCTGTTTCGGGAGGAGGAGCCGGAGCAGGAGCCGGAGCAACCGTGGCATTCGAAGGAGAAAACGGCAGCCAAAGCGGCAGGACGTCTGCAGCAATTCGATTCAGGCGATTCAGGGGCTGTGAGTCAAAAAGTCTGGACTTTTATGCCGATGCCGAGGCCTTTGTTGCCTTTTTGGCTGCCAGTTGTTATTATTCTGGCTCTTCTGGCTTTGTTGCCTCCTCTTTGTGATAGGACAAATGCAAATTGAGGGCTGTAATTTCTGCTACAATTTGTTTTCTCTTTTATGATCTGAATCAGATTTATCAGAGGTCTCTTTTTGAGTCTCCTTTCTTGCCTGTTGAGTGTGTCTCTTGGGGGAATACATATTTGATGAATGGCTGACTTCATTCCAAAGAGTTCTTTTACATGTTAAGAATTAATTAAAATTGGGTTTCTCTTGATGGAAAAATGTAAAATATTCAACTTATAATTGTTTAAATAAACAACAAAATATATTCAGCCTTTAGATAAGTTTTTTGGGTTGGAAAAGTTATTCTTCAAGGAAACAAAGTCAGTCAGAAACCATAATTTCTTAATATCTTGACACAATTTCTATAATTTTTAAATTGGATGGTATATCTTAATAAAATATTTATTATAAAGCATTTTATATATATTTTCATTAATACTTTAATTACAGAAGAAGACTTTAATTCTTGTAATAATTTGTAATAAAGTAATATTTGTTTATTCTCAAAAAAAAGAAAATCCCTTACGACGCGTAACCTTGTTTTCTGATTGTTGTTGATATTTGATTGAATATTTCACTCATTAAAAAATGTTAAATACTTTAAAAAAGCAAACAATAAACAAAAAACAAATCGAAAAAAAAAACTTGGATCCTTCGAGCCGGATTTGAACCAGCGACCTATGGATGTCTACTCTGGGAAATCACCGTCTACAGTCCACCGCTCTACCAACTGAGCTATCGAAGGTCTATATATGGCTCGCCGCAAAACGAGTTCATAAACAAACCGAATGAGCGACAACTTATCAGCAAAAGCCAAATTTAAGTGGCTGCAGTGCGTCGCGGCGCGGGGCCGAGGCGGGGAAATGAGCCGGGCTTTATGCAGAGCCAGCAGCAATGAATATCGAATGTGAGTGGCGATTGTTTTGGATTTCTCGTTTCGGGGAGATGAAACGACACGGCGCGCCGGGTGTAAACAAAGACAGTGCGTATCGGGGGGCGACAATTAACGTGGCCACCTAGTAAACGCCGGCCGTGAGTCATCTCCCCGGGTTGCTGTATCTACGCAGCATCGCCTGTGGCCCGCCCCGAGGGACCAAGTGAATCATGCCGCAGGCGCGCAGAAGACACGATCCGTCTTATCAGTGGTCGGCCGGCAGGGTCCAGAGAACTCTCCTGGAGGCCTAGGAGGCATGTCACGAAGGCCACAGCAGCCGCTCTCGGACAAAGTGTGTTGCCGATAAGCCAAAGGGGCAATTTTTGACGGCCCGCAAGGCACAAGGGCGGAAGGGGAATACTTAACAAACCAATTAGGATGCCAAAAAATGCGGCAAGTCATAAAAAATCGAAAAACGAAAACGGCCAGCGTAGCAATATCAGTTGATCTATATGTGTATATATTTTAGAGATGGCAGCGTGACCAAAAAAAGGGGAAAGAAATTCATTTCAAGTTAGGCTGTCATTATTAATCAAAAGAAAATAGAAAATAAAGATAAAGAAACAAAGATCACCTCTTTTAACAGAGATTTTCTCTATAAATTATCAATTAAATATATTGCAAGGAACTTTGTTATCTTAGAACCAAGAGACCTTCGATTAAAAGTCACATATATATTTTTGTGACGCTGGAAATCATCCGGAACCTCATTCCCAAAATATCGAAAGTCTAATCACGACCCTCTGCTCCTTAACCATCTCTAATGCCTCTCTCTTACCGTGGTCAGAAAAGGTTAGCCAAGAAGTGCATTGGAGGAAGCGGAGCGAAAAAACTGACAGCTTACGGATAATTACCGACAAAACACACACTCGCACACAGCTGCAGCGGCCGGAGGAGATGAGGGACAGGTGAGAGGGCAGGTGAGGAGGGGCGCAGGGCTAAGCGCCATGAGCGGCGATTTGTGTGTGATCCATTGAGCAAGGTCCAAGAGAGAGAGAGTTAGGGCCGAGTGTGTGTGCCTGTGCGGATCGATTGCCCAGAACGTCTTGTTAGATAAGGAAAAATGATTCCCGCGGCGAGGGTTCCGTGGGCCATCGGTAATTTGCCCAGGTATGTTACAACAAATGTTCATAATTTTTAAGAATGACTCGGAATTGGAATTTCGGAATAGAGGCTCTCGGCTTAGTTTCTCCTTTTTAGTTTTGCTTATCAGCGGTCTTCGATCAGTTCGGTCGGTGAGGCCCCTTGATCTGGGTATCAATTTCCCGCTATGATTGAATGAATTTTCCCAACAGCCGCCCTGCCTCGATATGTGGGCGTTGTCCTATCTCCTGGATAGATCTAAAAAATTGCCAAGTTCCTAGGAAACCCATCTCAGAGAGAGAGAGTGAGAGCAGGAGAACTATTTTGGCAAGGACCCCTGAGCGGACTTTATCTCGTCCCGGCTTTGTGTGTGGCAAGTCAATGGCTCTTAGTTTTCTCCTCCTCTTCCCTGCCATATGATGAGTCATTTAATTGAGCCGAAAAAACGCACAGTGTCCGGTCTTGGGCATGGGTTGGGGTAAATTAATTTACTCTCCCGATAAACCCAGACGAAATCCCCTCATGACTCATGCAACCGTCTTCGAGCTCACTGGAAATGGTATTGCATCTTGACTTTGATTTTCATTTCATTCGGTTTTGTAATAGCTTCCTATCGGCGGGTCTATAAATAGCCAAAGGTCGAATCTAGGTTCTCAACTACAGCAGACTCTAGGGCAATCCCCAGTCTTATCAAGGGAGGTATCAATAGTGCGACTGAGCTTGAGATTCAGCTATACTTTTATTTTCCTTCATTCTGTAGAATTGCAAAATATTTGTTTACTTTTAAAAGTGCTTCAGTAAGTGTATAATATATAAATCAGGGTGCAGTTTAAGAAATTTAATTAGGAAATTATTTGAAAAAAATGTCTGTTATACTCTGATTATGATTAATATTTATTTCATTCTATATTTTATATTTAAAACTGCAAATGATCATTTAAATTCTTGAAAACATTTAATGCCGTTGCGTAATTCTATTCACTTGACATTGATTTAAAGAATCAATGGAATGTGTGTGAATTTTTGTTGCTGGACCAAAGTGTAGTATGTATAATTTAAATTTATTAGCCAGCCTTATCAGCATCAAAGTTCATTCAGCTGTTTAAATAGTTTTTCCAGATTCCTGTCATCTCATTTGCCAGCAATTTGTTAAGCTCAGCTGGACAGTTCCTAGGAAAGTTGATATGCGGCCAGATCGCTATCAGCCGCCTCGATCTGACTTATTTAGTGTCACTTGCATTAAGTTCGACAACAAATTACCCGTTGTGCCGCGTTTTCATAGCTGGTTTTCTGATTTATTTACAATCGATAAATGCTTCGTTTTTCTTATGCTTTAATCTAAATACCAAGTACAAAAGCACTTTTGCACACGCCTCTTATCTGCGGCGAACGCGCAACACGTAGTGGAGTCTACCTGTGGCGCTTTTTTGTGGCGTTTAATGCTGCGATAAGCGCTTTGCTTTGCTTTGTTTCTTTTTTTCGCCGAGCACTTCTTGAACTAAATTTGATAAGCGAGCAAAATTTGGAATCAACACCTGGCCTGACAACACCTTCGATAGCTCAGTTGGTAGAGCGGTGGACTGTAGAAGTGTTCGAAATGCATCAGTCCAGCGGAGTGAGCTCTGGTGGCAGGCATCCATAGGTCGCTGGTTCAAATCCGGCTCGAAGGATTTCTTTTAGAGATTTTTTGAAGATATTTAGTGCATATTTACAAGTTAAACAACTGTGCGCTCATGATTCTGTAGCCACCAAAGTCCGTCAGAGTTCAGAAAATATATTTTAATATATTAAAAAATAATTTTTAAGCCAATGTTTTTAATTAAACCTACATTATAATAAACACCTGAGCTGATAACACCTTCGATAGCTCAGTTGGTAGAGCGGTGGACTGTAGAGGAGTTCGAAATTGCAATAGCAGGCATCCATAGGTCGCTGGTTCAAATCCGGCTCGAAGGATTTTTTAAACTTTTTTTAGGCCCCGAAAAAATGTGTGTAAAATATGCTTAATATTTTTAAAATTTAAATCAATGGCTTTATATAATTATACAAGAATATTAATACCTGAGCTGATAACACCTTCGATAGCTCAGTTGGTAGAGCGGTGGACTGTAGAGGAGCTCGAAATGCAATGGCAGGCATCCATAGGTCGCTGGTTCAAATCCGGCTCGAAGGATTTTTTTCTATTATTTTTTTCTATTATTTTTTTTGTTTAAAATTACTTCTGATAACCATAAATCCATTTTCACTTCCATAAATGAAATAAACTTAAGTTAAGCTAAAGTTTTCAGCATACAAATTATACTTACAATGAACCATCATTTGAATATAATATTTTCCGTACTTTCTAAGGAACTTTGTAAAAAGTTATAGTTTTCCACCTGTAACTCAAATAAATAAACCGCAGTGCATATTTTTTTTAATAAATTGTTTTTCTTTTATATTTTCCATCTTTCTTTTTCCTCATCGCTCCTGCATCATCATCATCATCGTCATACTTCTTCATCAAAAATATGCTTTGTTTTAAATAAATAAAATAATAAAATTTATATGAAAAGTTACATATACAAATCGTGCTCTGCAACATCAGGCACGAAGCGATATTTTCATTTTCTCGAGTTCTCTTTTTTTATAAGGGGTTTTTTCTTCAGTTTTCTCTCGTCACTATTAATTTATCCAACATGCTGAGCTTAACGGTTAGGGCTTACGTGGCTAGATTAATTAACGTTTACGGATTTATTCGAGCTTAGCTTAGAACGCATAACGATGTAAATAGTTATTCATATATTTATAGAGCATACGTTTTAGTTCAGAAAGGTTCTTTCCCTCTATTTGTTTATACAGTTACAGTTACGTTTAGTTGAATTCGGAACGATGTTTAAATACCATTTCGTTTGTGTGTGTGTGCTTATGGATGAGTGTGTGTTCGGGTGTGTGTTGGTGTGTATTTAGTACATATACAAGATAGTTCCTAGATAATTTCAAGTCATTATTCATCGATTATACTCGTTAACTAGCTAATTTACAATGGATTGCTTTATAAAATTATTAACAAAAAACGTCTAGTCGAAGAGTTCTTCTTTCCAAATGCATAAGTCAGAGCTGCTCACTCAGGGTCCTTGGGGGCACTCTGTGAGCAACTCTGACTTACATAAATACCAGTGTATTCGCGTAGATATAGTAGTTAAATATATATATTAGCATTTCTATACAATTTGTTCAATTGGTCTCCTCTCTCTTCCGAAATCTTCGCTCTTCTCCAGCAGCTCACGGGAGGGGACACGAGGGTGTCCGGTTGGAGGAGGACATGGCATGGCGGCTATATACAGTGGACTCTGCGCTCGCTCTGCTCCAGGGGATTCCCCAGCCTGGCTGGGGAAGGCGGACAGAGGCAGCTCCCAAGGTCGACGGAGGGTGGGGGTGGTGGTGGTGGTGGTTTGTGGGCGTGGTTTGTGGTTTGTGGGCGTGGCTGCAGCCGGATACATACGATTAAAGTCTAACGATTTACACTTAAAATTCAAATATTCAGTCCATTTTGTTTGCGTTGTGTTTAAAGCATTGACGGCTTGGAACCAAACAGCATTTGATGCTCTCTCGCTCGCTTCTCGATCTCCGATCTCCGATCTATCCTCGATCTCCGATCTGCACTCCGGGCTATAGGATCTCGAGTCTATCGACAGCCACAGCCCACCACGGTCATCTCCTGGTAGTTCTTCAGCACCACCGTACTTTGGTCGTTGAGATAGAGCATGGCCACGCTGTCCAGTTGCGTGGGCACGCAGCAGGCCTTCGGCACCTTGCCGGGATTCAGGTTGTTGACCAGCGTCTGGACCACGGCATGGTTCGTGGAGTTCAAATGGTCGGCCAGCGGGAACGGGCACTTCCCGTGGCAGTAGTACGCATCGTAGCCCAGCGGCGCCACAATCCAATCGTCCCAGCCCACGTCCGAGAAGTCCACGTACAGCGAGTGCCGCCGGCAGGTGTCGTCGTGGTTCTTGCGTCTCCGCTGGTGTCGCCTATTCCTTCCCCCGCCGGATCCGCCCTTCCCAGAGCCACCCTCCCCGCCGCCACGCTCGGACACATCCCGGATGTTGCGCGCCTTGTGCCGCCCATCATCGGTGTAGGTGAACAGGAGCGGCTGCTTGTGCTGCCAGCGCTCGTGCGCCTCGTCCGCGCTTCGCCGCAGCCGCACATGATGGTGCGGCGCCGGCTTCAGGGAGCGGGCGGTGCGCACCTCCACCAGGAGCCCATAGTTGCGCTGCGGCTCCGCCAGCCACCGGTCCACGGCCGGCTGGACGTCCAGGCTCACCGTGTCCGTGCTGTTCAGCCGGACCGTCTTGGTGTCCAGCAGCAGGTAGCTCGGCTCCCGCTGGCCCCGCAGCCCCACCCGCGTGATGTCGTAGACGAGCACCTGGTAGCGCGTCCTATTCACCGCCGCCGCCGACGACGCCGTCCTGGCCACCATCTGCGGGCTCAGAGCGTCGCGGGTCAGCTGCAGCTCCGCCGCCTTCAGCTTCTCCTCGGCGGGAATGCTCTTCACGTCGAAGTGCAGGCGAAACCGATGGTGGTGCGGAAACCGATCGTCGATTTTACTATCTGCAAGGATAAATGAAGAGAAATGGAAATACCAGGCATGAGTTTCGGTAAGGATACCTTTTAAAAAATGTACAAGTTAGCGTTAAACTACAATAAATATCTAAGCAATTTCATGAGAATGAAATCCTCTTTTTAAATACATTTTTCCTGTGAATTGTCTCCTAATATCTCAATATCCCTCCTCTGAGATCAACTCCTAATCTCTACGTGAGAAGTCTAAAGAACGAATTGAGTTTTTTATACAGCCAGTGCTTCCAGCTGTCCCTTTTATGGCTCCGCGATTGGGATCCGGCGAATTAAGCCGGACTATCCGCCAGATCAAGTGCATGAGCCCTGCTCGATCGGTGGGGTTATGAGCCAAGCCAAGCAGATGAGCAGGGCGTTGTCTACCTGGGTTAAGACGGGTAAGTACCTCCTGCTTAAGTACGAGGACAAAGAAGGTCGAAATCGCACGTTCCAGTTGTCCAGCCAGCCGCCTTTTTACGACTGGCGCCTGCGCTAAAGACCTGGCCCACCCCGGCCTACCTTTTCGGATCAGATCTGTCTATATCTGGCCTGGCAACCCATATCCCATCCTATCCTATCCGGCAAGGTGCAAACTCTGCACGCTTGCCGAAAAATCTTAATTTGAATCGCTGCCGCCGCCGACGACGACGCTCTCAAGTGCCTCCTCCCTCACAAAGGGAAGCGACGAGTCGTAAATTCTTTTGGGAAGCAAAAAGAGTCCCGCTGCCGATGCCGAGGACCAGCACAGATGCGGCGGCCGAAAAGTGGCCAAAACTCGACTCGGCTTAGACACTTGGCTTTAGACACTTGTGTGTGCCGTGTGTTGGTTCAGCCGATGGCTCGGCCTCGGCGGTTACCTGCTCTCTGACTGCTTTATTGTTCGACCCTCTAATCCTGCGGAAAATAATGCGAAATACGCTTTAATAATAATTGTTATTTTTACAAATACAATATAAAAGCCATTTAGCGCATGCGCTAAGCGATCCTGGTGTAATTCTCTGGAATATTTTCAAGGTCACCGCCGGGCCAACGATGGCGGGACAGGCCAGGTAAAAGGACACGAGTGTGTCCTTTCGCCCGTGCATCCTGCCGTCGCCTGCGTCGGTTCATTTTGGAAAGCCGCGGAATTTCCGCGTGATTTCACAGCGCTTGCGTGAATGATACAGGTAAGGATCGAAGGATCTCAGAAGCAGGTATGCAAATCGCTTAGATGAAACGGAATTTCAGGGAAAATCCGTAGCGCTCTTCATTCGCATTTTGGTAGCGGAAAGTACGCGTTGCCATGAGTGGGAATCTAGATGTACATATATTTTTAGGGGGAATGCAAATCGCAGCCTTTTGCGAGCAGGTGGAAAGACCAGGTATGGTTAGGGATTGCAAATGGATTCGATTTTTCTTTGGCTTCGATTTATTGGAACTTCTTTCGGGGGAAGGGAGTTTTCTTGATGAAATACTAAAGGGTTTTCGATTAAAATTGGTATTTATGTGCCTTTGGTGAGCTTATAATTAAATTCAAGAAAATATATTTTCTAAAGAATCACTAATTTATGTAAAAGACTTCAAGAATAATTGGAACTGTCTAAGATTACCTTAGAAAGAAGATTATAATAGCTTTGTTACTAATAGTTTTTAACAGGAAAAGTGTGGAGCCTTTTTATAATGTTGAAGCTTTAAAAATAAGTCTTTAATTTTCTTTAAACTACTGAAAATGATTATGAAATTTTTGGAAAATTATTAGGGGTATCAATATCTACGTTATTCTGCTCCAAAAATTATTATTGAGAAACTATTCTCAAATAAAAACATTACTCAGCATGTGTAACTTGCTTTTACTCTGTCAAATTTTCATTGCATAATAATCGTCAAGACCTGCTATAGTTATTATCCATTTAAGACTAATATCCTAATAAATAATAAGCTTTATAGATGCAATTATATTAAAGCAAATAATGTAATCAACAATCTCGGATTATAGCTCATTTCCTTAGTGGGATTTATGCCTCTTAATAACTCTTTGAGGCCATTAAAGTTATTATCCTTTCCAAAATCAACATAAAACTATATATTTTATTAATTAAGAGGCGCAATTAAAGGCGGTAACCACAAAGGAAAACTAAAGCCCCTACAATATTAATTTATTAACCAATTTCTTCAGTACTAACCTAGTTAGTTAATAAATTCAAAAATAAAAGCCAAACTCCTAGTGATAGAGCTAGAAATTTGATAATTTCCCTAATTTAGAAGCTATATCCTTTGCTTAAATAACTGGGAAAATTGAGGAAAAATAATAAAAGGTATAAAGCGGCACTCACCTTTGTGTGTAAAACTTCGTACTGTATTCGCCGACTTGGTCAGCAGTCCCGGCTTGGGAATGTTGACCGAGTCCAGCTCGTGGCCCATGATCTCGGCGTAGAGCTTCTTCATCGGCTCCGGTATGATGATCTTGGAGCGGTCGATCTTCGGCGGCCGCTTCATGTTGAACAGCGAGAGCAGGCTGTTCTCGATCTCGACTAGAGTGGAGGGATCTGGCTTGAGCTTGTCCTTGATCAGTCCCTTCTTGCTGTAGGTCGATGGCTCCTGCTCGGCGATGATGGCCTGCGCGTTGGCCGGCACGCTGATGGTGGCCATCTCCTTGTCCAGAACCAGCGTTGGCTCCAGCTCCTGCTGCTGTTGCGGCTGCTGCTGCTCCGTCTCCTCCTTCGCGACGAAGATGGACTCGATCCTCGACTTGCTGCTCGGATGCTGCTCCTTCTGCTGGCGCTTCTGCTCCTTGACAGCCATTTTGTTGTTGGGTTTATTAACTAATTGTTTAGACTTATTTTTGGAATTTTCTAATTGGTCTGTTCTTGGTTTATGCACTTCGTTGAACTGTCGGTTCGCGTCACTTTTGCTTATGCTTTTGCTTTTGCTTTTGCTTTTGCTAGGTTTGCTGTTATCACTGCTATCACTGCCTCTCCTCAAGTAGGGCGTTGAAGGCTCAAAGTTGAAGGGTTGAAGGTTAAATGCTCTCGCCAACGCGGTGCTCTCGGTGGGCCGCTGGGGCGCGATGGCTGCGATGAATCTCAGGGATATGTCCTCGGTGCTAGCAACTCGAACGATCGTTTGAAAGGTCGCCAGCACTGCGAGGAGTAGAAGCCATGCGCGCATGGTCGCTTGCAACTCTGAAACGAGACAAAGGCGAAGACATGGGTTAATCGGATGCGATTGCGATGCTCGGCTCGGGCAAGGGTTATGGTTCGGCTCTCGTTCGGCTTCTAGCCTCAGCCTTCGGTCTTTCGGATTCCACTCAAAGAACACACTCACACTCTAGCTCACTGGCCATGGGCGCAAGCGGGACGACTATATCTGTGGCGGCGCAAGAGAGAGTCCAACTCTTTGGCTCGTTGTCTGCGTCTGTGTGTGTGTGTGCGCGTTGGACGACGTGCGCTGCTCGACTGAACGCTGGGCTCTTCCTCTTCGCCAGGTAAGAGGTAGCAGCGCCAGCAGAGGCAGCGGCCGAAGCAGAGGCAGCGGCAGAGGCAGCGACTGCGACCTGCAGGCGTCGCTTCCTTTTTTTCTTTCTTGGCCCATTTGAGTGAGAGAGAGAGAGAGCCCATCATCGGGGTGAAAGGTGCAACTAAAAAATGGTTGCTCTCTCGCCAACACACACACACACATGGACAGGCGCTCTCTCTTAAGCTACCCCTCTCTGTCTCCCCTAGCAAGTGTTGCAATTGCTGGCGGACATTGCACCTTTTTGCACTGCAACACGATCTTTTGGGCCATTTCGGCATGCCAAGTGCATCGTTTTATGTCTACGAATAGAAATTCAATCCCATAAAGCCCAGGCCCCCCCCTCCTCCCCACTCCCCACTCCCCACTCCCCAATTAACCCTACCTCGAGTTCTTCAGTTATTAGAGTAGCTTCGATCGTCATATTTTCCGCTTTATCGCCGCGCTTTGATTTACAAACAGGCGGCAAATGCACAAAAAACAAACCCCCCCGCCTGCAACGTACATATCTGGAAAATTTATGAAAATTATTAGAAGTATTCTATATATTTTGGTTATAGGCTATAAATTTCCCAGATTTTATCTCAAGATGAGCCCCGAAACGCAGAGAGAGAAAAGGTGCACACAGGCACTCGGGCCCTGGGCCCTGGGACGCGGGGACACGCACCTAGAACAAATTACATGTTGTTTTTCACATAAAGATTAGCATCTTATCTTGTACTAAAAAATTTGTTATATGACAGGGCGCTTAGGCGCAAAGGGAAT
Organism: Drosophila triauraria; assembly: GCA_014170255.2. NCBI lineage: Eukaryota > Metazoa > Arthropoda > Insecta > Diptera > Drosophilidae > Drosophila > Drosophila triauraria. The sequence goes on along the minus strand of CM024334.1, from coordinate 10,355,001 downwards.
TTGGGAAATGGTTAAATTGGAATCGGGATTGGGATCGGGGGAAGATGGCACACGCTGGGGGGTGCAACAGATCTCGGGGCCCCGATAAGACCCGGCTTGGAAAGTGGAAAAAAAAAACCCAGAGGGAGAGAGAGATCGGAGGGAAAGGGTGAATGAAATTGAATTTCATAAATATGTTTATGATTTGTTCATAATTTGTTGTTTGTTTTTAATATGTTCCCAGAACTCCGTGGGTTGCGTGTGGTTTCAGTTTCAGCTACAGCCTAGGCTGTGGTTCTAGCGTATTTATATTCCCAGTTTACCTGCGATGTGTGATCTGGAATAAACGGGGGTTTCCCCTGGACCATGAATGCTGGGCGATCCCAGGGATTTCCAAGCATGCCGTTCATTCAGCGCTAGATACTATATCTACAGATAAAGTATACGACTATAACTCGCACTCAGCTCAATTCGAGCTGTGAAATGTCGCAAGCCCCTGCTAAAGTTCAAATTTCAGCTTTGTCGCAGCCCCGAAATGTTTCGCAAATTGACACATTTTTATTAACGTTTGATTCCGGTTACCCAATACCCATCCACTCTATATAGTATCTATAGTGATCTGTGTAGCACTACGTCAGCAATTAGATTGGTTAATAATAAACGCAAACGAAGACCCAAAACCCTTGGATGCTCACGCACCCAGCAGATACAATGGAAGTCTATATTCTTCTCGGTTATTTATGTGCCAGGATATTGACATTTTCGTTTGTGTGCTGCCGCCGCTGCTTTTTATGTTCCTTTTTTTTTAAGAGATTGGTTCCCACTTATACAGAGAGGGTCCGGGTCTCCCAGCTATGATATTAGTTGTGTATCAGAACGGTACTTTATTGTGTGCCGGCCAACAAAGGTCGCGGGAGTTGTGTTTTTCCCGGAAAAAAGATGCTCTAAACAATTATGATATACGTGGGGAAATATTTTGATTAGTCGTAGCCAAAGATTAAATTAGAAACAGGTTGGAATTATAAAGGGAAACTTTAAAAGAGATTCACGCCCTTTTGAAAAGATCTAGGAATCACACCAATTGGTTAATATTTAAAAAGAAATTTTGGAAATGAACACAAAACAGAATAAATGTAATAAATTTTCTGATATATTATTTATCCAATATATTCTTTAAAGTTATCTGCCTAAGCTTTAAGAATAAGTATGTATAATATGATTTCCTATTTGTAATCATAATAATTATATTATATTTCATTAGAAATTGGCAACAAAAAAATTATATAATAAAATATGCAAGCTTCTGCATAAGCTCCCACACTAAAGTTCACTCTCAAACGACCCTGAGTAAAAGAATACCCCAAAAGCATGCATATATCCCATTACCCATTCCTATAGCCACCGTCTGCTCGGTTTCGGCCAGGGAATATCTGCAAGTTACTCAAATATCCCTTGGCGAATGCCAAATGCCAACACATGCCATCGAACAAGGCGAACAACACCGAACACATTCCAAGTATTTTTCAATATCAAATGAACTTCGGTATCGAATGCCGGGCCATTGTATAATTCAGTTCAGTTTTGTGTGCAGTTCTCACAGCGCAGAGCGCAGCAAGTTCAAATTTTCTGAAACATTTACATAAGCTTAGCGGCGGCCGAATTGGGAGATCGGGAAAATCAAATCAAATCGGGAAAGACACTGACACTCCACTCACCTCAGTCTTATAAAGTTTCCTATGGTCGAGTGTGGTATCGCTTGATATTGGATCTCCGGGGGCCCGTATCTAAGTCGCGTATTGATACGACATGTGTTCGGTTATTAATTGGAAAGCCGTTTGATGGATCGCCCGAAAAGCAAGCAAAATAGGAGCGACCAACTGTCTCGTCGTTCCACTGAATTTATGACGTCTGGGGATCGCGATCCGACTCGGACTCGGATTCGGATTCGGGTTCGGAATGGGATCCGTTATCGCAGTGCTCGGCTTTCGGCTTTCGGCTTTCGGTCACACTCGGCGGATATTCAAGTATATGTATTTGCACAATTTACAATTTACAGATGTTTATGGCGTTTCGCTTTTCAAATAAATCACGCTTGTGTAAATGTAAATGTAAATAAAAATATCTGATAGCGGCGATTTTTCCGGCTACTGTTCTGGTTCTCCTTCGCTTGCTCTTTCGCCTGCGGTAATAGTTGTGGGCGAAGTACGGCGAGTTCTTGTCGAAAATAGTGTTGCAGCATTCGAGGCGTCGGTGCGGAATGCCGCGGCACATGACACTCCCAGCTTTCCCGGGTATCTGCAGCTGGACAGGCGGACACTCTGCTCATCCCGTCACTTCCTGGATCCGGATCCGTATCTCTGGGGTTTTCCTTGGCGCTGGCAGGGCGAGGAGGGTAATCCACATAGTTGCCTCGATTGGCACACGCACTATTTTTAATTGGAATTCACAAACTATCCAGTATCTTTTGTATTTTTGTATCTGTGCTGTATCTGTATCTGCTTGGGGTATCTGTTTGTTGTATTTTTGATTCGTATTCACAGCTTTATTTGCTTTGGCGGCTGGCTGTTCGAATTTCAGGGTTTCCCTTTACAACCCGTCAGTTGACATTCCACACACACCCAGCACACCCAGCACACACACCGCACACACACCGAGCACACACGATCGCGAGCGCGCCAGCTAGGCATCGATTTCTTTGTTTCCGCACCGATCTTCGCTCGGTTCGATTTGGATTAGGATGGGGTTTGGGTTTTGGTTTTGGTTTGACTTGGACGATTTTTCACGCGCCGCGAATCTTTGAGATGCGAGTACTTTTTCTCGCTGGCCGAAAGAATTTTCCTCGAAAGCTCAGGCTCTGGGTTACGCCGAGTGCTGCACTTTGCCGCTCATTTCGCTATAGATTTAAACTCGATCAGCGCTGTTGAACGACTAACGCCTTTCTGTCTACCTCTACCTGATTCCGATACCCAGATACTCAGATACTCGGCTCGGATACAGATACGCTCGGCTACACGCACACAGATACAGCCACGAGCCTCGGCGCCGCTCGTTCGTGGCTCGCCGATCGTTCGTTTCTCGTCTTCGTCTTTGTCGAGAGAGGCGGAGATGAGAGTGAGAGGGAGCGCGAGATGATCGGAACCGAAGAGAGCAGATCGCGGAGTGTTCTCAGGAAAACAAAAAAGTTTTGGGCTTTCGCCTCATCTCCGCGATCATCATTATCGGCTTCGCTATCGCCGCCCGATCATGATCACGCACCTCGTCTAGCGCCAGTTTCTCGGCCAGCCAGCGCGACGACGACAAAATCTTCCTCGTTCGAGCCTCGCTCTCGAGTGAATTCTCCACTCAAACACACACACACAGAAGAGTACTCGAGTCTTGAGTGAGTTTCTCTCGGAGATTCTCACTCAAAGCTGCGTTCTGAGCTTTCGCCACGGGAATTCTCTGTTCGGTTTTTGTTTTGGAAAAACGAAGGGTTTGCGGTTTGTGGTGAAATGTGGCGAAATTTTGGGAAGGAATTAAGAATAGAAAAATGTATTTTTGACTAAATTTAAACAGAGATTAATACCAGAAATATATTTATAGTTTATGTAGCTTTAAGTCTTTCTTTAAACTCATAAGCTTTTCAATTTCCTCAATTATTTTTGTGATAAGTCTTCATCATCAGATTTTGTAAGGAACTGATGCATTTAAAAATACTTCTGTTATCTGTTAATATTAATAGTTTAAGAAATATATATTTTATTAATTGATTCATTCATTAAATTAATTAAAAGTTGATTATTAATACAGACAATCTATTCGGCACAACTTAGGTTTGAGAAACCATTGTAAAACTCTGCTAACTCTATGTAAATAGCCTAAAATTAGCTTTTTCCTATTTTACAACCTAAATAAAACCCTTGACAAAGATAGAAATTAATTCCAGAGAATAGTTTCAAGTCATCTACTTTCTTAAAAGATTGAAAATAAAATCCAATACCCATTAATGGTGTTTGAGCACAAAATTCCACAGGAAACTTCGATTTAATTAGGGAAAATTTCTAATTCACCTTTAGCAACATCCCAATATTTATCATAAAGTTCTTGGCACAGTGACCTTTCAGATGTATTTAAATAAGTTTAATTAATTGTAATTTTCCAGCCTTCCTTACTTACATTTGATGGCAAAACGAATAGAGTATTCAACATAGAACCGACGTGGAGTGGAGCATCTAGGGCTCTGCTGTCCGCCTTTTTTAGAACTCGAAAATTTTCGTGTGCCGCACGAGCGCAGTGAGCCGAGTACGAAACCAAACTGTCTGCCCGTTCCTGGAGCTGCTCCGCAGTCTGGGATCTTGGGTCGGAGCTGCCAGCCAGCCAGGCAGCCAGCCAGCAGAGATGGAGACGAAGATGGAGATGATGATGAGGCTGGTCATCATTCCATTCGCATCTCCCTGGCCCCTGGCTGGCATAGGAGCAAGCGAGAGCTCCTCTGTGTCTGTCTGTGTGTGCGCTTAGGTAACGAAATCCTTGGCAACCAGACACAAACAGAGAACGGAATCAAAAAGTCAGGAATTAGTATAATTTTATTGGTCGGAAGAGGCAAGAGGTAAAAAAAGGGCAGCGACGGCGGCAGCCATAGGAATGACACTGGCCGGCTCTCTCGCACGCAGGCGGCACACAGATACTCCGAAACGAATACCAGCGCACTCCGCCAGCTAAATGCATCTTAACTGCCTTTCGTTCTTGTTTGCTTGTTTGTTTGTTTGTGGAGATGACTCTGTAGCAAGGTGTACGTACCATGCCTGGCCCTCAACTGGATGCCGACTCTCTGGCCTCGACTTCGACACACCCGCGCATGCGCAGCCAACTCCCAATGACTCTGCCACAAAAGATTGCTGCAGCTTCGGCAGTTGTTACCAAGCGAGCAGGTGCTGCGGACCAGCCAAGAAGACGACTTGGCCGGGAAGGTGGAGCTGGGCTAACAACTACACACAAGGCCAGAAGGTTTCAGGCTGATTTTAGACAAAGTAACCAGTCTCCCCGAGTGGTTCTCAAAGGGCTGAATGGAATGGGAGAAAGGAAAAACTTCCAGCTGAACATACACTCGGAATAATAAATATATATTTTAATATCCTATACTTTTACAGAGGGCCACCTATTGTGTGATCTCCGACAAAGAAGCTCAGCTTCCTTCTTAGCTCGCAGCATCTCACATTCATTCAGGTCCGTCGCTGGCGTCGTCTCCTGGTCGCGACGTCTCGTCGAGAGACTGACCAAATGGAGCGTTGCCAGACATTCTGGCTTTCCTCGGACTCTCGTCCAAGAGTCACCACACATGGCAAGCTGGCGCCAAGGCTGCTTAAGTAGCCTTTTGTTCGGTTCCTGTTCTTCACTTGTCGCCGTCTGACCGGCACTTGTGCTTCCCTACTTACTGTATCTGGCGGCGAGCGTCGAATTTCCCGGCAATATCTCCGGTTCCCGAGAACCGGAACATGATGCACCCGAAAAAAATAAGATAGCTACTAAACACATTGTATTTAAGGTTATTTTTTAGACTGTAATTACTTGAAGTGGGACTTGGGACGATGCGCTTATTTATTTAATTTAATGTAAGTTAATTTCGAGGCTAGAAATTGCTAGATCTTAACTATTAGAAGAATTTTCTATACGAAGTATCATGACTTAAGCTCTTGTAGTTCCCAAAATAATGGCATCTAGTTCGAATCAAAGGCTGATGAAGAAAGCATAGGTTTTCTAAGGCCTTATTGCTTGTGTAAACATTTCAAAAGAATATTCAAAATATTTTCTATTTAAATATTTCCTAAATATTAAATATTTATTTTGATGAATAAGCTTAAGCTTTCCTTCCCAATGGCTTAATTCCGTTTCACTTAATTCTGAGCTGTATCTGACTCTGTGTCGTCGCTGTGGCTGCTTGGCCCCACGATGGCCCCACCTCCCCGCCCAGTGATTCATGCCCATTGGCGCACACAGAACTCCGCGCCACTCCACCAGCCACAGCCACAGATACAGATACAAACACAGACGCAGATACAGGGCCGCCGCACCACCACAAAGGCAGTGGTAAGAAGGCGGGCTCCAAAGTTCGTGGAGATCCTTTTGTATGTTAATCGGTCTGTCGCTCAGTCCCATCTTTGTATCTTTGTATCTCCAAACACTGGGCTCTGCTGTGTGCTATGTTCCGTTCTGGTTGTGTTGGTGTCGTTCTGTGCTCCTCCTTCTTTTGCCGCTCTCACTCTCTCGCCGGGCATCCGGCAGATAAACAGATACAGATACATTTGCCTTCTGGAATTCTTCTGGCTCTCCACACTCAACTTTAATTACCTTTTGCACGGCCCGGCTTATCGCCGTATCTCGGCCAAGAGCCGAGAGCCAGTAGACCACCAGAAATCGGGTCCTTGAGAGGGGCTTATCGAAGGTATTTCTGCCATCCCTGGCGCTACTTTCACTGGACCAATCCATTATCAACTGCAGTTCATTTATCAACTCGGCTCGTGTGTCATTTATAAACGACTCGGCCCGCAGCGGCAAGTGCCTGGCAAAAACCTTTCTCGCAGCGCAAAAACCTCCTTGGCACAGTTCAGGCGAGTTCAGGATGACCACATGCCGTCGTCCTCGATCTCGGTCTCGTTCTTGGTCACAGCAGGATCATCATGATCCCTTTTTGCATTCTGTTTTCCCTGCTACGCAACGGGGGCGTGAGTCCTAATTGTCCTAGAAGCGGATGGGAACTACGAGGATGAGGGTTCGATAGCCAGAATATTTTGCTTAAGAAAGAAGGCCTGAAGGCAGCAAAGGGATATTTTATCGGGCTAGAGTCTGTCACTATTTTTCAAATTAAAATTCTTAAGAATAATGCAATTATAAGTGAGGTAAGGCTTGGGAAACTATCTTCTTATTTTCGAAAAATATAATAATATAATAAACATTATCTTTATATCAAAAAAGTATAAATATCAAGAAGAACATGTTCCCACTCATAAAAAATTAAATAAAAAGATATGAAATTATAATGACTTGACACTAAAATTCTACGAGCTAGAATTATGAAATATTGCCACTTAATAATTCTTCCCAACACATCTGATAACACAACGGTTGCCCTAATAAAGATATATACATTTCCGAGGAGGGAGGATTCTCCCCCAATTAGGAAACCCAATACACCCATTGCCATGGACTCGAGCTCGTTTCAGCTGTTTGCACACAGTTCATCAACAACAAATGAACCTCATTAGGGATCCTTTATAACGCGGCCATCGATGCGCTTTGTTTCGCTGTTCCAGCCAGCTAATCAATTACCTCAAGCCGGCCTGGCCTGGCCAGGCTTCCTGGCGAAACAAAAGTCGCCAAACAATGCCGCTTGGCACGTGGACGGCCATCGAGAGCCTTTCACTGGCGAGAACCTGCCGTCGACTTGATGGAAAGGTGACAGTCGCAGTCACTTGAGGAAAACAGAAAAACCAGAAGACACACAGAGATAAAACTCGACCCAGAGGCAGAGGCAGCCGCAAAACTGCAGACAGAAGGAGCCTCTATCCGAACCGATCCGATATGTATAGCGATACTATAAGATACAATCGGATTCCGATTCCTACCTCCGACATTGTCAATTGTTGCTCGACTGGCTCTGGCTCTCTGGATTCTTGTTGGCCGTGTCTTTTGTTCAATTAAAACGTTATTATTGTGTGTTTTGTTTTGTGATGAATGACAAACTGGCTGTAAACTGCAACTGGGGACTCCGAGTCTAAGTTGCATCTCCCGTGAAAGCTGATCCTGAGCGTTTTGTTAGCAGCGGGCTTCGGTCTCGGGTTTGGTCTGATCTTGTGGTAATTTGATGCTGCCGCCGATGTCCCTTCCTTTGTGGCCCGCTGTCGGAATCGTTTTGTTTGTTTATAAATTGGTAACAAAGCCTCCTCCGCCGGCCATTAGCCGCCATCAGGATCAGTTCTTGATTTATGCATTTTTGATGGTAACCCAATACCCAGAGCGGGCTGTGGAGGAGCGTTTTATTAGCGCCAGTTAATAATTTCCTTGGGAAAATCGCAGGGGGCAATCTTAAGTTGAGTACACTCGATGAGGCAATCAAAAGTGAGTAAAATGAGTTTGTAAAGTATTATTATGATGTGACTCTTATAATTTATTTGAATTGGATAGAGAAGAGCTAAAAATTTTATTAACATATATTCATTGGATACATTTAAATTGACTTATTCTATTATATTAAGACATGAGTTGTAAACTTATAAATACGTATCTTAACTAAGCGCATATCTAACTCTGGATCAATTTCCATTGGCTCACAGATATCGGATTTGTAAATAGAAGATGCAGGTTGTTGAACTGCTTTAGATGCCCTTTTTCGCTTTCTTGACTTGTTAATGGACTTTGAAGTAAAGCGTTTCCCTTGAAAGATCTGCATCTGGAACTCTGGATCAACATCCATTGGCTCACAAAATTCGGTTGCATAATTATCCGTATCCATAGCTTCGCAGAGTGTATAATATTGTTGTTGATCGCTTATTGGCTTCCTTGATCGGTCAAATATTAAAGCCTTAGCCAAGGAGTTCGATTCCATAGCCGCCTTCTCCGCAGTTTTCTTCTATGTTGAAAGTTAATTTTCCTTTTGTAAATCTTTCTTCTTGACGCTTTCATCGTTAGCTTAAAGTTCCATCGGAAATAATTTCCTGACATGGTTTTGAGCAGGGTTCCCCTGCATTTAGGTGAAACCTTCATGTGGTTGAGTATTCTCCTTTCTTATTATTATATTTAAGTTCAAGTTTTGAAGGTGTTAGATTTCTTAAACTTAAATACTTTAATTGGGAAAAGATATTCTCGTTGTTTCATATTGTATTAATTTTTGTTAGTTAGGAAGGGGAGATGAAAATTTGTTTGTGCGGGTATTTAAGCCGCACATCGCAGAATAAGAACTTGAGAATTACAAGAGCACTGTGAAACCGGCTTACCCCAGAATAAGGGTGAGGCGCTAGCTCAGCGGCTCGAAGTGAAGGGGGGTGGGTCTAAAGACAACAGGTTCAAGCCCTGCTTGGGGTAAAAGCTCGAGTTTAATATATTCCAAGCTAATTAGATAAAGATATCAAACTTAACTTGCTTTAAATAAAAATAATGGTAGAAATATTACAAGTCATAGAAAATATAAAAAGCTTTTGTTCTCTTTTTTGTGTCTCAAGGATTCTAGATTGGGGAGTTCCTTCCCCGATCTCAATGGAGTCTGCTGGCGCTCGTCATCGTCGTGAGGCAATCCATATAGGAAATGGGGGAGGGAGCCACATGGCTCCCACTTCATGGAAACAGTTTGAATTCGAATTAACACAGCGGGCAGCCCGCATAGGCATTAAAAGTCAATTGCAATTAAGTTCGGTTAAGCATCGACGTATCTTTCTTTCTGGAGGGGGCATGTGTGAGAATATCAAAGGCGGATGCCTGGATGGGCTCCGAGCCCTCTCGAGAGGGCCACAAATCAAATCGGTGGCGAGAACTAGGCTCCCAGATACCACGGCCAGATCCCTAGTCCCCGAAGCGCCATCGATAAAACTTAATGGCCACCATAACTGTTGAGGCGAATGGCGGCCAATTGCAGCGAGCATTCAAATTTATTACTAATTGGGTGTGAATTGCAACAAAAGTCGGAAAAGGGGAAGGTGCAAGTGCAGCGTGCAACATGCAGCATGCAGCATAATCGAAATCGGTGCTAATTGATAGGCCTTTGATCTGCGGCCTCTATTTATTTACAGCGATTGTAAAACAACAGATCGTGCATAAAACAAACATCGCTCGGCATGGGGAAATCGCTGAAATGGGCTTCTAAATGGGGAGTACTTCACGTAATCGCTGAGGCAATGGCAATGGCTCTGGATTGGGCCTGCAACTGGGACTCCGGTGGATGGCCTGCAGCCAATCCGTTCGCTGCACATCAAAATCATCATTAGCACCCGAGCTCGACACATTCCCGTAATGGTCGCATTACTGTCAAGTGCCCCCGACGGAAGGGAGACATCAAATTTTATGATTTCATAAATATTTAACCAGCGAAGAAGTCAATCTGCCGCCGAAGTTCAGGTTCAGCCCGGTGCCGACCGAGAGAGTATCTATCTGCTTGTCTAAACAAACTATTTCGGATCCCAACCCGCCACAGAACACATTAATTTACTTTGTCTTCGGGCTGTAAACACTCTCGATCCGTGTGCTGTTGCTAAGGCCCTCGTTGCTATCGTTGTTGCCAGAGGCCGCGCCGCATAGTTGCTCCTCGTACCGCATCAACCACATAAACTAGTCGTAATGGCGCAATAATCGCCACTTACATAAATGTTGCTTAATATTTATTGTTGATTTTTATGTATCGACACTTTAATTTCGTTTGTTGCCCGTTCGATTTGAGTGGGATATTAATTTAATTGAACTCTAGATTGCATCGGAATATGCTGTAACACTTTGGATCATAATTGGGCTGGAGTATGGAGTGAATTTCCTGATCTAAAGAGGTTTTTTGTAAGATTATACACTTTGTTTTTGACAGAATATTGAGGAACCTTCTCTACTTTATTAAAAACTAATTTTAAAGCTTTATATATCATGAATTCAAAGCAAAGAAGCTTGCAAGTTAATTTTCTTTATTCTGCGGAATCTCAGGAAGCCAACTCCAGGCTAATGCCCCTTTCACACTTTATTCACTTCCTCCTTGCATCCTTTTTCATTGAAACGATGAGTGCTCCTATCGGAATCAGACCTCAATCCGGCAAAGGTAAACATTGGCAGGTGGATCCATAAAGTTATGTTACATATTCCATGCTCCTGCAGCAGATTTGCCTCAAAAAAACACCCATAAAATAGGGGAAGTAGTAGGCATCACTCCCATGCTATCCAAACAATATCGGGCGCTAAACTCGATACGATATTTCCAGGCTGAGCGAACACTTTGTTGCCGAGATGATAAAATCGTTTGAGAATCTGTCACCTTGTCGCCATAAATTCGCAGCTCGGATGCAGCAAAAAACCACAAAACAAACGCAGCACAAGGTGCTGATGGGAACATAACAACAGCAGCATCCAACTATGCACAGAGAGAAAAAAGCAGTTTAAATAAGCTCTATAAGATGTATAGTTCCTTAGTAAAATGTAGAATGTGGAAAATATTGTTTACATTATTTTATTACATTATTTTAATATCCAAAATGAATTTAATATTTATATAAAAATAATATTCAAATAGAAAATTAATCAAATATAGTGTGGAGCTAAACTTGAACCTTCAAAAGTAACCTTATTTTTGGTTCCGTGCAGCAAAGACTTGAACAAAAGTCTGGGAAGGCATTAAAGTTTACATACTCGTAGCATCGTAAATTGTAAACAAAATTATTGCAACGATTGCCAAATTAAGTGCAACCGCAAAATGAAAATTTAATTTCGCAAAATGCACTTCTGTTTGTTTGTTCGCCGCAGCTGTTGCAGATATGTGCATTCGTGACCCAAAGAGAGGGATGCGAATCAGCATCAGCCTCGGTCCAGCCATCGATATTGATCTATTTTTACGCGGACAGCCATCGATAACTTGTTTATTTATAAGGCTTATGTTTGACATAGAAAATAATTTATAAACTCTGTTGTCCGTTGTCCGCTGTCCGCTCTGTCCGTTGTCTGCACAATTTATAAACTGCTCGAAGCCCGGCAATTTACGAGATTCATTCATAGGGAAGCCGCAGCTCGATTTACTCATTATCAATGCAATTGGACGCGGCGCAGATGTTGCTCCGCAGCATTTAACTGTAGGCCCAAAAATGGTTAAAGCCATTCATGTCAGGAATCGGGCAAAGAAGCCGCAATTGATCAGTATGCAACATGGGGCAGCAACATGTTGAGCAGCCGCAATGTTGCCGCAACAATTCCGGCCAATTGCTGCGAAATGTTGCCATTGCCAGCTGGCATCTTGTAAATGCAACGCATGACAATGAACGAATCCCCGCATCCGCATCCCCATTGTGATCCACCATCCATCCACCATCCCGTTTTGGGCAGGACAAGCCATGCTCCTCCGCCGATCTGTTCTATGTAGTCTGGCCTGGTGAATGGCTCGATCTGAGTTCCCCGCCACATCTGGCTCACTGCCGGCTGGCTGGCTGGCTGACTGAGTGACTAACTGACCGACGGTCCACAGTGCGTATGAATGGAGACAGGCGCTCGTCATCAGTTCAGCATTTAGTGGTGACATCGTGAGTAGTTTCCATGATAGCAAATACCTTATTTTTCTATTTGGGATTTATTTAGGAATTTAAAAGGATTCAATTATGGATCCTAGATAGATAAAAATCCCGTGAGAATTCTTTACCATTAAAAACGGTTCCAGCTTAAAGTAAAATAAGGATCAGCATAGTTCACTTTTTTTAAGATAATAATTTCCTGATGAAAATCCATTAGATATTAACCCATAAAATCTTATTAAATCTCCTTTACTTTTCCCGACAAAAGTAGACTCCCATTGACATCCATAAAACCCCTTAAGATCTCACGGCATCCCATCAAATATTTACACTTGCTGCGGTGAAAGCGATAAATCAAGGCTCCCCGGCGACCATCTGATGGCGCGATCTTATCGGAGGTAGGTCCCATCTCGAATCTGGAATCTCGAATCTCGGATCGCAGCAATCTTCTAATTTCGCATGCAGCCGCAGACTTGGACTCGCCTCGATTGCCAGATCGCGTGCATTGCTCATATATGGCAACGGGCGCGCATGGCGCACGTTTTAATTAGGATAATGAGTTGTTTCCGGGCTGACATCGGCGGAATGAGCCAGCTCCAGCACCAGCACCAGCACCAGCCACAGCTACAGCTACAGCAGGGATTCATTCAGTTGGCCAACTGGTTGGCGGGTCCATCAGCAGTCGAGGCCATAAATGGAGCTACCATGTTGGAATTACAAATCGTTGTAAGTTTAATTAAAAATTAATAAATTTATGAGTTGCCGTCCGCATTAGCCATGCCAATTGTCTGGCCAGGAGCAATGCGATGCAGCAATGTTGTTGCCTGCCCCGGCCTCCATTGATTTATGACTGCTCCTCCGAGAGAGGGTTGAGACTGTGAGGCGTCTTTTTTGTGGAATCTTCCTAGGTCCTGTAACAATTTTAAACCAAGAAAAAAATTACTAGGAACATTACAAGCACCTTTTTAATCAAATTAAGCTTTTGAACTGAAAGAATTCTAACTTATCCTGCGGAAACTTTTATCCTCAAAATGTATGGTAATTTTTTTAAAGTGAAGCCACAAAATAGACTTCAAGGCACACCGCCTGCCAGTGCCGAGTGATGCGCCCTTTGGCCACTTCAGTTGACTAATTACCGAAACGATTACTGGAGCAAATCTGAATACGAGTCTCTCTAGGCTGTGATGTCCCCTTGACATCATCCAAAATGAACCGAAAAGAGATCTCTCTTTTTCCGGACATCATTCACAGGCCGGCGGTTTTCACAGGTTCCCAGCCACGTTGGTGGCCTGGCGCTAACTCCTCGACTTCGGGTCTCGGCTGCCGTTTCCCAAACAAATACCAAATATTAGCGCTTGCCCTTTCAACGCGGATAGGGATCGGGCTCGGAATCGAGTCCGCTCGGCGCTTAGCTACCGATGATCGCCGGCGTCTGGCGATCCGATCGGGCACAAGGCACAGGCACTCGTCCGATGTTGATGTTGTTTAATTGCCGCTCTGACAGACGCACGCATGTCAAGTACAAATCAAAGCGAAAATCACAAATAGATACAGATACGCGGCGGACGCCGGTTCAGATACATAGATACATCTATAATGCGGCCTAGCCCGGCCTAGCTGCTAGCTGCGTATGCGTTTGCGTTAATTTTTTGTTTATTAGGCGGTAAATATCAAAGTTAAGCATAAATCAAATGTTAGCTGGTACATATCCCCGCCGAAACAGATACAGGTACAGATACAGATACTGAGAGATACCCAGCCTCTGCAGTTGGCTGCGATCTTGTTGTTCTTGTGTCGAAACTTTTCATTTTTATGCCAGGTACTCGGTGTATTACAAGGGTATATAATATTTGCGGCAAATGGTTACCCTGTAATGGATAACTAGTCCTGTACTTGGGCTTGTCAGGCAGCTTGATCCTTGAAATATTTTGTTTTAATAAGATAAAGTATGTAGAACTTCTTTATATTATTATTTCAAAAGGAAACGTCTGTCAAATATATATCTTAAAGAGCTTTAATGATTTTAAATGACTAATGAATCCAAGATCTCATATCTAAGACTCCACGTAGAACAATATCAAACTTCTAGGCTTTTTCCTATCCCAATCCTTTATTAATATTTTAGGATTTTGTTTCCTTTTAAGTTCCAACTTTTCAAACCACAGGACCTTATAACCGGGGTATCTAATGGTCGAGGCACTCAACCATAGCCTCCTTTCTAGTTGGGAACTTTTCGGCTGCGTTAATTCAAACGTTCCACAAAATGCAACTTGTATCTTGTATCTCACGGACTGTTTGTTTGTTTGCTGCCGTTGTTTCTGTTTTTGTTGTTTGTTTGCTTAGCTCGTACGCTCACTTGGCTCTGCTCCGGGTTCTGTTTAGTTTCAATAACCGTTTTCCAATTAACACGAAACGCGTGTTTTTCACGTTAATTAATACAAAACTTTTTATCAATATTTGCAATAAAAATCAATCAGCAGCTTTTGCAATTAATCAACATCAAAAGGCTAGGCGCTGCCCCAGAATCCCGCCGCCTGCGAACACAGATTTAGATACAGATACACGAGCCTACCGCCAGCCACAACACTGAGTACAATAAGTGTGTGTGCGAGGAACAAGTTGCCGCTACGCTTTTCTGCGTTGTTGGCGCCTTCCAGCGAAATGCGTCTGTAATTTGTTGCCTGACCTTTGATCGCTTTTCGCGGTACGTCTGCTTATATAAGCATTATATAAGCAAAATAAAACTATTATCTAATGGTTGATTCCAGGTAGAGAGCCCCCGAAATTTATGGACCGAATTGCATTTAACTAAATGAAAATGTAAACAACGCCTGCCAATATATAAGTATGTACGGATACCCATCCATCCGAGAGTGAGTGAGTTATGGCCGCCAAAGGCGAAAGACTAAGTCAAGGTCAGCCGAAGTTAATAAGAAATTAATTATCTTTGGGGGCCATTAACTGCGCATAAAGGGAAGGGTGTAACTTCTAACTCTGTAAATCTTAAACTTTAAGAGCAATAAATATAGATTGGATAAATCCAGAAACCTCCCAATTAAATGTAGAAAATTATACAAAATTAATTGCCGTCGCAGGCCTTGCCCTTTGCCCTTTAAACATCACTTTTGCACGGTCGGATGTCCATAGTTTACCTGCTGCTGCGGTGAATCGCTTGGCTGCAGAGCATCCTTTGCGAACTTCCTACACTTCCAAAAGGCAAGAGTCCAGAGTCCGGAGTACCTCACACCTCCCACACTCGCAGACATTGGCCAAGCGTTGAAATCAAGTGCATTAATTTATTACACAACAAACAGATTGCTTCGCAAATCAAACGGGCATTTACGGAGCGACCAGATACAAGATACAAGATACAAGGAAAGTGCATGGCAGCCGCATAATCAATACAATTTGTGCGTTACGCCTGGATGCGACGACAGACGGTAGAGAGGAGCAGAGTGTAGAGGAGCCAAGTAGAGGGATATGTCTGGGAATACATAGTATATATGTATATATCGTAAAAGCCAACTGAGCGTGCCAGCCAAATGCAGCTCGTGCGTCTCTGAAACAAGTTGAACTGAGAAACCAATTTGATCTTTTCCGATCGTGGGTTCAATGATTTTCAATCAAGGAAAACATATTTCAATTAAAATAGAATTTAAAATATATTAAGACTTTTTAATAGAATTGCTTCAGGAGAAAGTCAATAAGAATTATCAGCTTCCCTTTAAAAACAATTCATGAATATATTATTCTGGAAATTCTGCAATAAAAACTTGCTTTAAGCAATTAATTGTACGAATCCTTAAAATTCTTTAAAATATTGTTAAAGCCTTAAAAATAGATATAACGGTTTTCAGTTGCTAAACCAACTTTTCAGTTCTATTTTTAATCTATAGATATTCCAAGGGTGTGAATTCCAAAGGAAATGTCCCAAATAGAACACACATGCCACCCACTCACCCACCAGGTGGGGTGTTCTCCGGAGGGAGGCCTTCCCCGAGTTCGGATCGTGCCCAGCATAAAATGCTACATTTAATTGTGCGCCAAATCCCCTGGCCACCGAAAGCCACAGACTGTTCGTTCTTCTTCTACGTCGTCGTAGTTTTTGCCCACGGCGTGTAGCGCACTTAATATTTATTGTTTATTTACACAAGCGCATTAATCGCAAAGCGCAAACGCGCCAAAAACGAGCAGCGCAATTCACCGTAAAGGCCCCGCCGTCGTATATCCCAAACCCAATCGAAATCGCAATCCCAAACCCCCACCAAACACTGCCGCAGGGCAGATCGAGGAGATCGGAGAGATCCCCAGCGAGAGAGGGCCAAGTTTTCAGCTTAATTTTATAGAGGTATTGTGGCTATATTAGAGACAGCGAGGAAAGTGCAAAACAGTGGAATAGAACTACATTAAATTGTAAGTTAAATTAAATTAAAGCCACAGCACTTAAGCGATTTATATGCCTATACAATATTTACACAATTGACTACTGTAATGGCTTAAATATTTATATTGCTGTAAACATGAAAACTTAAACTTGAAACCAAAGGATTTTATTTTTTGGATATTTAAATTTCTAAATTTGGTAATCTGAATAAAATTGTTATAGAAATTAAGAGACATTTTTCAAATAAACCAAAAGGTATTCCATACAATCATTTCCAGGCAAGCTAATATTAAATAAAAATAGTAAAAAATACGTAAACTAATCTGTGATAATTATGATTCATTTTAATTTCCAGTTTAATGTCATAAAATATTTTTAATTTCGAACTGAATGCCTTGCACATGTGAAAACCATTTGAACTAATGTTTATTCAACTTGCATTCGCAATTAACGGATGCAACATGTTGCAATTATTATTTCAGAGGGAATTCCAGGAAAAACAACCAAAAGACATTTGCGGAACCACTGTCGCCATGCGTCTTATTTCCCCCCAAGAGATTTGGAGAACTTATTGCGTTTCAATATTTAGTTTGAAAATGTGTTTTGTTCGCACTAGCTCATTTAATTGCTAATTTATGGCCCACACGATGGCCAGAAAGATGGGGAGAAAGAGGGGGTCCAGGTAAAAATACAGGTAGCGAGGCCTGCTTGGGGCATTCTCGATAATTGCGATCGCTGACGGGAAACTTTTGGCAAATCAATTTTTGCAACTTTGTGCCGACGAAAAGAAAAGAAGGCGAGCCGTTGGGAGAGGGGCCGATCTAGCGGAACAAAAATAAACAAGGGTCTTGAAGATTTGTATCTTGTAGCTGGAAATTAAACGGAGGATGGATGGATGGATGAGGCTCGCACGCCGAGATTTTCCCACCAAAAAATTGTTACTTGTCATCCGGCCGAACTTCATTAATTATGCAATCAGAAGTAGCGGCTAGAGCGATTTAGGGGCATAAATCACACGCTCCTCAGCTGGGTCGGAGGAACGCGAACGCAATGTTCGACACTGGATTTGCATAATTCCTGGAAGGCCAAAAATGAGCAAGGCAAGGCTGGAGGAGGAGCTGGAGGAGGCTGGAAATACTATATGCCCGATCAAGTGGCTTAATAGCTTGGGGAAAACAAGTGAAGTTCAACAGTTTGGAGAGCACTCGAGAGCGCCGTCGAAGGGAAAACACTCCACACTCCAGCACTCGACTCCATGGCCAGGAATCGAGCTCGGACTTCATCTCCAGGTGAAGCCTAGCCACGGCCTATTGAAAATGAAAATAACTTAATGCAAAGTAAGCGGCCGGCAACGACAACGCTCAACTGTTCATGAGCAAACAACGCGGTACATGCTGCCTCGAAACTCCGCAACTCGTTGGCTTCGTTGGCTCTTAACGAGGCCGACATCAAACAACAGGGAACGGGATCGGGATCGGCTCTGGCTCTGGCTCTGGCTCTGGGACTGCGATTGCGACTGCGACTGGGCTGAGATCTCGAGGCTGGGCTTCACTGCTATGTAAACAATTCCTAGGCAACCACCACATGCCAGTTGCCCCTGTATCTGTGCGAGCGCTGCTAACATTTCACTCAACATGCTGCAGTCCAAGGAGGAAGGAGCAGAGGCTGCATAAAGATTCGACTTAAATATACCCTGTTTTAATATTAAAGAAGGAAGCTATTATTAAACAAATACTTCACAGGCTTAGAGTAGAACTACATGGTTTTAAATGTTAAATATATATAATAAACTAATATGTTTTCTCTATATTTAAATATTTTAAAATATTTATTTTCTTTCTCAATTTTCCTCTAACAAATACTCCTTAAAAATGTTTAGTAGGCACCAACCAGACCACTCTCCTCTACCCTTGCCCCGATCGCTGGTAATGTGAAAAATTTCTTAGTCAAATATTGACCAGGGCCAAGCAAGTAAGAAGATTCAGAGCTGACGAGGTTGATGATTTTTCAATTTGGGTTTTGTAGTTTTCCGCTGGGATGATCTTGGCCGGAGCAGAGAAGCCATCGGCCTGCAGCACTCTTAAACAGTTCATTTCTTTTGTCAAGGCCTCGGGGACGGGACGTCTTGCGAGGCGTATTCTTTTTTAGATATTGCCGCTCGGCAAATGCGGCTGCTGGCAAATGACAAACAGGCTACCGAACAAGTTAAAATATTTAAACATGTTTAGTGATTTGCTGTTAAGTAGTCGGTAATGCACACGAGCAGTCCAAAAAAAGCAAGGAAGACAGAAGTGCACAGAGAAAAATGTTTAAGAAAATAAGAAGAATATATTAAACCATCAGAAATTTTAAATAAAATCAGGACTTGGTTTTGAGAATTTTATATTAAAGGTTATTTTCAAATAGGTATAAATTCATCCACTAAATGTTGTGTAAAGAAAAGTAACACATCAACATGTATTTGTTGTAGATATAAGGTTCTGTAATATTTATTTCTTTATAAAACAGATCCGTACTCCAATCTGTAGTATGTCTATTTAAAAAATATAATAAACAAGCAAGGAAGCTAACTTCGGACAGCCAAAGTCTATATACCATTGCAGATTGCTATTTGAGAAAAGGCATAACTAAGCCAAAATTGCATGTATTTCAATTACAAGATTAAATCTGCATATTGAGTTTTGAAATTTAAAAATATGATTTTTTTCAATTTTTTCTTTTTAGTTATAAGAGGCTGTCAAGATGAAAATTTTATAAAAATATAATACATATATAATAATCGTCGCCAACATTTAAAAACATAATTATCATAATTTTTCTAAATAAAACAAAGTCAAAGAACTAATTATTTCAAATAAACACAGCTAAGCGGTAAGCGAAAAAGCCTTTTGTCTTTGTTTACTAAATACAGCCAATGCCAGGGACACGAACTCCGATTTGGATTCGGATTTGGACTCGGACTTTGCCCGATCTGAGCAGCGAGAGGTACGAATGATGACAGCTTTAGCGTTGGCGATGATCGACGATCCAGAGTTGCAGTTGCCGCGGAATAGCCGAAGAAGAGCAGCGACTGCCGCGGTAGCTGGTCCAATGTTTGTTTATTTATTTGCCCGCGGCTGTTAATAATTTATGTAAGAGCGTGTGGGCACTTGGAAAATAACAAACATTGCCCGCCCGGTGCATCGCTCTCCGCTCTCTCTCTCTGCTCTCAGCTCTCCGCTGGAAAAGCGTTAAGAAAAATTGTGATTTTGAACTTGGCGACTCCGGCTGCGGCTCCCTCCTTTAATTAGCATTGGTAATGAGATTTTAATATTTCCCGGACAGGGCGTGTTTGTGGAAAGCAATGCATGGCAGGCCCATTGATCTCGGCGGCGTATGCGTGATATTTGTCGAGTCATTTGGCCGCGTTCGAGTTGTTTGGCTAAGCTCGGATTTGGCTTTCTTTCGACGGCTGTGTGAGTTCATTGAGATTAACGGTATAGATTTTAGGGCTTCGCTGTTTATTTTGTGGGGCGGGGAACCCCATTGAGTCGCAGAATGAAAGTGAAGATATCAATGGCTCACAGATTATGGAGTTTAGAATGAAAGTTGGGCAGTGAATGAATGAAAAGCAAAAAGTAGGGCATTCTATATATTTATTTAAATGTAATAATATACAATATATCGTAAATAAAATATAACCCTATTATTAACCCTAAAATTGTATATTAAAGAGGGAGAACCGAATTTGTAGCAAATTGCCACACACCCACGGAACTCTTGTAAATAAATTTGACTTCCGTGTAGCCTCAAAGTTCGCTCATCACCTTCAGCTGCCCACCAAAAATCTAAGTATATTTACTCTATTAATTTTTAAGCCCACGGTCTTCCGTTGACTGATCCAATTTCTAGGGAACCTTGCCAGTACTCACACATTCATCAGTACAACTCGAATGGAAAACAAACCATTAATTTAGCAAAGAAACTTCTATCGAATCGAAATCGAATTCCTGGGCAAAACATCATGCGATATTTCTTCCTGATTTTTGCATTCGCTAAAAATTGGCTAAAACACTTACAAATTGTTGAAATTCTATTCCCAGAAATACACTTTCAATTATTATTTCCCGCTAATACACACAAACACACAAACGCACACGCAGTCGACGGCGTCTGGGAAATAAACAAATCGGCAATAACCGCAACAACAAGAGTCGAAAAATAGAAACAATTTCGGAATCCCGATCCCAAATCAGTGCGAAATATTTGCAATGATTACGTGAGAGCGAGACCGCGAGACCGCGAGACCGCGAAACTGGGCGCATAAAAAATATGCCAAAGGCAAATAAATAAGGCGAGTGCAGCCATAAGCGAATCTACTCGCACGAATATGTATATTTCTGTATATTAAGTTGCCAAAGCCAAAGCCAAACTAAACAAAGCCACAAAGTGAGAACAAGTGGCACGCATGGGAAGTCTGCCGGAGACCTTATAATAAACAAATGGGCTGCCAGAGCAATTGCACATAGCGTACGTTTTAAACATAAACAAACCAAAACAAAAGCCCCCAAAACCACAACCGAAAAAGCCAAAACAAAAAAAAAAAAAAAAAGGCAGCCCATAAAAGTTTCAGAGGCACTCGCATCAACGGCAACTTGTTTTTCCACCGCTAGACAAAATGCCAAATCCATATCCAAATCCAAATCGAAATCCCAATACAAATCCAGATACTGAACAGTGGATGCTGGATGGTGACTGTGAGATACATTCGCCGGGGGCAGCGCTGCTGGGACGCTCCGAGCGATCTCTTGCTGTGATTTTTATGCACAACAAGCTGCAGATGAGCAGCAAAAAAAAAAATTGAATTAACAGAAAAAAACAGAAGAGAGCGCAGGGGAAAAAAGTAATTTTTAATCGAAACGAATTAATGAGCAGCGCAGAAAGCGAAATATTTTTGTTGAAATCGTTAAAAGAAGCGCACGCCTGCCGATGATGATGATGTCCTGCAGCGCCAGCAAACAGATACAGATACAAACTTAGTAGATACGGCACACGGTAAGAAATGGATTAAATATAAAAATATATTGGAGGAAAATATAAAATTTAAACACATTTAATCTCTAAATATGGCTTGAGATAACAATAAAGGAGATTGTGTAACATAAGAACTTTTTAGTAGCATAATTATTTGACTTTTTCATTATTAAATAAAAAATAGACATCAAATATTTATACACCATTGAAATTTGTACCATAAAATATACTTTTTCTAAGAACTGTTTGTTAAGATATAGCAATAATATATATTTTATATATATTTTCTCTGTAAAGTATTGTAGAGTTTTTTCTGTAACACACGGAGTAAGTCTTTCCTCTACCTTAAAATATTAAGTTTAAAATTATTTGTGTACCATTTTAAAACCTATTAAAGTCTTGTAGGATGGAAATATATATCATTTATTAATTGAAAAAAAAAGTAAATATTTCTTTCCTTTTAAAGTATTTTAAAGTTTAATATTATTTTATATATTCCTTGAGCAAGCCTTTATTTTCTAAACAATAATGCTCAAATGATAGCTCTTATATTTATCCCCCTAAGTAAGAATAATCTTCTGAATATTTTTATTCCAAGTGTAAAGATCCATATACATCCCTGGACACAGATACAGATACAGATGTGCATAGTTGGAGCAGCCGCTTAACCTTGACCACGCCGCCCAGCTGGGATGATGATGCTGCAAAGTTGATTCTCGCCAGAGTGTGTGCTTACAGCCCCCGTCGCTGCCCTGGCGTCCCTGGCTACCGCCAGCCACCACCTGTAAACGGCTTTTGGCAACAAAATCTGTCTAAATATTTTGTGGCCGGGAGGAGAGAAACATTTATGATTTGTGGCCGCGCAATGAAAATGCGTTCATGGAAATGAGGCGAGTGATTTCGAGGCCACAAAAATCGAGTGAGAGAGAAAAAACATATTGCATACATATGCGCGCCTTGCCGGCCGGTGAAATATCCACAAGATGTATCTGTATCTATGTAGCCTCTGCTGCTCCGCCGGCCTGCTCTTGGCCCACTGAAAATTTATGTTTGGTCATTAGCGTCAACAAGCTCGCCTCGCCTAGAGCAATTAACTTTTCAAAGTATTTCAATTATTTTAATTTATCCGTGAATTTGGCTATCCATAAGTTTTTATGGCCCAGCACCAGCACCCAAACCACCTCCACCACCGCCCCCCATAAATGCCATAAATAAGTACAATTTTTTCGCCTAGGCTCCCTCAAAGCGGCCCGTTTCGCCATCGGAACATTCTCAATTTCAATTGACTTTTATGGTTTAATTATTTACACGCCGAAAGTTGCATGAAAATTTCCATGGCGAATCGCTTGGTAGGCCTAAGTTGGTGGTCATGGCAACACAGGCTGCCACAGTTCATTTACCCGCAAGGAGCCTTGGACCCGGCCAACTATTGCGCATATTTGTTGATAGGAATATATGGCTTTTGGTCCATTAAACAGACTGAAAGGGTGTGGAGGGATCAAAGCTACATACGGATGCCTTTTCCATGATTGACATGAGTTTGATGGAAGTCCGCCATGGCTGGCCGAGGATCTATAACTTATCGGGAATTTATTTGGCCAAACATTGCTTCTATATTTAAACGTTATTCGGAAGCTTCAAAACTACACTTATTTTTAGGTATTATAACCGAGATGAACATAAGTTATTTATGGAATAAAATTTACAGAGAATATGCTATCTGAATCTTAAGTGAGTTACGCCTTCACTTTATCCTTCCTTTAATAAAATTTAAATAATTCATTTGCGAGAGGATAATATTTTTTATTTAAGTAAAGGAAACATTTGAATTAATCTATAAATAAATAAAATAAGACTAGATGAAGAGACTAATTCTTTTACCCAGAATATCTTAAAAATAGATGCTTCAAATCACCAAACACAAATATTATTTTTAGGAAATATTACTTAAAAGATATTTCTGTATGAATTACTCCTTTCTTTTTCCCCTTAATAATTCAACTCATAAGCTATCAAACTATCCAGAATATTCTCTACAAATACAAGTATTTATTTGCTTAAAGGTTTTCCAAACAATCGCCTAAATCTCTTGGCATACAAAAATTCACAGAACAATATTTCAGCGAAACTATGATTCTCAGGATTCCAGCAGAGGCGCCATCACTTCGCAATCTTTCCCAGCCTGTGGGAAGTTTTTTGCTCTCGAATATGCGTGTCATGCAGGTTCATTGAAATTTTATTCTATTTCACATATTTGAGCGAAATTTCATTGGTTTTGGAAATCCCCCAAGCAAATGTTTAGCGCTGGAAAAAAGCTCCCAGGTAGGCAACCGCAGATTTTCCATGCTGGGTCTTTTCCATCATATATCAAGCGGAGCGAAGTGCGATCGCCATCGCCAACAGGGATCACCTGGTGGCCACTTCCTGGAAGCAAAGTTCGGTCGAGAGACACTGAAACAATTCGAGTGAACTTGAGTGTGAATTTTGAATCTGTGCACAGATCAGTCAGAGACAGGCAGCTTCCAGCTGGGCAGAAGCGATCCGCAAATCGAACGCATTAGTATCTTAATCATGCCTGTCACAGACACAAATTGAGGCGATCCATCAGGCAAGTTTGAGATGATTCTCGCATCTCACATTTTTTTTTTAATTCTGCTTCCCGTCTGATCTGGGTTGCGATCGCACTCGTAATATCTGCAACCAGTTACGGGCTCTGGGCTCGTAACTATATCTGCGCTTACGTATATCATATATGGGCAGATCGCCATGACTCGATCGGTTGTTAGTGGGCCGCAAAGTTGCTAATTTATAAATAGCTCAGCTAAAATTAACTTTTTGCGGTTTGCATTAATAAAAGCAAATGCGATCGGTTTTAACTGGATGCTGGGATACATTAGCAACCAGATCGTGCTAAGGGCAAGCTCATTGGGTTGATATGGATCAAGATCGGCTTGTCCTAGATGGGATTTAAAAGGGTAATATAATATTTATTTAAAATGTTTAAAAAGCATTCATGAACTGGACTTCAATTATGCTAATATCTTTAAAATATCCTTGAAAAAGCTCTGTTGAATCACAATGCTTTCACTGAAAATATTATTTAACCATGACATAAAAACTAAACTCTCAAATTGAGTACAAAAATTAAAAAATAAGTTCTAATAGCTTAGAAATTGAAGATGATTTTGGTATTTAAGGTATATTTTAAGATTCCTTGATATTTAATTATATTGTAAATAATGTTTTTATGATTCAAGTTTTCTTATTACATTTTTTTAATCTTCCATTATTTAAATTGATTTTTTGCAGGGTATCTACAAGTTGACTACTCAATCCCCATGATTTCTTGCGTGATTGATTCGCATGCAAATTCTCGGGCACATTTGTTTTTATTGCAAATTTCTTTGGAACGAGTTGCACCTGAGCTGGTGCTGTTGGCTGCAGTTGCTCCTAACTGGCCCCGGCTGTATCCCCCTGCAGTCACCCGGCCACATGCTGGGCTTTTCGGGGTTTTCACTTTCAAATCGAGCACGCTTGACGCCGTTTGATTGACAGTCGGGAGTTTGAGTTCTCCTGGCACGGCGACAGGCCGCAAAATAACGAATGAGGCTTAATTAAATTACTTCACCGAATTACTTTATTTATTTGGCCGGGGAAAAGGAGGAGGGAGTCTGGGAGGGAGACTATGGCTATGGCTATATCTGGCAGATATTTACGTATGTGGAGTCGATCTCTGTGCATGCTAAAATAAATAAATAACCAATTTTTAATTGAATTTCTACCTACATTTTTAACCTGTTTGACGGCATTCCGTGGCAATCAACGTCTCACTGCCAGTTGCTGGAGTAGTCGTCGTCGTCGTCGTCGTTGTTGTCGTCGATGACGCTCGTTGCTTTTGTTTTTGTTTTTGTTTTTCGTTTTGTTGCTACTTTTATTGTTGTTGCTTGGCCTGTTGTTTTAGCCGCTGTTGCTATTGTTTTTGTTGCTTTTATAATATGCATAGTGTGTGTACACCGGAACAAACATTTTTACAACATTTTTAAGAGAAAAAAAAACCAATTAAAATTTATTAAAAGGTAAAAGGTGAAGATTAGAAAGGCAGAAATGTATTGAATCCTTAAATTAAAAGCATAATTTTATAACAAGGATAGCCCATAACCTTGTGTTTTAAGGACACTTAACTAAAATAATAAATAAATTATAGCTATAGCTTTTTAAAGATCAATTTTGGTAATTCTAAAGAAACATAGGTGGTACAAGCGCCCTTGGACAATTTCTTAAATAAAAATAACAGTTTTGGTCGTTCAATGCTAACACATTTTTTTATTCACAATCCCTGATTTATTGTCATGAAAAAACAAAGTTTTTACCATTAATTTGTGTTATCTTTTTCATTAAATTTAGGCCACTATTGAAGGTCTTCAATTTCTGATTTTATTTATTCAGAATAA
The DNA here is from genome assembly GCA_014170255.2 of Drosophila triauraria. Lineage (NCBI taxonomy): Eukaryota > Metazoa > Arthropoda > Insecta > Diptera > Drosophilidae > Drosophila > Drosophila triauraria. The sequence goes on along the minus strand of CM024334.1, from coordinate 10,328,956 downwards.
AATAAAATATATTAAAAATAAATCCCTGATATTTTGTTCAATGTAGACTTGGCTGCTGTTATTGTAAATTGCTACAACCAAGCGCCGTTGCCGCCTCAGCAAACCTCGTGCTGTTTTTCATCTGCCTCTTCTCGCTGTTGTTATGATTTTTTCTTCTTTTCCAACGCACAACAAAGAAGACCTTTTGCAGCGATGCCCAAGCGGTGCGACAGAGACGCGCAGAGCGGGCTCTTATCAGAGGCGGGCGGACCAGCGGAGACGGCGAGGCTACCGCCGCCTCCAAAGTGAAGTCAAGTGAAGTGATAGCCGCAGAAGCAGAGCGGAGCAGGAATGGATGCCTGGACGCCTGGAAGCCGTGTGTCCCACTCAGACGCCGTGAACAGGGTGACCAGAAAAGGTTCGATAATCGCAGGTTGGAAATGAGAAGGTTTTATAATTTCCTAAAAAATAATTTCATATTTTTAAAGATTCTATGAGTGGCTATTTAAATGGGTTAACTTTAGTCTCTACCCTTTTATATTATAAACTCAGCCCCCATACCCTCATCACCCTGTAAAAAATCAATTTACAAAAGTATGCGTATGGCTGGCACTTTCTTGTCTTGATAAGCGATTTGCATCAGTGAAAATGGAGCATTTTAGAGCCGGAGTCGGCGGGCAAAAGCTTTCCGCAATGAGTGTGAATGCACCGAAGGATGTTGACTTCACTGCGAATCTCCCTATTTTGCCATAACAATTATAATAATTATAGCGACAGAAAGGGGAAAACGCGGCCGAACCCATTGGGAACACAATTATGTCCTAAGCATTATAATATTAATCGAATTAGCATCTTATGGCTTGTTGGCACTGCAGTTTTGTTTGCTGCTGAGGTTTCCTTGAATTTTTGTAGTTGGCAACTAAGAGACATGTAAATCTTGTTATTGAATTGGTTGCAAAGATCTGGATTTCGAATCTAGTTTAAGCTTTTCGAATCCAACCGAAAGTGGTTTCAACTGACGTATCCAACAAACTGTGAAGCCGTCATAATAACTATCTCTCTCACCGCCAATCATGATCATCGTAGATGATGTTGTCAAACAAACAAACAAAAGGTAAACATTGAACGAAAATAATAGTGGACCGAGGTGGAGAACGTGTTCTGTAATCAAATAAGCGACTTGAGGCCAGTGAGTAGACCAAGGCTTAATTTCCTTGGGCCTATAAATGGTGATAATTGGTTAGAACATTTCTTATTTGGGGTTTAAATTTAATTAAAATTAATAAACACATCAGAGAACAGAGCCTTGATATAGGAAGATATAATTCCTTTAAGGTTGCATCATTGGTAACTATTTATTCTTAGAAAGAAATTTATTTAAAAAGGAATACCAATGCTTTATATTCTTACAAATATATTTAATGAATGAATTAACAAATAAAATAGCCTCCAACTGGATAAAAAATTAGCACAACTTTTACTAAATTCTTATCCATATTTTTTCAATGGAAAAAACCGAAGAATTCCCCTCAAAACTAAAACAAACAACGGCCCTCATTCAATCAGTTCTGGGAATTTCCTGCTGCCCCAGTTATCGCCCGCCAAAACATATGTTTGGCGTAACTACGAAATTCCTTTAAAGCCCACGAGATCTTAAAAATTAAATTCTATTCTGGAGACCCGCTGATTATTCCCAGTATACTACGGAATACAACCGAAAATAATAATAAACATTTGTCGTCGTTGGCGGTTGTTATCGTTTTCAAGTTCGTTAGATCGAAATGCGCCTGCGGCAACAGCTGATTTAATCCAAAATGCCAAGAGCGCAAATAAAAATTAAATATAGAATGAAAACAAACAGTAACGGGCCGACACATAACTGTAAATGTAAATGGTGTTTCTCCATTTGAGGCTTATCGAAGCGAACGCGCGCTGAAATAACGCATAAATAATAAATAAATAATTAGCATAAAATACAGATCCAGCGCGAGTCTGAGTCCGAGTCTGAGTCTGAATAAGAGTGTGTGAGTGCCAAGTGATTTGAACTTTGAAGGCAAGACAAGTCGGGCCTGAGTTATGAATTTATCTAAAATCACAGCGTGGTGTCGTTGTCGCTGTTATTTCCCATTTGACAAGTGGTTTGGCCCAAGTGTCAGACGTGATAAATCATATATGTATAATGAATATATCTGCGAAATTGATATGATATGGCTGTGTTTAGTGGGGAGAAAGGCCGCGGAAAAAGTGAATTGGAAATGTAACTCAAGTTCGCATATCGAATATTAACGATATTAGGTATACGCAGCGTTGCCCAAAATCAAGAGAAAAGGCACTCGGAGATCCGGAGAAACTACAGCGTTTAGCATCTTCTGGGCAAACCTGTATGGCCGGGTTCCGAAGAAGATGACCTTATACAATATATTTTCAAGAGAGAGAATTAAATAAAAAGCAAAATTGATCAGTTCTCGATTTGACAGACAGAAGAAGACTTTGCCAAATCGCTTTGTGGTACCACCTTGAATTCGAGTTCATTCATCTTCGTTTAGCATAGAAGTTAAGCAGGTGACTCTGGTGGAGAAGATGGCTCGTAGCTTATTAAAAGTTCGGAATTTATAATTAAATAAATCTCAAATCTATAGCAACCAATGATCTTAGCAATTAATATAATTCCGTAAATTACACCCAGCGACTTCTTATGCAACTAACGTGGTTTAAGTCAAGGCGTAACTCTGTTTAGCCCATAAACCCATCGAGCAATATCGGATATCATTCTCGACTGCCTTGGGGCGCCACATCAGGCGGAAATCTAGCGCTAGCGACTGGAGAACCGAGCATCGGACTTGGCCAAAAGGCAGACTGGGGGCCAAAGTCCAAGCCAAACACCTGAATCGAGTCTGCGGCATTAGTTGCAGTTGCAGTTGCCACCTGTCGCTGCAGCAGCAGCCGCAGCAGCAGCCTCTTGGAGCAATTCAAGTACAAGCGAATGCCGATGAAAATATTTTTGTGGCTGTGTTGTTTGCATGGAAACGTGATAGCAAAAGTTGTTGCTGACCGGGCCAAGTTGTTGCTGTGCCAACGCCGATGCTGTGCTGTGCTGTGCTGGCCGCATCTGCTTGTGGAATTTATTTATCGTTAAGAAATGCGTGTAAAATAAGTGAAACTATTGGGAGACGCTACCCGGACCGAGCTCCTGACCAGTTTCGTTTGCATGCGAGAAGGGGCGAGTGTGTAGGGTGGCTAATGCCACCACTTTTGATAAAAATGTTGGCCTAAGCCAGTTACTTGTTGCTGCCTGTGCTGCTGCCTGTGCTGCTGCTGCTGCTGATGACCAGTAGCCACTTAACTTGGCTGGTCAGCAAATTATTGCCGCATTGCTTAGTTGTTGTTATCAGCAACGTGATTTGCCAGGCCAAGATGGAGATGGAGATGGAAGGCAGCTCCAAGCTGGCTGCTTCATTGCGTGCTCACGATTTTTATTTCATTTTTCGTCGAGTTTCCGAAAGTGGTAGACCTTCATGGTCTCTTCGTCAGCTGTTGCTGCTGTAGCTGTTGATATTGCTGCTGCTGCGGTTGCTTAGTTTTGTTATCTGATTTTATTTTTTTTCCCATTTTTGATGCTATCAATTTCACACCTAGCCAACGGGTTCCTCCGGCGTTCCAGTGCTCATTCCGCGCTTCACATATGCAAATAAACAGCGCAATTAATAAACTAATTGAGCTTAGTGGGGTGAACTTTAACACTGATTTAGAGCCAATAAAATGGCAATTGATTAGCAAGGCAAATCGACGAATACGGATTCCGACTACGATTCTGATTCTGATACCGCGATTCCGATATTCAGTCGTGTGTGGGATCTCGATCTCGATCTCGATTTCCATCTCCATCTCGATCTCCATCTCGATCTCGATCTCGCGCGGCTTATGCAATCGTGATCGATGTCAAATCCATGACAAAGTATAACCACGCCCAGCCAGTCACATATAATTATTCAATTAGCCAAATGGCGTCATAAATTAACAACTCTATGGCAATGTCAATGGTCAAAGGGTTTTTACCACGGCCAATGTCAGTGGCAGGCCGCTAATTGTGATTTGTGTGGAATGCCGTAGATTTAGTTCATCAATTGCCATTGGCCCCCAATGAATATTCAGTCTGACACTCGATATGCACTTGTCGTCTAGAGATAAAGTGTAGGTCTAGTGATAGAATTTCCCTTTTGAACCAGAGACAAAGTTAAATCGTAATGAAAAGATTTTCTAAAATAATTTCCATAATGCTAAAGAAATGTATATTTTAGTTTTAAAACTTTAAGACCATTTTCGATACGTATTGCATTTAATTCGTCAATACATATTATATTTACATAATATAATTATTTGCTTAAAGAAAAATAAAAAGTCCTATTTAAAATTCTTTATGAAGTTATAGTTAAAGGTTTTGGAATTTATTAATCTAAGCTCCCTTTAAGACTTCCTTAGCTCACTTATAACTTATAAAATACTTGTTTTTATTTACACTTCGATAAGTATTTGCGGAAATAGATTTAAAGATTTAAATTTTATCCTAGATATTCAGTAAATCAATCAGATAGTGACAAAATTCATATTTTCATTATATTCCCTTTGGCTGAAGGTAAAAATAAGAAAATTCTTGTTCATAAAAATTATAAATTCTCAACATTTCCCAATTCATCATTCCATTTCCCGTAATCAACTGATTTCTTGCGTTATTATTACACGCACTTGTTGTGAACTCCACACATTTCTCGCTCAGTCTTACTTTATTTATCAGTCCGCCTTAGGCCCCCATTTATATGATTCATAATATATAATAAATATCTCTGCCCAGTTCACGACAAGTTCCAGTTTTCTCGGCGCGGTCAGCTGTGCGATTCGCTTCGCCCGTGCTGCCAGATTGTCGTTTAATTGACGATTGATCTCGAATTGGACACGCAGCCACCATGGCGTATGAGCGTTATTCGGGTGGCATTCGATTTGAATTTCGATTTTGTTTCTATGGACTCGGACTCACCTGGTGCACCTGCTGCACGTCGCTCAGTTACGCTCTAAGATCCACAAATCCTTTGGCTGCAACTGCAACAACAACCAATTCTGGCAGTTCGCGAACGCTGCATACATTATTCGATCTTGGTTTACTCTCTCTCTCTCTCTATATATATATATGCGATATCCACAAGATACGGCGATTTCGGTATCGATTTGGCCTATGGAAATCACTGGCACTTCACATGGTGGTCGCCAAGCCGAGACTTTGGATCTATCTGCACCACTTTCAGATACAACACCATTCACACACTGGCACACGGCGCACGCACACTCGCACCACGCACACCCATGGATATGGATATGCGATGGAATTTTATTTCATTCGCATCGGAATCGGTATCGGAATCGCTGACGAGCAATCGCGGAAACGAGAGAACTTCGCGAGCTGTTTTTCTGTTTCTGTTTCTGTTCTTCAGGCGATGATATGATGGCGATGGCGATGTCGATGTAGCTGCTGCCGCTGCCGCCGTAACTCTTATTTTACGCGACTTTATTTCGTTTCGTTATTTGTCGTCGTCGTTGTCGCAGCCGCAGAAACCGCGAACGATTACAGCAGAAAAAAAGTGATTAGAGAATATACACAATCGCCTGTAATAAGCGAATTTCTGATTCCGATTTGGCGACCCACTGGAGCGACGAACGCTTTTTCGGTTCCGTACAACGAGCGTTGAGCGCAAAAAACTGAATGAGCGTCCAAAGCGGCCGAGGCAAGGCAAACAGGCAGGCAAAAGCGATCCGGCAGAGCCGACCAGCAACAACACCAGCAACAGCAACAGCATCTGTGGGGCTCAGCAACAACCACAGCAGCTATACACTGGGAAAAATACATCTAATGCTATTTTGTATGTGAAATTATATAAAATATTTAACATAGATATCGCGGATATTAAGGAGAGTCTGATATGCGGTTTCTTGCCTTTCCTCAACCGTCTTTTTTATGATATATATACCTTTATAGAGTTACACCACCTTCTAAACTTTTAATATCAAAGCAATCGATGTTAATATTTACTAAAATATAAATAACATTTTCTTTGTAACCTTTTTCAAGGATGAATATTTATCAGAAGAAAATTCATATACCATTACTTCCAGAAACTACTAAAAATACAATTTATTTTTATATATTATAAATTAAGGATATTTTACCTTCTGTTCTTTGTAAATAGTTTTACTTATATTTCTTATATGGTTTAAATTCTTGACTTTGTAGCATTTTTATACAGTTTATTTAATAGGAAGTCTTGAATTTAAACTCATTTCCCTAAAACCAAAAGAAATAGAGTTCTTCCAACATATTCCTTTTAAAAAAACCTTATTTAAGTACTTAAAATGCACCATTTTATAACTTTAGTTTTATTTTTCCGAGTGTAACAACCGTGGCGAGCTAGTTAGTTAGTTTCAAGCCAGTGTTAGTGAGAGTCGATCGCCACACACACTCGCACACACGCTCGCACACCAGCTCGGCAGCCCAGCATCAAGTTGCTTAAGTCGCTCAAAGCGCCATTTAAGTTGAGTAATTAAAACAAGCGGCAGATTTGCATGTATTCGTGAAACACGCCGCTGTGTGAGTGCGATTAATTATTAATCAAGCCAAAAAAAAAGAGCAGAAAAAACAACAAGCAACGGCTAAGGCAACAATAACAAACAAACAAGTCAGAGTCACTCGGGCAGCTGAAGACAATTACAATATTTCAACTCTCAGTCTCCGGTCTCCGATCTCCGATCATCGGTCTTCACTCTCGAGCTCTGCGACTTTCTTCGGGTCTCTCCGACAAACGGCAAAGACTGTTACACATTTGACTTTTCGGCGCTGGCCCAACTGGTTCGGTTTATTTTTGGCTCTAACTCTCGGCCTTAAGACTGCAGCGTTGCTAATGCAAATCTAAATTGATTGCAAAATGCTTAGAGGGGCTTATGAGTAGACAATCTTTTGAGCAGCTCGCCCCGGTGTTGCCGGACTGCTGAGGCCATTAGAGTCTTTGGAGTCTCTGGAATATTGTTTTGGATAGGCTTAAGTGAGAGTTCTACATATGTATACATCATGATTGAGAGCTGACATGGATAAGATGGTACTTGACAAGAATACAAATAGTTTAAATATGCTTAATTTATAAAATAATAAACTGCCATAAATCAATTTCCTTTAATGGGTTTGTACTCAAACTTTTAATGTGATTTAAAAAATACATTATTCATAATTTTATACATTTCTATCCAATATAATTTAACAATAAGCTGTGGGGGCTCAGAATTGGTCGTTTTGAATATTTCAAGGACTCGAAATCTGAATCTAATTCATATTTCTATTGAAATAGTTATTTTTAAATAAGTATTTATTTTAAAATATGTAAGTTTATTAATTGAAGATAGATTAGTAAAATTGGCTTAATAGAATTCCCTCTTATTTATTTCTAAGCTCTCAATTATTAACTTAATCACATACTGCTAATATCCAAGACATCAAGTATACGCCCCATGGGCCCCGCTAATTTACGCACCAGTCTGGCAACGCTGGCTGCCGAAATCCAAGCAGCATACTTAATTCATGCTGCTGATCTTGTGCCCCCGCCGCTGTTGTTGTTGCAGCGTAATTAAAATATTGCACTTGTTACTTTTTCCACTCGCTGCCTCTCCCTCTCTCTCCTCTTAGCCTTTCTCGCGCATACATACATAAAGATAAAAGAAAAAAACAACAACAGAGCAGAGAAAAAGGAGTAGAAAAAGCACAACAAGCATGCTGACAACATCGACTTCATCGTTCGCTGTGTCGTGTATTAAAACTTGTTCATTGGAATTTTCTAATAAATCAATAAACGCAGACAACACAGTGCCAGGAGGGCGGCCAAGGGGGAGGCGGTTGGGTGGAGTGGAGGAGGCGGCCAAGGGGCGCTTACGGCACACAGCTGGCGGCATCGACAGACAGAGGGGCAGACCGACAGATAGCCGCACGCATCTCGCAGAGATTGTGCATTTTAAAAATAGCCGCCGCATTTTTTTTGAGGTTATGGAAAATTTTAGTTGTTGCCTAGTCGTTGTGATTATTTCTTGCTCTTTTCCTTTCCAACTTGATCACCAGATCGCGATTGTAGGCTATGGCCAAGCGGCAGCATTGACAACACTTTCACACAATCAACGATTGATGCACATGGAAAAAACAAAAAACTTAAACTTAGAGCAATGGATTGCCTCTAGAAGCTATTATTATATTTAATAAAATTTAAGTAAAATAATGCAAAGAATTCACATAATAAACTAGAAGTACTTCTAATTAATAATTTCATTTCACAAACATTAAAGCCACTGAAGGATTTTACTTTATTTTTACAAATCATAAAATTACTTTCATATTTTCTAGATCACAAATGGCATAGAAATTTGATCAGTGTTTATATCCCCCGTGTAATACCGATTTTCAGTGTGGAAATTGTCGCTTGACGGCCTGTATTTCCGTAAATAAAGCTGTTGGGAAGTGGCAATTAAGTTAACTGTGGGCTGGCCACAACAATCAGGTAAACGCTGTAAATTGAACGTAAATCGATTGTCATTTTTTACATTTATTTTCTCTACATATATATCTATATTTAACGATCGTCTCGGTCTTGCTTCCTATTCTTTTTTGACTGGCCTTTCGATGCGGTAATAAACGTGGTCGGGTTGATTTTTCAATTTTTTTTTTTAATGTGAGTTTATCGGGACAGCAACAATGTTGCCACTAAATTTGTTATGTTCCAGGCCGATATGCTAATAGGTCTAATAGCTTTCGATTTGGCCCGCTTTACATGCGACGAGTCCGTTCGGGGCACATTCTAAATGTAAATAAAATGGAAATTCCTTAGAGTGGCACTGGCACTAGGCACCGGCAGCGACTGCTGCAAAAAGCGAGGCAAAAACTTGTAGAACAGGAGGAGGCACTTGTTGAGAACTTGGCTGCCTTGTTAAACGAGCCTGCAACACCCCAGCAGCAACATCACCGCAACCGGCAGCGGCAGCAGCAGCAACGGCAGCAACAATAAACAATGTTGCAATGCTTAATTATTTCAGCGGCAAGGAATTCCTTGGCGCAAACTTGAACTGCTTCTGGACTGTGGATGTTGCATGTTGCTGCTGTTGCTGCTGTGGCTGCGGCTGCTGCTGCTGATGTTGTGGCGAAGCGTAGCAGCAACTCGATTGCGCTGCCTTACACTTGAGGTCGTCTGCTGCTGGGTTTTCTTTTTTTTTTAGGTAGTTTCAGGTAGCCAGAGCGAGATGCAGTCCCCAATCTCAATCTCAGTCACGTTGGTCAACGGCACCGCGGCGTCTGTGGCCAAGTCCCTTACACCCAAAGAAATGCAGTCATACATGGGTATTATTTGTTTAATTTAAGAAGAAATGTCAAATAGTATTTTACTTAAAGATCGGAAAAATATTTCTGGGTGGAGATTAGCTTAAAAAATCCTTGACTTCAATCCATTTTAATTTAGTTCTCGCCTTGAAAGTCAACTTTAACAGTCAAATCATCAAATAAAATACAAATTAAATCAACAGTCAAATCATCAAATAAATGAAGTGTTTCTGGGGTCCCGAAAGATCACTCTTCAATCAGTGAACTTGGATTAAACCAAATCGTACGAGTAAAAATTTGTTTGCTTGATCAATCGTTTACATTGTTTGTACTTAAATAATTCACAACTTCCTAGGTTTTTCTTTAAATGTAATGCTGCTGCTGCTGTGGCTGCTGTTGTGGTCTGCCGCACCTATTTGTAATGCATTAATAGCCGAGAGGCAAGAGCCAGGTCCCCAGATCCCAGCCAAGAGACGATTGACATTAAGCTGCCCATTCGGCATATGGAGAGATCAGTGCTTTTGATAAATGGCAAGTTGCAGGCCGAAATTATTAATGCCAACATCGCTTAGGCATAATTGTTTCAATAAACATCAATATAGAGGCGAAAGATGATGCAAGATCGAAAAAGGTTGAAAGCTAACATGAAATCTTTTAAAGCCTCAAAAAACTTGAAATTTTTGGCTATTTCTAAAACGTTTTATATTTTACGTTTAGAAAATATTACTATTGATTTAAAATTCAGTTCTTACTTGTATTCAGACATACAAAAGCAGCCCCTGTGAGGCAATGTCCCATAACTCTCAGATTCTGTGGAATTTCTTAATTTAATTTCAAGGAATTTCGTAAGGAATTTAACTATCTCCCCCAAACTGAAGTGCAGTTCACTGACAGAAGAGTTCACTGTACGGGAATGAATCTCCCCCGCAGACACATCTGCTTCAAATTAAGAGATTCCAACCGAAGACTTAAGGATCTGAGTCACGGGCATTAGTCAAGTCAATTTCCCAGCAATATGCAAATGTCTCGTATTTACTTTTTCGAAACTTATATCTTTTTCTGTCCCCAACTAAGGCATGTGACAAGAGCGTTAATTGAACTTTGCCTATATTATATTTGTTCGGAGTGAACTTTGCCATTGTCTAGACAAATTAAGAGCAGACAAACGAACGAAGCCAAGCCAAGCCAGACCAACCAGCGAGCGAACGAAATTTATGTATGTCGCCGGAGGCGTTGAACACAATGTTTAATTGTTGGGCCACGCGGCGTATGCGCAATGCTCGATGCGTTTCGCGTGTGATAAGCGTCGTCGGCTTGTCTGGCGCAGATCGGTGGCAGCTGGTGGTGTTCGCCGTTCGGCGCTCGGCGGTCGGTGCTCGGTGATCGCTGGCTCTCGGGTGTGATGTCATAAGTCAACACACATCTGCCAAGAAGAGGAATCTATGCTATAGATCGGATCGGGGATCGTTAATTAAAATTTCCAGCGAGTACTTCATTAGCATCATCGTCAGCTCCGGCTGCTCCGCTGCTCCGGCTGCCACGCGCTGCTCAGCTGCCGCGCTCCAATGCTTAATTAATAAATCAACGCGACACTTGCACTCCATGGCCGTATCTGCTGTGATGCCGAGGCGATTGAGATGGCGATGGCGATGGCGATGGGTACGGGAGGATGTGATGCTCGCCGAGATTGTTGCCATGCCGTATGCACGGGCAGACAAATTGACGCGACATTCCACAGCTGGCCATGTGGGAGGGGAGTTGCTGGTGGTCACTCACTGCTCACTGGTCACTGGCTAATAAAAATGTTAAATATAGCCACTGCCGATTATGACGATGATGATGATGACATCTGCTGTGCCGCAGAACGGAAACGGAAACGTTTCTAATCGCCTGCAACAGATCTCAGAGTGGCCCTACTGATCCGTCCAGTGGGCAGCATTTAATTGAAGGCAGCCGTCAATTGAAATACTTACGAGGCGTGTAAAGTGAGCTAGCATCTAGCACTTCCTTGTAATCTCTTAAGAGATTATCAATTCTGTGCACCGACCTTATTTCAATTCAATTAGAGACTTTAAAGATGATTTTGGAGTATTTTCTAAAGTGTTTTCAATTTCCTTTAGGAAAATTTCAGATAGCAACAACTACTTTCTTAAAGATCTTATACAATTTTTATAGCATGAGGATATTTTAAACAAGTTTTCTTTGAATTTATACAATTTTGTTTATATAAAATAGTTCAGTTATAAAACAGTTCATTAAAAAAGGTTAGGAAATATACAAAACTTAAAGCTTTGTTTTAGTTGTTAGTTATATTGTCATTTAAATTTGAATATCTAAAAGATAGAAATATATTTTAAGCAAATATCGAATATTGCAACTAAAAAAAAAAAAAAGATTCCATTTACCATAAAAATAAAAATAATAATATTTTTAAACACATCCCATTTATCATTAAAATAATAATAATAATTTTTTTAAACACTTCCCATTTACCATAAAAATAATAATAATAATATTTTCAAACACATCCCATTTACCTTAAAAACTAAATAACATTTATATAAAAATATTGCTTTAAATTTCAGAGTATAAAATTCAATGCCTCCAAAGGGCTCCTAATCCCACCTGAATCGATGATGTCTTGGGCTTAGGAATTCCAGCTTCAAGTGAGGTACGAATTCCTCCCATTAATGGATGCTTGACTCTATCTATCGTTCACTTCTCCAGCGCATGACATTGATATCTGCGGACAATTCATCATAGAGACAAATGACTTTTGTGCGCAGCAGCTACTTTAGTTAGATATCTCAGATTTGTCATAGTATAGTTTCAAAGGAATCAGAACTTAGTCATCTTAATGCATGAACTACGCGTGCGAGTGTGGGGGGAACGTATGCAGTTAATAACAAACCTAATCGAGCAAAAATAGCACAAGAGAGTGACTGGCGAATGTGATTATTTAATAATTGTGGCAAATGCGCGGCAAAATAATTATACTAGGCAACGCGTTTACTGGGAGTAAACAATAAGAAGCGTTGATAGAAGCGAAAGAATCGAGCGAGCGGGGAAATCAAACAATCACAATTAGAAAAATATGCAGTCAAAGTGTTAGTTAGTTAGTAAAAATTGCTAAACTGCAAATGGGCGCGCGTCGCGTTTTAGTTTTCCAGCTGCTAAAAATAAAGCGAAACAAATAAATTTACATTTTTAATTGCAATTATCGCTGGCTATTGTTGTAGTTGCTGGCTGCCGCTCACTCGCCTGCCTGCCTGCCTGACTGCTACTACTGCTACTGTTTGTGCCTTTGGCGTTTTAAACAATTAAGATGATTTATTAGCAGCGCGTTTTTATGAGACGCAGTACAAAAGAAATGGAAATTAAATGGAAATTACTCAGATATATTTATGCTTGATTTATCGCATATCTTTCTGCCACATAATTACGATCGAGACAATATCCACGAGCAAGGAATGCAACCCAGGGGTTGCTGATTTCATAACTAGGAAATGATGGCACCGCGCGAGGCGAGAAAGCTAATTGCCATTTTATGCTGTCACTTGAGAGCGTCGCAGAGCATAAAGATCACAAAATATTTGAATTTGAATGGATATTAAAAATGTTAATGAAAAAACTCGTAAAAATTTCATAGAGCAAAATTAAAGAGGAAAATCGTAAAAACAAATTTAAACGACTATTGCCCGCCGCTGCGGTTCAAGAGCAGCTCCATTAACGACGAACTGCCCCACATATGTGGATGGGCGTCGGCGGCCGACTAAGGCACGACTAGGAAATGCAGATCCATCACATTCGTGCCCGTGTGCCCAGTGAGCACGTGGTAGTCGCCGCCGGCGAGATTCTTGTAGAAGTTGTAGCTGTCGCAGTTCCGCAGCGTCTCGGCCAGTTCGTCGAGCGTGTGATCGCCCAGGTAGGACTCAATCACCGTGCTGTGTCCAATGGCTCCGGCTGCATCTGGTGGGTCCATCGATGCCATCGGTTCCCGCACTGAGGAAGGTGCAATCCCGCATAGCCTCGTCGCGATGCAGGGTCTGCGACATCAGCAGGGCCAAGTGCTGACTCCGGCCGCCCAATCCATGCCCTGTGACCTGGTAAGAGATTAAAAGAAGGTTACTTCTAGTAATCCAAGATGTTCTTCATAGAATTCTACGCACCTTGATGACTGGCTCTCCGCCAGCTATTAGAAACAGTGGCTTCTTGCTGGCCAAGTGCTCTTCTAGAGCCTGTCGGAAGCTCGGAAAACTCCTCTCGCCGAAGGCGTACTTTTCCCGCAGCTGCTGATCATGAATGCCCTGGTGCTTCGCCTCCTGAATGCCCTGCAGCAGGCGATGATAGTCGCCGGCCACCTGGGATACGTCCCCTTGAACGGAGCAGCTGAGCACACAGGGTAGGTAGCCGAGTTTCTCCGCCTCCTCAGCAGCCGTTGAGGTGGCTATCACATTGCTGCCTACAACGAAGACCTTGTGAGGCGGCGGCGTAGGCTTGACCTGCTGCTCCGACGACTCAAACACCTTCTGAATCTCCGGCGAGAGCTCCTCCCACACCTGGTGCTTCTTGAGGATTTCAGCGGCAGAAGCTCCGCTCAGAGGTTGAATGGTGGGACCGCACGCTATCAGCTCCAGGGGATCTCCAATGATGTCGCTGAGTACGAAGGTCACGAGAAGACCTGCATTACCTGCGAAGGTGGCCAGGCGGCCGCCCTTGATGTCCGAGCAGGCGATCCTCACGGCATTGAGCTCCTGGATGCTGGCACCGCGCTTCATCAGTTTGTCAGCAATGGAGCGCTTGTCCTCCAGCGTCAAGGGGCCCTGGGCAAGGGCAGCAAAGCGGAGCCACCGCCTGAAATGAAAACGAAGAGCACGTCCTCGGAGGTCATCTTCTCGGCCAGCTCCTTGATGGCCTGGGCTGCTTTCAGGGCGCTCTCATCCGGCAAATTGTTGGGTGCTCCCTCGTGGACACTCAAGCCGAATGCAAGGGGTTGATGGAAACTGCTTGAGAGTATTTACCGGCACACTCAAGACTCCGCCCGCCGAGTGCTGGCCCAGGTCCTGGTGCACCTTGTTGGCCATTCCGAGGACAGCCTTGCCGAATCCCACGATGTGGCAGGTCTTTCCACTGATGTTCTGTCCTTCGCCATTTAGTTTCACGCAAATCTCGCTGGGATTCTCACCCGGCTGCGGGCGCAGATCGAATCGCTGGAAATCCGCGAATATCTTCTCCGGATGCACAGCGTTCACCGCCTGGACGAAGATCTGGCGCACTTGATCCCAAGTCTGTCGCTTGGCCATTATGTAAGGTGTTGTTGCCGATCGCGGCCGATCCTAATCAGCGATGATGTTAAAATTCCAGGTTTACTTATCATTTTTCAAAACAGCTGAAGAATATAGTATGTAAACTAGAGGCAGTGTTGCCAGATGAAAATTTTGTTTTCCCCCTAAAAAATCTCAAAGAGTCGCTATTTCCCCCTAAGTTCAAAAAATCTGTTTATTTCAAATACTTAAAGGAAGAAATATCTCATTACGAAGAAGCAATGTTGCAAAGCGAAACAATTTCGGAAGAATAACAACTCTAAGCATCTGAAAAGCAGGTTTACAGAATGCGCAACATCAGCTGGCAAAACTTTTAAGTTATATAGCTATATATACTGCACAATCGTGTGCAGTATTTTTTTTATGTTTCCGCCATATATAGGTTTCTGTGCTTGGCTATATAGCTATTAAAATAAAAGCAATTTTACAGTGTTTTTTTTAACATTTAAATCAATTGGTTCCTAAAAAAAACCCTGAAATTTCCCCCTAAAAATGCTTTCCCCCTAAAATTCCCCCTGGGACGTCAAAAAACCTCTAAATCTAGGGGGAAAACCCCTGATCTGGGAACACTGACTAGAGGTGGAACTTACAACGATATATTTAATAATCGATAGTTTGATTACCTTGAATAAATTTTGCAGGACAATTGATTTAGCTTATTATATTAATTTATTATAGTTTAAAAATACCATGTCTACATTTAGAATTGAAATAATAACAAACAATCATGTTAAAATATTAAATTAAAATCGAAACGCATATTCTTAGGCGGTTCTCAAACCGAAAAAATATAACATCAATCAAAAGCTGAATGCTATGCCACGCAGATGTAAAATAATTATACATGAAACCCGTTACGCATGTATAATTTCAGGTTTATGAACGGTACTTACGTAAAACAATATTTTCCCGATCTGAATAGGTAACAAATTTTAAATTTTTATTTTGTGATATTAATAAAATTATTTGTTCAAAATGTCAAAGAGAGAGGGAGAGAGAGAGAGAGTTTTAGGGATTCCGGACTATAGGCTGAATACAATTTTTCAAAATGTTGATTTACCTAATAAACTAAATTCCATATTTGTCATTCTTTTTACTTTTAAAAATGGTAAGAACTACACATTAATGGCAGAAACGGCAACGCTAAAGTCATTTTAAGTTAAAGGTATATAAATTTAATAACTCATAAAAGTATCCACATAAACTACATACTCAAAATTTTAGAGTCTAAAACGTTTACATTCGGCCATTTAGTTTGCTGTTTGTTGAGGCAGTTGCTTGCTTGAAAATGCTTTAGTTGCTAAAACTAAAACTTTAGGTGAAATAAATTAGACAAACTCCAAATGTATTATCTCTTCAACTCTTCTGCAATTTACTTAAATATTTTGCTGATAACATGATTTAGCAATATGCCTTCTAACTGGCTATTATTTAACACTTTCACTTTCTCTGATACGAAAAGAAAAAAATAAATAAATTTTTATAAAATAAAAAAATTAAAGTATACATACATACATAGTCAATTTCGAACAACAATTACTTAAATGATATATAAATAAAATTCAATATCAATAAACTGTAATAACATTTTCAGTTCAATATAAGTATCAATTTTAATATCTACTGTTTCTTTATTCTTAGCGAAGAACAAACACTTTCTTCTGTAATGCTAGGTAATATTTTCTTTGTAGCTCTTTTATCTAATGAATGACTCTTGAAAAATATGTTAAATATATTTGTAACATTTTCCTGATTAAAGTAGATAGTAGTGTGAATTTAAATGAGGTTCACTATCTGCATTGTAAAAACTTGATGAGTTTCTAATAGAATTTCGTTCGTGCTAAAACTATCTTAGTTCAGTTTTCAATTAAGTCCACAATCTATATAGCAAAAGCCCTCTGATTTTATTACAACACGGAAGCAATCGTGCATTGCATTTCGTAAAAGTTATTGTGGTTTGGTAAACTCTTAATTATATTTATCTGAGTGCAATTATATATATACAAATTACGATTTCATGCCGCCTAACATTTGAATATCAATAGCCGCTTTAATGAGGCATTTTCAACCCCTTTACATCGTGAAAATTAGTCTTAAACTTGGCCTTTTGAGTTTATTTTGTTCAGTTTTCTAACGCAACCGCGTCGACAACCACGCGAACTTCGACTACTTTCGTTCTCGGGCGACACCGATCGAAAGTGACACCGCCATCCACACCTGTGTGGGTGCTTATGTATGCCACCACCCAATCTTCGCTAGACCGATCGCCGTCCGCGATAGCCGCTCCACTTTAAATAGCAGCCGCTCTCGGTGGCCAAAACTCAGTTCAGGCACAGGCTTAGAAGTTTATGGGACATGAAGTCGACGGCGTGGCTCTCTGCTGGGTGAGTCGATCGGAAAATAATAAAAAAGGGAAATGTTTGTAAATTATAGCCAATATCTCTAATATTCTTGGACAGCTCTGGCGTTTAGTGTGGATGCCAATCCGCTGCTGGGACTGATTGATCCCACCTGTAGAGTGGTGCGTGGCGAATGCCCCAATAAAAATATAACCTTCTGGCTGTATTCCAAGTAAGTAAATGTCAGCAAATAAAAATTTAATAAATATATAGCGAATAATATATAATTACGGAGAATAATTTTTAACAAAGTTCGCTACCATAACTAAATACCGAACAGATTAACGAAGTTTAATATGGTAAGAAATATTGTCAAGCATAATAAAGCATGTCCAACTTATAGAGGAATTTTCTTTTACAAATATTTCAACAATTTCCTGTTAAGCCTTTACTTGACCTTGCTCCGTGATTTACTTTTATTAACTCATAAAAATCGGTTGTGAATAAATTATCTAATGCAACGGCATCTAAAAATAATATTTTTGAATATTCATTCAATAATTAGAAACAAACAAAATAAATAGTAAAATGAAATAAAAGTAAAATTAAAAATTAGTTAGAAATGATATTAAATTAACAAAAACATGTTTGAAGATGTTTCAAATAAACAAAACTCTATCAATATTTTAGAGCAAATAAATAAAAAAGTAATTAAATTTTCGATAATAATATTTTTAGGCGCCATCAATTTTTATTTTTAACAAAAATCCCATGAAACTATTTTTCAACAAAAATCAATTAACAGAAAAATAAGCATTACTTTAAATTTGTTTTAAGGGTACAATCTTAGTTAGTTTATGGTTTATTTTCCATTTAAATTATTAATCTTTAATTATCCCTCTTTTCCCTTAGAGCCAACCGTGATAAACCCATCTTGCTCGATCCCCTTGATCTCAACCCATGGGACTTCCAGCCGCCACGCCCTCTCAAGATCCTGATCCACGGCTACACGGGATACCGTGACTTTGCTCCAAACTCCTACATCCGTCCCGTGCTGCTGGATAACGAAGACGTGTACGTGATCTCCATTGACTACGGGCCTCTGGTGCCCGCTCCCTGCTACATCCAGGCCGTGCAGAATCTGCCCCTGGTCAGCCAGTGCTGGCCCAGCTGATCAACAACCTGGTGGATAGGAACATAGTTCCTAACGACAAAATCCACCTCATTGGCTTCAGTTTGGGTGGTCAGGTGGCGGGTCAGACGGCCAACTACCTGAAGAGAAAGCTGAAGAGGATCACGGGTCTAGATCCGGCCAAGCCTCTGTTCATCCTGGCCGGAAACACGAGGCGCTTGGATCCGGGAGATGCGGAGTTCGTGGACGTCATTCACACCGATGTCTTGGGTCGGGGAATGATGAGTCCCATGGGACATGTGGACTTCTATCCCAACTTCGGACCGCGGCAGCCCGGCTGCGTGGAGGAGAATCCCAGTGATCCCGGCAGCTGCAATCACGAACGCGCTCCTCGCTTCTATGCCGAGTCCATTAATTCCACCAAGGGCTTCTGGGGTCGCCAGTGCTCCAGCTGGCTGGTGTATCTCCTGGGTCTTTGTCCCACGGCAGGCTTTCAGGCCAAGATGGGCTACCATGTGTCGGAAGAAGTGAAGGGTTCGTTCTTCCTCAACACGGCGAGTTCCCCGCCCTATGCCCTGGGCAAGCAGGAGGATGTGGACAATAGCCAGACGCTGGCCACGTTCCGGCTGAGTCCCGAGCTTAACGAGATCCCGGCTGACTACGAGCCGCAGCTGCTGGAGGCCTTCCTCGAAATAGAGGCTGTGAAAGCCATTGTAAAAATGGATGAGGGTGATTTGGACCAGCAATTGAACTGGATCGATGGAGATGAGGATAGACCTTTGGGTAGAAGCAGGACATTCTCTTAGATAGGTTCGAGTAATATTTATTTTGAATAAAATAAATGAGGAAAAACAATGCTGAGACTTTGATTTATTTTTAAAAAAGTATATTAAAAGGAAAAATAAATTAAAGATAATTTTTCAGGCAAGTTCATGTTTTATAATTGAATTTTTTAAATAAATCATTTATTCTTAATTAATTGAAAGAAAATGGGAGACAAAACTTGTCTAGTTTGATGTAAAGTTATGCTGCAGTCCAGGAAATGCATCGGGCTCAGAAGGGAAGCACAATTTCCTTGTCAACAGGCAAGAAAAGTGGAAAAATATTATTATGCAAAAAAACCCACAATTTTTAAACGCAAAAAACCCGTAAAAAATATATATTACAATAGTTCCGGGTTGTTATACAAACCTTCCACTTCCATATGTAAATTTTTAAAATATTTTCATTGCCAGCTTCTAGCGCCACCCGCAGCGACCTTGACCCACTGCCTCCCCCTCTCGCTTAGCCTTGACTCTTTTATCACCTGCCCGTGCGTGTGTTTTTTATATGGGCCCACATTTTGCATGCCATTCTCAATGTTGGGGCGGTGCAAATTTAATAGAATTGGCGTTAGAACGACAGCTTAGAGCTGTTTGGGCCTTAGTCATGAGCGAATCTCACACGGTGATCCTTCTCCTCATCACAATCTCCGGTTTCTGCAAGGGAGAGTTACAGCTGCGCGGTTGGCTGCCCGAGTTTTGTGTCTTTGCCGATCACGAGTGTCCAAACTCCCGGGTTACATTCTGGCTTTACACCAAGTGAGTGGGTTTCAGTGAGGAAAAATATAATGTGAAGATAATTTCTGTGATTTCCCAGTCAAACCCGCCATGATCCCGTTCAATTGGATCCGCTCAATCCTCGGCCGGATCTCTTCGAGCCCCGCCTGCCGCTGAAGATACTCATACATGGCTTCATAGGCAACAGGAGTCTGACACCCAACCTGGAAGTGCGGGATGTGCTGCTCCAGACCCAGCCTGTCAATGTGATCTCCGTGGACTACGAGACGTTGGTGCGCTGGCCTTGCTACTTTCCCTGGGCCGTGAATAATGCCCCATCGTCTCCGAGTGCCTGGCCCAGATGATCAACAATCTCCTCTCGTCAGGCATCTACAGGCGGGAGGAAATCCATCTGATAGGCTTCAGCTTGGGCGCCCAGGTGGCTGGAATGGTGGCCAACTATGTGAGTCAGCCTCTGGCCAGGATTACGGGTCTGGATCCAGCGGGTCCGGGCTTTATGACTCAGTTCTCACTCCAATACAAGCTAGATGCCAGCGATGCGGACTTCGTGGACGTCATTCACACGGATCCCTTCTTCTTTTCCATGCTGCCACCGATGGGTCACGCCGACTTCTACCCGAATCTCGACCAGCTCAACCAGCGGGGCTGCAGCTATATCAGTAACTGGAGGTTCTTTAACTGCAATCATTACAGGGCGGCGGTCTACTATGGGGAGTCCATCGTCTCCAGAAGAGGATTCTGGGCGCAGCAGTGCGGCGGCTGGTTTGATTTTTTCTCGCAGCGTTGCAGTCACTACTCCAACATGCCCAACTCCCAGATGGGTTACTTTGTGTCAGAGGAGTATGGAGACATTTTATATAACCTTTCTATATTTTTCATTATATTTAATTATATATTTTCAGTGCCACGGGATCGTACTTCCTGAGCACCCATGAAGTTTCGC
Source organism: Drosophila triauraria (assembly GCA_014170255.2). Classification (NCBI taxonomy): domain Eukaryota; kingdom Metazoa; phylum Arthropoda; class Insecta; order Diptera; family Drosophilidae; genus Drosophila; species Drosophila triauraria. Next base: position 10,308,289 of record CM024334.1, on the reverse strand, counting down.
CTTTTGCAAAAGGACCGCTTATTGATATCGAAATGGATATAGCTGAATATCGCAAAGTTTGGAATTTTACAATTACCTGAAAAGATATGGAGATTTAGTTTGTTATATTTGTTAAATTATAATCCACTTTATTTTGTTAATACCTTTTTTTAACATTTCTAAAAAAATTATCTAAGCTCAAGTATGCTTAAAACTGAAATTAAACAAGACCAAGAAGCCTCGCAAGAAAAAGATATCTTGCTTAACCACAAAGTTAACTAATTACAACTAAGATCTAATTTAATAAACGGTTTGAAGTGTTTAAGAATTAATAATTAAGTTATCCTATTAAATGTTTTATAAATCAAGCAGTTAATGTCTTTTGAGCTGAAGGCCTCAAACTCTACTGTTACCCTTTTGTTTAAAACTAAAGGCTAGCATTAAATATATAAATAAATATAATGTCATATGAAGATGATAAAATGTTTAAATTTTAAATGTACATACAAATTCGAAATAAAATCTGAATATACTTTCTCTCTTTAATATTTTTCTTTATAAAAACCTAGCTCTACTTGCTTTTTACTTATTTATTTACTAACTTGAAGTATTTTCCACTTTAACTTATCAATTAATTAATAGTATTTAAATACCAAAACAAAGCAAAAGCTCCCCACGCTGAGCGAGCTTCCATTAGCCGGCGAATAAGCTTCTCGGGAGCACGGCAAACGAAAGACTTCGAACACGAACTCGGCCGTCAGTTGCTCGCCAGAGCGCAAGCCAAGCGCACGTGTCCGCTAAGTTCGTGGTGGAGAAAGCCGAGTTCGAATCTCCTCGAGAGACAGTGCGGGCCCGCAAAAAAATATAAAAAGAAGTGTGGTAAAATCCAAAACCGAATCAATTTGAGGCAGCCGGAATTATGCCTCGCCAGCTTCGCCGTCGTCTTGCTGTGCACTGAAATCGAAATCGAGTCCAATGACCAGCTCTTGAGCTGGTGCCTAAGATAGAGTTTTGCACTTTAAGCCAACCGTCGCCGGTCAACGGGCAGGCCTTGACCCAAAGCCCATCTCACAGAAGAGTTATAGCCGCGTTATATAACTTTGCACTTTCGATTGCAATTAAAGCTAAAAGAAGCGTGAATTTGCAAAAAATAATAAACAAAAGTAGTAATAAAAGTAGTAATAATATGTGGCTTGAGTGTGTGAAGAGACCGCGTAGTGCATCTTTCCGGCTGCAGCTGCTGCTCTGCTTGGGTCTGGCTTTGGCCCGCCTGGAATTCGCCGGTTCGTATGTCTTGTGCTAAAAGAAACTCTGCGGGCCAAGGAATGCGAGATGAATTTAAGTTAAACTTTTACTTTCGCCCTGTGGTTTGAGTTTGGCACCTTTATTTTTTTGGCCATAGCCGCCTTGCCTTTCTTTTGGCCCTGTCATTGTTGCGCCAGTTGTTGTCGCTGTTTATGTTTCTGTTTCTGTTGACATTTCAAATTGACGTCGGCATAAATTTCAGTTTTAACTAGTTGCACAATATATTTAGCCACCGAGCTGTCGCTGTCACTGTCGCTGGCTTTTCCCTTCCGCGCAGTCATCCAATTGTGACCTTGCCTCACATTTATTGGTCAACATTAATGCTCGTATAAATATCTCCGAGAGCATCTCTCTGCAAGTACACACAAGACTTTATTGTTATTGAAGGGGTTCATCCCACTCATAACAACCTATAGCGCCGTGTCACGGCGCCTATTTTGTAATCCCTCGCGCCTCGTTAATTAATTGGCCCGACTACCGTTTTGAGCTTGTTTCTTTTTTTTTTTCGCTCTGGAATCGCTCATAATTCGGGTCTTAATTTAATACTCATATTTATGGATGTGCCCCTGCACCTTGACACTCTTCGCAGGTGTTGCGATATTTACTGCGAGGCATTGTTTTATTGTTGCTGCCGATGAAGGTGTCATCGCTGGGACCCGGCTAATGGGGCGTATGCGCGATGCCGGCATGCGTGCCATTGCCGCGTTTTAGACTTACCCGGATTCGGAGGGCCAGGGACAGGTCCACGGTCAGTAGCTTAAGGCTTTGGAATATAGAATCAAGGGTTCAAGCGAGGGCTATAATTAATCACGCTCGCAGGTTAATGATCCCAGCGAAACCTTAGCAATTATGGCCACGTAAAACTGGGCCAACAATCTAACGAACTTGAGGCTTGAAAATTCAGTTTAATAACCAGGTTTTAACCAATTTAATAAGAATTTTTTAAGCATGTTTAAGGCCTTGTAGCTAAGGTCCACAAATCTCTATATCTTTGATTCAGAGTCAATTGGCCAATAATCCCCTTGTAAAATCCAAAGCCAAACAATGTCGCTGACTCATGGCAAACAATTCGTGGCTATAAACAAAAAACACAAAAACCCATAAACAAGCAGAGAGTAAAACCAAAAAAAAAAAAACAAAAAAGCGAAGAAAAAGCGAGCCAGCCCAAAATCGTCTTTCACTTAGCAGGCGATGAGTATCTCGTATTTATTTTGTTTTACTTTGTCCGTGGCCAACGTCTAATTTCGTTTCTCTCCTTCCGCATTCGGCTGCTTCCGTTTCGGGCCTGATTTGTGTTAGTTGGACAGAGTTTTCCCCCGCAACTGCAATTTCCCCCAATGGCGTTTTCCCGCCAAAAAATATAAACAAACCCGAAAAAAGGCATTTAATTGGCATGCGTGATGCCCGAATGGAAATGAAAATGAATATAGAAAATAGGCAAGGAGTGGGGGTTAGTTCACTTTCGGCTTACATAAGACAAAGAAACGATTGTGAAAAACAAATGAAAACAGAGAAGCCAGCGCAATTGAGGCATGACCATTGCTAATTGAAGAGTGGTTAGCGGTTACTAAACGCTGATTTTGTGGGGGAGTGTACATTATGTTGGCATGTTGCTGCTGTCTGGCTGTCTGATGTAAAGAGACGCCCGTTGCATGATTAATTCATCCAAATGCCGCTGCTGGGTCTACCGATTTTGTGAATGACAACATATATCAGCCCGTAATCGCAGTGTGTCGGTGTGTGCCCTATAAGGCAACAAGTTACAAGTTACTCGTATCTGCGAATATTTCCCGTGACCAACCAACCGACAAGAGTCTGCATCTGCAACAGTTTTCCCATACCGGTTGCATGACTCCGCCGCCTCTTGGTTATCGCCCAAAGTTCGCGAACGAGTACGAGTTCGAGTATGAGCACTCCAAATGCAAGTGGGCCAATTGGTGGTCGGCAAGTGGTAGTAGGTAGTAGTTGGCATTTGGCGCCACCAGCTGAGCCAGCTGAAGGCCGATTCTCTGGGCTTTCGGTTAGATTTTTAATTTGCCAATTTGGATTCAAAGCGCATTTCGGCGGCTTCTTACGCATGCGGTGAGCTAACGCTGCTGCCAGTGACGACAAATTGTTGGCTAGCCAGGTGGAACTAGTTCGTAAACTAGGCTTTAAGTCATGAAACTTAATTAGATGTGTCTATTATCAATTTTATTATAAATGCACATGTTTTTAAAAATGCAGATATTTTTTTATACTTAGGAAACGTTCACAGAGACCTAATTATTTAATTATTTATTTATTAAGTTTACAAATGAAATCAAAAAATCTAGGACAAGCTGGTCAATTTCTAGTCATGTTTAGTGCTTAAATTAGTTATATAGCTCTGCAAGTCGAGTGTAATATATGAGTATATTTTTTTTGCTTGGATATATTTTTTATTTTATATTTGTACATGGTATGTTTAGCATCATATAAAAAAGTCATAAAGAACTAAGTTTTATAGTGTTTGGCTTGGCAGAATTATAAAATTTACAATAAAGATATTTATAAATATAATTCTTACAGTTACAAAAAAATTAAAACAAAGTATGCAATATTACATATTACCAACTATATTTGAATTAAGTAAGAGATACGATTTAAATCAAATATAATTGGTAAAATGTAATATTGCTTACTTTGTTTTAAAAATAAAATAACTTAGGGCCCTGGTCATATCATAAATTTAGTTTGTATGTAGTTTGAACAATGCAGAGGAACTTGGTAGCACTTAATAAATGAATCAATTTTTAAAATATATTACAATAATAAGAATTATCTACAAGTTTAAATAAGTATAAAAAATGCTTGTAGTAAGACTCACTAAAAATAATGAGGTATATATTTATGAAAGCAACAAAAGAATGTACTTTTTAATGAGTAAAAATAATGCTTCCTCGATTGTGTTTCATCCATTGATTTGTAAAGAATTTTGAGGCAGCTATTTTCCAAAATTTTTATATTGAAATATTTATTTATTATTTTGTAAGCCTCATTAAAGTTAAAAAAAAAAGAATACAATGTCTTAATGCAAACCTCAAGCCGCAGAACCGACTGTGCGAAACCAGCTCCCTATGAATGCGAACCACTCCGGCGCACATCTGTTGCCAGCCAACGAGCTCGAGTGTCGGATAAGCCGATCCCAAATGGGTTTTCCTCGTGAATCAGCGAATAAATTACGCATATTCATTCCGCATCCAGTTGGAGCTGCCAGCTCCAGTTATATCATGAGCAGCACGTTTTGTCAAAAAAATAGAAAAATAAAACCCAGCAAACAACAAACAAAGAGCGTCACTTCCGTTTTTGGCGTTACTTTTACTTTCTGCAGCAGCAGCGGCAGAGGCGGGGGCAACATTGGTGCTGCAACAGCAACATCAAGAGCCACACACATATTGCAACTGCAACAGCAACAGCAATCGCATGACATTTGCAGCGTGCCAAATTGCAGGCATTCAATGTCGCTGCCAGCTTGGTGGCTTATGCAATTAAATGTAATATCAGAGAGCGAAACTAGTTTGTCAGCTCGCGTGGCATGTCTTAAACCTCGAAGTTTATATCCGAAACCGATACACAATAATTTTAGCAAGGATCAATTTGATCTTTTAACTAATTTTAGTTCCTTAAAGATCAAGTTTATCTTATAATTTTGGCCTTAAAAATAGTATCTCATACTTTGTTCTTTATTAAAAGTAAAAATTTGATCTTTAATAATGTAAAATATCTAAATTAATATTAAATATTGTTCATATAAAAATTTAAAATTAAAATTAGGTCTTAATAAGATAAAAATGGAATTTTTATTTAATTTAAAATGTCTTTCTTCAGATTTCTATCATAATCATGCTCGTACCTTAAGCTAAAAGGTTGAATTTACTGCAATAATAATATAAAAATGTATAGCTAGCACCCTGAACATTTTTATAAATATTTTATATTAAAAGCTTAATTAATTATTATTATTAATTATTTATATACAAAACTTACCTCACTTTCTTGTTATTATTTCTCCCTGTGCTTTTCCCCACAGCTGCCCAAAATGCGGGAGTTGTGGCCGCGGCGGTGGCGGCTGGCCAAAACCAGACACAAGTCTATGTGACGGAATCTTGCCTGCAGAAGCCGTACCGGTGTCCGCACCCGAAGATCCAGTTCTACCTGTACACGCGGCGCACCCAGGAGCAGCCGGAGTTCATAGATGTCCTGGACGCCAACGCCCTCTACTACACGCACTTCAATCCGCGGCATCCCACCAAGATCATCATCCATGGCTTTGGCGGCGGGAGGACCCTGAGTCCCAGTCCGGATCTGCGTGAGGCCTACTTCAGTGTGGGCGAGTACAACATCATTATCGTGGACTATGCCGATGCGGTCAAGGAGCCGTGCCTCAGCCAGATGGACTGGGCTCCCAGGTTTGGAAGCCTGTGCATTTCCCAGCTGGTCAAGTACCTCGCCCGGCATCCGCGTGGCGTCCAGCCGGACGACCTGCACTTTATTGGCTACAGTGTAGGCGCCCACATCGCCGGACTGGTGGCCAACTACCTGAAGCCCGAGGAGGGTAAGCTGGGCAGGATCACGGCCTTGGACCCAACGATATTTTTCTATGCGGGCGCCAAATAACTCCCGGGACTTGGACACGACCGATGCTCATTTTGTGGACGTGATGCATACGGGAGCCGGGATACTGGGACAGTGGCACTCCAGTGGCCATGCGGATTTCTATGTCAATGGTGGCACCAGGCAGCCCGCCTGTGTTGGATCGGCAACCTTGTTTCGTGAGTAATTAAGGGCTTATTCACTAAACATAAAATTATTTATGCTTAAACCCCCAGAGACCTTGGCCTGTGATCACACGAAGGTCACACCGTACTTCATCGAGTCCATAACCACGACGCGGGGCTTCTATGCGGGTCCTTGTCCCAACCTGTTCACCTACCTGATAGGCTGGTGTGAGCCCAAGGACTCGGAGTATGTGCTGATGGGCGAGCACTGTTCTCACAAGTGAGTTGGGGATGATTTCTAAATATATATAATATTTCATTTCGTATTATATCCCCTCCAGAGCTCGAGGGAACTACTATGTGACCACCAATGCCAAGGCGCCCTTTGCTCGAGGCTTTCCCGGCAAGGGGCGCTCCAATGGAGAGTACCAGGGAGTGCGGAGATAATAAGTTCACTTCTGTTCATTAGTGCAGGCGGTTTCCGAGGGGTTCAAGATTCTTCTCTAATTTGATTTAAATTTAAATCCCTTTGGCCGACCGCCTGCATTTCTGCATCTTTTCACCGTAGCACTCATGTGATTTTAGTTTGTTTCCTAAATGTTACCTATTTATTTCATATTTTTGTTGCTAGTTCTAACTGCCGCCATTGTAGTTGGGAGTTGGGAGTTGGGAGCGGAGCGAGTCCCAATCTCAAGTGTTCCGGGACTTGTGTACAAATTACCCGTAAAAGATCTAATCATTAAGTCGTAGGCTGAAAATTGTTTGAAATAAAGAGAGTTTCAATGTTTTGGCATAATTTTTAACATGTTCGTTTTATTGAATTCCAAATACATTTGTTTAGGTATAATTTTGTTCTGTTTAATTATGATCGGTAATTATGGTAGTTCGTATATTCATTCATTCGTGCTCAGTTCCATATCGGTTAACCAAATGGAAATTACATTTGTAGCCAATTATATATATTATTATCAAGCTGTATTAAAAATGAATAGTTATTTGCTGTGGCCCGAGGCCTCGAGGTTTTCTTGAACCTTTCGAATATTTATTTGTATTTGTTTGTTTTTGGATAATGAGCATACACTAAAATACACAGGAATATATTAATTAATTTGGTTTAACTAGCATATACAAATAATACAACATGGGCGGGTGTTGCCAGAAAAGGGATCTCGATCGTGTTTTTTTATGGTAATTAATTTAATTTAATTTTGATTTAATGTTTATAATATTTTGTATACAGAACTCTCAGTAAACACAAAGAATATTGTTTGTCACTAGATATATACACAGTTCAAGTATGCGATTCCTACATTCGATTTTACTTGACCAACGGATACAGTTCCTTCTCTGCGGCATGCCGAAGAATGGTTTATATTACGGATTGAGTATTTATCGGATTTATATTAAGTGCGATTACTGGTTTACGGCAGAGTGAGTTTGCGCGGATATATATGTATGGGCAAGTCGTTAAAACACCCTAGATATAACCCGTTTACGTCGCTAGCTTTATTATAGGTGCGCTTGTGTAGTTTTCAGCTATGCAGTTGGTTAAATTTGGCATTATGTACACTTAAATTACTCACAGAAGCATTTAATGATGGCATTCGGCTACTAAATACATAAAAGTTACTTATTTACAGAGATTCGCGTAAGTAGCAAGCAAAATACCTAACAGTGGCTTTCTGGTTAACATATTTATGTCATTATTGTCCACACAGCCCCGAGAGCTTGAGTATCTCTCAAAAACAAAACCAAAAAACAACAAACAAAACAAGATCGATTAGGGTGAGAGTCTCGTAGGTGTTCGTCTCTCCTGTAAGGATCTCGAGATAAAAAGAGACCATACTCCTTCGAATATGGTGTGATGTTATGTACAGAATGGAGTTTTTACTATTCTAATATTACACATACGCCCCAGTGGCTAGCATTTTGTGGAATTGCCTGCGAGAAGCATTCGCCCAAAACTCTTGCCTAAAATCTAAATGATAAAACGCAAATGTAACTAATTTTAATTAACTTTTGAAGCTTACATCGTCTAGGTATTGTCGCTTTCACAAGCAGTGTTAATTGTTTATTCTGCTAGGGAAATGCACTTGGGTTTCCTGCAGTTTTTTAACATTTAAAATTGTATTAATTATTTGCTATTTGTATTTTTAAAGTAGCTAGTCGAGTATTTGCGTAAATATTTATTCGCTGCGCTGTACAAATTACGGTATAAGAATTGACTCTTTTAGTTAGAAAATTTTCACACTTTTAATACATAGTGATTTATTTGTGAATAATTTATGTTACCATTAAATAGTTATCTATAATATATGTTAATATATAGTTTAATACCTTTCGATAATGTACACACGATTAGGAGTAAGGAAAGTAAGTGCGTCTAATTATTATGCATGTTCTGTGGCAGTAATTGAATTTTAAAGTAAGAATAAAATAATATATAAATATAATATTGTGCAGTAATTAACTTAATTAAATAAAAGATAACTGTGCATTTAATAGTTAAATTTGTGCGCTTAAATCAAAGTTTGGTGCAGTTTTAAAAACATAAAAATAAAACGAGTTAAATTATACGATAGATAACATAAACATATTGATGCTGAATTTATTTACAATCTACTGAGTAGTATTTTTCGTAAATTTATTAATTTAGAGAGATTTAGTATTTATAATGATTTTAAATATTTATTTGAGTTTCTGGAAAGGCAAACATTTAGAAAACATTGAAAAGTTTAAAAGTTGTAAAAGAAATATCTTATATTCAAAAAGGAAACTCAATTTTGGAGTTTAAAATGTAGTATTATAGATGGTTGAAAGTATATTCGGGTTTTAAAGTCAGGAAAATGTATTATAAAGAAGTTAAAGGATTTTATTTAATAGAAAAAATCATGCATTCTTGCCTTAAAACCCAAATAAACTCTACCCCGTTTTTATAATTTAAACTATTTAGTGCCTATTTAGTAGTGAGCATATGAAGACCAAGTCTGAGGTTATATGCGCCTGCCACTATCTACTTAAGTTTTATCATTTTAGTACCTACATCATGCCTTGCTCATGCGGTTCTAACACAAGAGCTTACTTTTGGTGAATTCAAAACAAAACTTAAACACGTGACATGTATTCAACGATAGTGGTATTATGTATATTTGATTAGCTAGTACTTTGTATGGTTATCATTCGTGCCGAACATCAACAATTGCTTAGGTTTGATTAAAATGTTCTCGTGCTTATGGAATAACTCTTTACACAGAAGATCATAATATCGTCAACGGTAATAATACTTGCAGCTAGCACGGTGGCTAGCCGCAGAGTTAACAACAATCTTTGGCTATATATGTTATATATAATTCTGCATACACTTTTTATACGTATATATTGAGTTAAATATAAGTATATTACTTTCTTTGAGACGTGGTGCGTGTCTGGATTATGTGGTTTATGATATACACATGTCGAATATGTCGAATATATATCTATATTCCAGTAATTTCCCTTTCTTGTGTTTACCCATTTGCTATGCATTGTGGTTTCATTTTACTTGTGGAGCTTGTAAATAGAAATTCGCCGAAGCGACGCCCTAAACTATGCTATGTTACTTGTTCTTGTGCCAGTGAGTCCGTGCGGGCTAATATGGGTTATGGTAGTGGTATTGGCTAACGGTATTGCTGTCTTTTTTGCATATGTAGTTTCTCTGTTAGGTACATAGTTTCATTGTGTTAGTGTGGCATGTGGAACTCGTTCTTCTCCTTTTCGCTGAAAACTCATTACTCATATATGTATGTATGTAGTCGGCTATGGACAGGGATGCCCAGGCGTAGTACCTTGGGTGCCTCGAACTATTCTCCTAATTCGTATAATTCCGAGCGCTGAAAAGGACTATGACTGGGCATCCCTGACTGAGAAATTGAAGGACCTGAGGCCAGAGGTTCTGTTTTATTTTTAAATATAATTATAAATGTTAAACATATATATATTTATCAACGGTAAAACGGTTTTTGAATGGCAACTAACAGATTTCCAGGCCAAGACCTCAGGTCCACCCAATCTCTGTCTAAATTTACTCTTTGGTTATATTTTTTCTGCCCTTCAACTATCCTACCACATCGAGGAGAGAGAGTGCGAGTTAAGGAAAATCTTTAACGTCAAACAATAAACTTCCAACGACATCCAGCCATAACTAAAAGCTATGATATATATCGGTGAGCGGAGTGTGTGGCCTTTACTGCTGTTGCTGGTAGCCCTGCGGATCATAGGACGGCATTTGTCCTCCAGCGACATTATCCTGCGTGTAGCCATACGTGTTGCTGGACACATCCCCGTAAGACGGCGGGGCATCCTCTTCGACGATGGGAGCAGTGGCTCCGGCCATGGCAAACGGATTGTTGGCCACATGACCCGTGGCGCCGTAGCTAATGGTACCCGGCTGCTGCATCTGGCTCTGCTCATTGTATTCGGGTGCGCCCTAATATTATTATTTTATTTATTTTATAGTATTTATAATTTATTAGCCTAAGAAATAATTTAAGGGTTCTTTCACTTACAAATGAAGTCTCCTTCATGTAGTTGCCCAACATGCCCGCTTGACTGGGATCCGTGTTGGTTATGGCACCAGCCGGTGGCGCCCATACCTTCTGCTCCTCGGGCGGAGGCTCTGCCCAAGGCTGCAGCTCACCAGAGGCGAAGATGCCATAGAAAGTGCAGCCAACTAGATGAACACAGGCGGCCAGAGTGAACACTGTGGTCCAGCAGCCAGTGGGCTAAGGGAAAATATAAGATTTAGTAGATATTTCTAGGGAATATAAAATATATTTGATGGGCCAAGTTTGGTATCTAAAAATCCTTAAAAAAGGGAAGATTTTTTGCCACTCACATTGGACTGGATGAGCCCATCGAGGGCGTAGGGCACTATGATCCCAGCCAGTGTGCCAATACCATTCGAGAGACCCATCAAGATACTGGCATAGCGAGGAGCAATGTCCAGGTGATTGACATTATAGCCGGATATGGCAAAGCCGCTGAATGCCACGCCGCAGGTCAAGGCGAACATGGCGCCCGTCTGTAGAACATACAACTCTTTAAAAAATTCTGAAATACCCCTTAAGAAAATAAACACTCACCGCCGTTGAGGAATGGGCCACGAATAGGAAAAACAGACCCTCCATTCCGAAGCCGCCGCAGTTGAAGAGCTTCCTCACATTTGTGGTGGACAGGATGCCGTTCTTCCGCAGATGATCCGCCAGCATGCCACCGAACGGGACTATCGTGGTCATTATCAAATGCGGAAGCGAGCCCACGAAGCCCGCCTCCTCCACCTTGAAGCCGAACTTGTGCTTGAGGAACGAGGACTGGAACAGCACCAGGAGGTAGAAGTTCCACGAGCGGCAAAAGTTGGCAATGATAATAGCATAGACCGGCATCGATCGCATTATCTCGCGCCAAGGAGTGGTCGATAGCGATGGCATCGTCGGATGAGCCGACTCACCCAGCGACTTCTCGATGTACTTGAGTTCGCCTATGCTGATCGCCGGATGCTTGCGTGGGTTTTCGAAGCACAGCCATAACCAGAACATATACCATATGATCCCAAACACTCCGTACGCGTAGAAGGGCGCCTGGTAGCCCACGGTGTCTGCCAGGAGGCCGGAGAGCGGCAGGCCCACCACCACGCCGGCATAGGAACCGGAAAAGGCCAAGGTGGCCAGTCGGGAGCGCTCCATGGGCGGTGCCCAGAAGCGCCAGATGCCATGACAGGCCGGATACGTAACGCCCTGGGAGGATATAAGGTTCTCTTTAATGGATATAGTTTTTCAGAGCCCCTTAAACTGTGCGAATTTATCTAGCTTATTCATCATTCCGAAAATCTTTTCAAATTTCAAGTGGTTTCTAATATTTGCTCAAAAAAGACACACAAGGAACCCCGAATGTGTCCTTTTCGCACAAAGTATGTTACATTTACGTTTTCCCCAAGAAAAATGACAAACTCCCTCCAGTTACCAGTCCAAGCTACACAAAGAAATCGCATTAAAATAAATGCTTTTGTTATTTTTCCTTTGCCTCCGCAGAGCCCCACCCTTTGAGGGCTTAGGACATGTTTCCATTTCACATATTTGCTTTATCATAAAGCAAAATCTAGACCCCAACCCTCCTGGTAACCCTCCCTTTTTTTCGCAACATCACGCAGCCGTAATCCCCGGCTTTGATCTGTGGCAAAATCGAATTCTGGTTACATACCTCGAACAGTCCTTGCAGGACGCGCACGCAAATCACCACATGACCGTGCATCAGGGTCATGGCGAAGGGAACGATGAGATGCAGCGTGGCGGAGCTGACGATGGACAGGCCGAAGATCTTGTTGGCCGGGAACTTGGAGGCGATGAAGCCGCCGGGAATCTGCGTTATCAGATAGCCCCAGAAGAAGGACGAGTCCACATGGCTCTCCACGGCAACCGTCCAGTTCATGAATACGGTCTGCAATAAACCGGAAATGCCATTAGGGGGTGAGTGTCGCAGAGCTCGGCAATCATTAAGCACTGCCGCAGGGCTTTATTAACGAGCGTCAAGGCGGATGACACACACAATGCTTTCAGTTTCAAATGGTTTCTATTTTATGCGCCGTGGGGGCGTGGTCCTTGTGTGTGTGACTTTTGAGTGATGCCCAGCCCACACACACACACTCGCCCTAATTGACAAGAGAGAGCTTCCAGCCAAACGAGGCGAATTTGATGGCCTCCCACGCTTTGACGTGAATTTCTGCTCATTTATTGTCGTCAAGTTGTTCAATTTAAAAACGTGGTCCTAACTGCTCGTCTGTTTAGAGTTTAAAGGGGAACAAATGTGATGGGTGGGATACTTTTTTAAGGAAATTATGTTAAGTAACTCTCCATGAAATGGAAATGAATGTTATGATCGAAGGAATTCGATAAACGATTCTACTAGAAAGTAATTTTTATGTGAAAAGAATTAAAGGTTAAAAATAACATTAATAAATATAAAGTAAAATTATTTAAGTCTTTGCTTTGATTTATATTTAACAAAAAAAACTATTTTAACTCTTTTTACATCACTGGGATTTTAAAATCACTTAAAAAGTGTCTAAAATTATTAAATAAAATGTTTGATTACCAAATTCAGTATAAATGAAATCTCTTTTTTTACAATTTAACGTTTCGTAGCAAAGTTATAGACACCTTTAAAGCGATTTAAAAAAGCTAATGATATCTAAAGCACCCTTAAATAATTCATAATAATTCTAAACTTGAAATAAATAAAGTAATATTAAAAACCAATGAGAAATTTAAATTATATGTTATAAGACCTAATTTATGCTAACTGAAGGCCTTGTTGATATCCACAAAAATAACAAAAAGAAATCTCTAGTTTCTTAAATTTCTTTACATTTTACATGATTAGAATTGGCATGAATTTGCCACTCCATTTGGGGGACAAGGGACTCCCAGTTGGGAACATTGTTTCGTTATTTAAATATTAATAATAATAATATTACTATTATATTGTACCAAAAAATTGTAATAAATATAAATACTCACTCCGTTGTGCTCGCCCTTGAGCTTGGCGGCGGACATGTTGCAGCGCATGCCAAAGGCGATCATGAATCCCACGCAGGCCATGGTGGCAATGGTGTAGCGGGCCGGCATGCAGGGACACTCCGCCTTGCAGTACTTGTCGATCTTGCGCAGCGGTGGCCGTTCGATCTCCTCGAAGGAGGCGGGCGAGTCCGGCCGGTCGTCGTCGTCGTCGTAGGCGTGCCCTCCGCCCGGACCGCGTCCTTCACGGTCGCCACCCTCCATCTCCTCGTAGCCACCAAGGCCGCCGTGATAGCTCTGGGCTATCTCGAACTTCTCCATGTTGGGCTTCAGGCTAAAAGGGGAGAATAAATCATTAATTTTAATCTGATTTTAAGGGATAGAAACTTTGTTAAAGCCTAGACTTATGCCTTGGAAAATACAATTCTTTCTTGAACAAAATCTATACGAAAACAGTTGTCTCCAAGGACATAATTCATGCCAATTAGAGCGGTGGCAGACCAAATCAACAGGTCAACTAGAGGGCGTGAAAACACAAATATTTTCGGCTTGTTAGCAGCAACAGCTGCCACCACCCTCCATCCACCAACCCGGAAAAATGCAAGGTGGTTGTTGTTTTTCCCAGCCAAGGTCCCCAAGGAATTGCGGTGACTGAGGGTAGGAATTGCCACAGAACTTGCCTGCCCGCCCAGTGTGACTGGGAATATAAAATTCAATTTTATTAAGTGCTGATAGCATTGCCAGGGGTATTTAGAGTTGATTGGAGCAGGTAGGAATCTTAAATCGCATTTCCAGATTTGATTTCCGAGGCAAACAGGTGCCGCCGCCAGTTTAAACACAGTTAAAAGACCTTGTCGCCGGCTGATTGATGGATGATATGGGGGGTTACGACCCCCACTCCCGCTCCACTGCCATCCATTAACCCGGTATAAGTGACACATCTCGTCGCAGATAGCCCCTCGTTGGCATTTTTCTTCATAAATATCCAGACAAAGTCCCCCTAAGTATGCAATACAAACTAATAAGCAGCCACCAGCCGAAAACAAGCCACTACAGTGGATAACTTTGTCGTCGAAGTCGAAGTCGCCGCCTGTCACATAACTCAACTGTCTGCCGCCAAAGCTACCCTTGTCTGGTCACGCAGGAGCCCCTTTGGAAAACAAGAAAAAAAAGGAGAAAAATCCTGCCACAAAGATCTCCTTGCGTCCTTTGCCCGTCATCTCCTGCCTTGACCGACTTTAAGGCTGACGCCAATTTTTATGCGGCGATTTTTATTTGCCCTTCAAAGGGCAGAGGTTTGCGTAATGTCCATCATTAGGTTTGCCGAGTGCCAAAAGAGGTTTCGATTACCATTTCAGAGACATTTTTTTAAGCCTTGACATCTGAGGAATTTTAGTGAAAAATCTCAGGAATTTTACTGAAGAAATCTTGGTTACTTGGTAAGAAAATTTTACCATATAAGTTGATGGGATGCTTATAATTAATATTCCGATTTATTGTTGACAATTTGCGGAACTCTACTGAAGAAATCTAGGTTAATTTATAAGAAAAAAGGTTACCTAATAAGTTAAAAGGTTGTTTCTTATTAATATTCCGAATTATGCTTTTATTTTGGGTTAGAATGCGCTTAGAATAGGTGTCTGTTGTAACTTAAACTTATACATCCATTAAAAAAAAACTTCTAAAGTAATACCAAAGTCAACACATTTTCTAAAAATATATCCTTATATACATATAACAAGTAGACTGTAAAATCATTTTTATACAATTTCCCCCAATCTGTGTTCTATTCTTAAAGTTTTTAAAACAAAAATGGGGTTTCAGTGACTTAAAATCACTTTTCTACGTGCCTAAAAGTAGGCAAAGATATAATCTATACTTTTTGTGTTTTACTTAGCATACTTTTAGGTGCTTTCTTAATATCCTTATTCTACGTAGAGTATATCCATTAGTCTGTTACAAGAATATTAAAAAGTCAAGGAAGGGAAGTGCTCCAATAAAGCCCGTATTTTTTTTGACGTCTCGCCAACTATCTTTGGCGCTAAAGTTTTTCGGTTTGATTGTCAGTAAAAATGTTGCAGACTTCTTGGCGTCGCATAGATTACTGCTAACTGGCGCCACCAGCCGAAGGATGCGCAGCATTCGCGTTTGACTTTAACGTGGCCCCACAGAAAATAATAAGGAAATGGGGCAAACTCCAGAGATATAAAGTACTATATGTATTAGTTTGTTTGCTCCGGGACTTGTGGTGAATGGAATGGCGGAATGGTAATGGTGGCTGTGAAGCCATGTCAGCGACACGACCGCGTCTTCAATGACAATTCTAATTTCATTTTCACTGGCAAGGATAAAGGAACGGCTTCAGCTCTCTCTCGCCCCCCAAGAGGCATTTCAATTTCTTCGCGCCAAGTGCCACTCGAGGACTTCAGCCGCAGGCAGGTCCTGGCAACGAACCGCTCGTAAAAATCAATTTCATTTGCGTGAGCCACTGCAGCAGCCCTTCGCTCCGTTGGCATGCAACACATTCCTTAATGAAAGCGATGTGCCACCTATTGTTCCAATTTATAATTTACGCCCAAGGTCCTTGAGAAATCGTGGCAGAAGGAGTGTGGCGTGCCCCATGATATTGCATACCGCTTCCACACACATTCATTGAGTGTTTGCCCAATATATGCTCTGCCAGGAGTACAACTTTATTGAGCTCGAGGGCGGCGAAGGTGCCGGAAGCCGGAGTCGAAAGTCTCCGGACACGTGCTGCCAACGTGCTCGGAATTCCAGAGACATCGGTGAGCTTCGTCGGCATGCCAGCGCGTCCATTGTTGCCGTGAACAAGACTTCGACTGCAGCTGCCCGGCTACGCAGAGAGGACCTCGTCCTGGCCCACCTTTAATGACTTGTTAAGCATGCCAATAATTTCACAACTTCCCCCGTACCCGGACCCGGACCGACACGTGCCGAAGTTTCCCGACGCCGGCTAGTCGGAAGTGCGTATCAATATACATATTTACTGCATTATCCTCGGCGGCATGGTCAAGTTCATCCAACCACGAACGACGACCAGCCTTGCGTTAAATTAAATTCGCCTTTTTTATCGTTGTCTCTCTAAAGTCCATTTGATTGCAATCATATTTTATTCTGGGCTCTATTGCTCATCGTCATCACGCTACACTTGTCTACAAAAAGCACTAGCCTTCCGGCGAATGGAAGTCTTTCTAATGGAAAACAAAATCTCGCTTGAATTGGAAACGATAAATCCACTCCTTTAATATACTATTTCTGTACAATTGCACTCAAAATGATGTACAAATTTAGTTATTAGCAAACTTTAGCTCTTGCGCCTAGCTATAAAAATAAAATGTTCCCTTAAGCATACAAAAAGTAAAAAACAAAAAGATATTTTAGTTTGAAAAAATATTAATAAAGCTTTTAATTTTTCTCCTGAAGATTCGTTTCATAACAGATAATGTAGCTGTCGAAATATCGTCACAATAAAGAAAAAGTGAGTATGTTTTCAGCTCATAGAATTCAAAAAATATTTGTATAATAACGTAATCATAATAAAAAGAACAAAGAAGTTTAAAATTGTAAGACTTTTAAAGTTTTTTTATATGTTAAATCTATTAAGTGCTGACCAAAAGGTTATATTTTTATTAATTACCCAAAACTGTCTATAACATTAAACAAAAAACATAAAGAAAAAAAAACTTCAAACTTAAGTTTGAAAAAAAGAAATTTAACAAAATGTGTTAAATAAAATTGTAATTAAATTAATAAAGCTATTATGTTTGATCTTCCTAAATTTCTTGGCTTACTTAAATTTCTTGATCTGACTTTTATATTTCTTTTAAATAAAGCAACTTAAAATTTGTCTAGTTTCTTAGGAACCTATTTATTAGGCACAACTTTATAACCCAAAATGAAACATTGCATTTATGGGACTTCACAAAAACGAAGCCCAATTATATTTTTCTAAATATTTACTACTAATAATTCTAGTACATTTTCTAGTACCAAAACCCTGCTGCCCAGTGCTATGTCGTTTGCTGTATGAATATCAGTATCCAACTCGATTCGATTCGATTATCCTGGCACACTCACCCGCCGAACACGCCCGTCGCCTTCTCCTTAAACGCCGTCAAGCCCTTCATGGCGATGCTGCGGTGTTGTCCCTTGCTCCTGGCTCCTTACTGCCGACTCCTGCCTGCGCCTGTCTCCGGATCGCTGAGTCCTCCGCCTGAGTCAGCGCCTGTGTTGTGCTTCGCTGCCTGTTCCGCTGTTATCACTTGTGCGCATAAATGTGTTATGTTGCCTACTTCACGGCGGATTGCCGTGTATATAAGCGTGGCGAATCGGCGGCGGTTAATTTCCGTGAAGCCGGCACAAATTTGATGACTCTATTTTCGGGTTGGCTCGCTCGCTCGGTCGCTCAGCGGGGGCTTTTCACTTGGCCGCCATATAATTTTCCTATTCGGCCGGAGAGTTGTTGCATTTCCAGTTACAGTGCCTGCAAAAGAGATTTGTACGGGTTATTAATGTGTTCACCGATTTGTGTTCTGCCGCTGATAAGCAAAAGCCCCGTACAATTTCAGCATTTTGCACATTTCTTGTAAGCGGCTTATGTTCATAAATTTCCTCGGGGGGATGACGGTTTTTGGGATGGGTCTCGGGGAGGCTTGTGGGCCGGGAAAGCATTTTGTAAATATTTCTGGCTATGTTGGATATTTTGATTGCCTTTTATGCTTCATTTAGTGTGTGTCTGAAATTTGAGTGTCTTATTTTGGTTGGCATTAAGCCCTCCTCAGAAGGGTTAGCAAGTGAGGATATAAGTTAGTCAGGGTTCTTATGGAAATTGCTTTCTTAATTGGAAGTATAATTGGTATATCGAAAGTTCATTGTTTTGAGGGTTCATTATTGTTTTAAGATGTTAAAAACAGCTTGACTTTACTCAATTAACAAAATAGTTGTTATTTTTCTTGGGTGTAGAAGGTTTAGTAGCGATTCAAGAAATTTTAATTATATTCGATAAGAAATACATTTAAGAATACTAGATATACTCCATGGGGGTGCTTTAGAAATAACTAGGGTTTTGAAAACACTGCAAAAGGTGTCTAAAAGAACGCAATAAAATTTTTGGGCCATCAAATTCAGTGAAAATATTTTGTTTGATTTGTAACACAGTTTTAGACAACTTTTTAAGTAAACACAAAACGCTAGTAATTTCTGTAGGGCCCCGTATATATTTACTCAAACCATAAAGTACTTAAAAACTTAACTTAAATAGTCTACAATTGAAAAAGTTACTTTCACTTTGTAATTCAAATTCTTTTGGAATATTTTCTTATTTTTCTGTTGTAAAATACTCCCTCTCATTTCATAAAATTTCCAGAACTTTCCATTTTGACCTCTGTCCTTCAAAAATATTCTCTGTACTTTTGACCTTTGCGCGTTACGCCTACTTACATGCCACACTAAAGTTACGTAATCCATTTTGCCGTCGTGCGCGATTATGTAATCGTCGATTCAGTTGAAACTAAGCAGAGTTTTTGTTAGGTGCTTTGCTTAAATTATGTTTTGTTAATCAACAAAATTCGTTAAGTATTATAAACTATTTTGTTGTTGTTGTTGTTGTTGGTTAGGATATCACAAATAAGGTACACAGATAACAGATTATATAGATTGATTTATACACTACGCGATACGCTGGAAGAACAACCATAGAATAAATTTGAATTAAATAATCACGAAGGTCATATAGAAAATATCTTGTGACTTTAAATCATTTTAAAAAGAGACAAAAAGTATGCCATGAAATATTTTATTAGCAAAACTTTAGACACATTTTCTATAGATTTTAAAATACTAGATATTTCTATGATCCCTGATTATATATTAAGGTGTCTTTATTTTTATTTATTTAGCAGAATATCCGTCTCACATTTTCTGAACAACACTCGCCCCGTAAAGTAAGTAAAAATAGCCAAAACGAAAGTGAAAACTTTTGGTTAAAGCAATTAAAAACTTAGAATGTGGGACGACAACATTCAGACAGAGTTTGACCACGGGACCGGCGGCAGGACGACGACGACGACAAGGCTGGCGATCCGAATCCAACTCTGTCTGAAGACTGTGTGCCAGCCAGGTCGCATCCAGCCGCGATGTGGACCCCAGACCGAGGATCGTCAAAGGCCAGGTGGCGATGGTTGGAAGGCGTCGCCACTGGATACATAAGCAGCCGTCTCAGTCGCAAGCTCAAGAGGGCTATCTCGGTGTATATATATATGGCTTGGGTTGGGAGTGGGTTTGGGTTTTTCTTGGGCTACGGGGACACTTTTGGGGAGGGGGTGGTGCGTGGTATATAAACTGGAATTTTTCTTTTCAAGGGTGTTACGAGGCGAGCCGTCACAAAACCATAATTTTTTTAATATTCAAACGGAATTTAACACTTTTTGAAACACTCTCGATTAGCACTGTATTATTCAGATATTTTCAACTATATTCCAGTATTTATTGATGTGTTTTTTCATATATTCTCCCAGGATATATACCCGCAGCTCCAGGCTCGCGATTTGGCCTCAGCAAGACAACGCACGAAGTGAAACTAACGGGGCTGGCATTCGCCTTTCTTGTCTGCCCAGATGGATGTCCTGCCGCCGGATTATGCTCCTTGGCAGCATAATCGAGGCATCGGTCCCACTCGCACTCGCTGTGGTGAAAAGCTCTGCGGAGGAAAGAAATCGCCATGCGCAGGCCCGAGAAGCCGGACGGGCTGTGCCGGAATGTCCTCCTCCGTCACATTGGTCGAGGGTGGATGGCAACAGTAGCAAGGCAACTTGGGGCCGGAGTTGGGGTCCCGGAGCCACCTGGACGGGCTGGACCAATCAGAGGCCGTGCTCGGATTCCTCTCGCCTCCCGTCCGCATAGGTGGATCCATGGACTCCCCCTGGGTTGGCATGCGAATCTCAGTCGTGCGTGAAATGCTATTAAAACGTCGGCAGGCCATTTTCCATTGTTTTCCACGGGCCCAGAGACATTTTCCCGTACATACAGCCCACAGAAATGTCAGCCATTTTGAAAATGTTCTCTGTCTGCTTCGTGTAAGGGGCGGAGGGGGCTTTGAAAATAGCTACAAACTCAAAAGTTCGGAAAATGCTCAGATTTGTGGATGAGCATCAACAATGTAGTTTGGTTCTTATAAATTAGTGCTCTCCTCGCCGATTTGATCGATTGGAATTATACGTGCTTGAAGATTGGCCGAAAATTGTGGAGCCAATATGATCCCCAGCTAATGGATTCCCATTTGTTACCGGCCACTTTAATGGCAGCAACTGATTTATTTTAAAAAATATATTAAACATTAACATGGACTTACATTATTGTAAGACTAACATCTGGAAAATGGTTAAGAGAGGATTAAATTGATTTTTTAAGCTGGAGAATTTTAAGTAAATGATGGGAATAGGTAAAGGTTAATGAATATTTCACAAAAGATGTCTAATATTTTTATTAATTAATCTATCTTTTTAAAATTTATTTTTAAAATCGAACTATTTGGCTTGTTTTAATAATATATATATATTGTTATAAATATAGTTAAATTATAATTTTTTCAAAGGCTGGGAACTAATTTATTAAAATAATCATTCTAGATTTCTTTGTTGTAATTTACATAAATTTAAAATCAAAAGTTTATCTCTAAAGTCGTAAAAAAAATATTACCTCTCCAGCTATAAGAGTTCTGTTGAGGAATAACGATTTTCCTTATATTTTACATTAATTTCTATAGCAGCTTTATTTATATAAAATTTAAATTATAATTCTAAATCGTAAAAATTGCTAACGTTTCGTATAAGCTGTAACATTTTTTAAAGACAACGAAGATGTATTTTTCCGATCGTTCTTATCACAGCTTTATGATAATAGAAGGAGAATTTAAAGAAAAGATTCAGATCAAGAATGTACTTATAGGGTCGAATATGTCTCATTTTCTTTATTGCTAACTTCTGACTAGAACTACAACCCCCTCAAGGCTACAAAATCGCTTTTCCAGACCTTTGCTATAGCTTAAAGAATTTTTGAAAAAAAATACAGTTTGTTAACAATTATAACAAACAATGATAAAGTAGAGCCGAAGGCCTAAACTGCTATGGCTCCAATAAAAACCACTCTTAGCGCTTAATTTAATACTATTTGTTAGCATTAGATAAATAAATAAATAAATTATAAAGTAACTACATTAAACAATTAAAAACCATTTGAACCATATTTAAAATATTTTCTAAAAAAAAACATTTCAGACCAGATTAAGCTGAAGACTTTTATGAACGGCATATGATATACCAGTAATTACTATAAAATTTTTTTTTTTTAAATAAATAATTGTATCACAAATGAGTTCATTACCCGCATTATTACGAAAAAAAAATCACAAATAGTCCTTGATCCTCCCAAAAAGATTAAGTTACCATTTAGAAATGCATATGTGCAGAGTTTTCTCTGTGAATTCCACTCCACAACTGGCCACTTAAAGTAGCCAATAATCTTGGTCAACAGTGTGAGCAACTGCCTCGATTCTCAGCCATCAAGAAACCGGGCCAATTCATAATCCTCCAAATAGAAACCTACGGCTCCCAGAGATCCCAGCTTCCGGTCCAAGCAACCCCCCATTATGGGACTCCCCTCTCAGATGGCCTGGCGACGTTGCTAATACGACGCGTTGGCCTAACCCTCATAAGCATAAAGCAAACAGCCAAACAGTTGCAACTCAGCCAAAAGCTATAATAAAGTTGCGGAAGTAAACAGCAAAGCGAAATAAACAAGAAGCACAGGACGAACAGAAAAAAAAACCAGAGCTGGCAAATGAAATGAAAATCAACAAAACAGCCGCAAAGGATTTTCGCATTCGGAAAGGATACTACACGGGGAAACGCAGACATTGGGGCAGACATTTTCGCAGACAAGACGGCGGCACAACATCAACAGGAGCGGCCGTGGCAGCCACCATAACACACTCTAGAGAGTGATATTAAATTTCGAAAAATGCCCCGATCCGCAAAGAGCGTTTTACTATTTAAACAAAGCGATTAAGGGGAGGCACAGCCAGCCTCCGCATTGATTGACGTAAATGAAGAATAATCGAATTGCGCCCATAAAACTCTAAACTAAGTGGCGGCGTTGTCAGGCAGCTAGAGTGTCGAGTGTCAGGCAGCGGACCACGGTGCACAGTGGGGCTAGACGATCTATCTACTGACTATATATAAATAAAATCTCTTGAAGTTTCAGAGCTTATGTACATTTTTCTGTCATAATTATTCTAAATAATTAAAAAAAATTAAATTATTTAAAAAGTTTAACAAGATTTTACTGATAAATTTTAGTAGCCCATTTAATTATAGAAAAATTACTGTTTAGGTCTCTTTTATCTCGAAATCCTTATAAAGTTTTCTACTCCTAGAAACATACGAACTACGAAGTTCATCTACTATATCACCATATCTTCTATTTAATATACAAGAAATACAAAATTCAAATATCTTAAAAAAGAGTTTAACACTTTAAACATGGTTCCTTTAATGACAAAAATAAATTTTTTAAGAAAACAAATCATTTTAAGATTTTCTCATTATAGCACCCCCACTGTGCCAAAATCAGTAAACTCAGCTTTTTCGCCCGCACTCATAAATCGTCAGCGAAAAAGTGTCAAACTTGAGTTGACAGTCCCCCCCAAAGTCAGGATTCGGTGTCGGAGTCCCGTCCTGATCCTGGGATCTGAGAATAGATGTCCTGGCTTCGCTTCCCGTCGTCGCACGTCAGCGGTAATTAGTGCAGCTTCGGCCGAAAGTCGTCTTCAATTTCATTGCGCCAGCGTAATCATCATTATCCTGTTGGGTCGTCCCCCAAGCCGTATCCCGTTGTCCTCGCCTTTTGCACTAATTACAAAATAACTTTTACAGACTGTGTCATCTTTGTGTTGTTTTTTTCGGCGGATTCCCCGTGGTGTCTATGATGTATGGCTTTTCGTTGGGTGATTTACGGCTGAGTTGGGGAAGGAGTAGCTAAGGATAACTGTCAGCAAAGGGTTTCCCAGTGGTTTTAATTACCAGCTGGGAAATCGTGATGACTTTAAAAGCGGATGAAATTCAATTCGGAATCCGTAAAAAGCACAGGAAAAGAGATTTTCCCAGGGCAAGTCGGGGGCGGGAAATTGATGAGTTTCTGTTGATCCAGCAGACTCATGCTGTCAATCCACATGTCCTCCCACTCAATCACAAAACTAAACGCTGCGCTCGTCGATAAGCGTGCCACATAGTAGGAGTAATAAACCGAATGCCAGGGACGAGGTTAGAGGTCGGGGGTTGCCAGTTCAGGGTGTCTCTGGCCCAGAGCGATTCCTGAGATTTAATATTTATTTTTGTTTGTGTGCAAATAGCTGGAAGCAGGAGAGATATGATGGAAATACCGGACAGAAAATGGGAAAAGGGAATAAAACGGAGTTTAGGGTTTTACTTTAATAGCAGGGCTTCATCAGAGTTTTGTGAATTTTCCAGAATTATATATGAATGTTGAGCTCTTTATGAAAAATAATAAATTAATAAGTTTTTTATTAATTTCACGAAATATTTTATTTTGGTATCAAATCAACTATAAATTTATTTTTAAAATGTAGTCTTAGGTATATTTATATTCATTCATGAGCATATCTCCCTTCTAAAACTATAATAAATATTTTTCTCACAACCATTTTGGTATAAAATATTCTTTTTAGTTTTTCTGTATTTTCCCAAAAATGCAAGAATAGCTTTCCGCTTCATAATTAGCATATGCCTCCATTTAGGGCTCAACTCTTTGTCAGTCCGTCAGCAACTATGAAATCCATTAGGGTCATAGAAGGAATATTTATATTTATTCATTTGAAACACATTTTTCCCTCGCTTGCCGCACAACAATGAGAGCGACACACAAAAGGCGAAGCGCGTCAGTCAGTGCAACTTTATTTCAGGCTAGAATGCACAGGACCCACTCACGCAAAATCAAAGCACCCTCGGAAACTTGCTCCCTTTCCTCCCATACACTGGAAAAATGCAACGAAATGAATTTGTAATAAATTTAGTTAAATATAAAGTAAGGATCTTTGAAAGGGGCTTTAAGTAGTTTTCGAGTTTAGCTCGGATATCTAGCTCTAGATCAGTGATGTCCACACAAATACAATGACATGTGACTTGCATTTGTGTGCGTAACAGAAAAACGAAGTTGGCTTCGCGCGAGACGTTGCGGTTGCCAGCGCATTGCAAAGCATTAAAATTTAATGCTTTGCACTGCTCTGGCAACCGAACCACTCGACCTCTCGTTCTCTCTCTTCTCTGCTGCTGCTGCTCACGTTACGTTTACACTGTTTGTGTAGCGCCAGAGAACGGGCAGAATTTTTACCAACCACTGCTCTAGATATATTTTAATTGATGCAACGATATTCAGGCTTTCAACTCAAGATAATCAAAAATATTCAAAAAAAAATTATAACGAAATAAATCTTATTTTATCTTATTAAATTTATGTTGATTTTTATAAAAAATATTTAAAAGAAGTATATTTTAACTAGAAACGAAAGAAATCTAGTAACATCTCGGCATATTATTTATAATTAATTTTTAAATATTTATTCAATATATTATACTAAGTGCAATAAAAGACTAATTTAGTAGCACCGAATTTATTGAATAACAGACTTTATTTTAAAAAAGTCTACCTTAAAAATACACATCATTTAAGGCTCACATCTTCAGTGTAAGGACTCCATGGGACACGCGGTACACCGGAAGCAAATGCTTTTGTCGCCTGGCGTGTGCCGCTCATTGTTGGCGCTCGCTTTCGTTTTTTGTGTTTTACCCTCAAAATGCATAAATATAAATGTATATCCGAGGCCCGAGAATGTCTTGATTAATGTTGGCGTACGTTGGCTTTTACCCCTACCAGGCCAGGACAGGAGTGACCGAGAATGGGCAATAAAAATGTTGTCACACATCATTTAGCAGCAGCGGGCAGTCCCAACTAGGGCTTTCAGTTTTTTTAAGACTTTAAATAAGTATCACAGAATTATTATACATTTTTAATCATTTCAATTCGCCACTGGACACCTGATACTCGTCGCTTCTTCTCCGATTTGATCCAGACGTTGCCATTGCCTGCCAGGCATCATAATGAATCTAATCACTTACGCTCGAGTGCATCAATTATGCTGCCATCAAGCATCATGAGTGGCGACGGGGATGGGACTGGAACGGGGACTCATCCGGCGGACGGGCTGACAAAATGACTTTGCGCCGGATTCCACTCACTCCGGCGGAGTGACAGGCGTGGACGTGGTGGTTCCACTACGACGTCGTGCCCATTGTTAACTGTGAAAATTTGTTTGCAGCGTCATCGCAACAACAAGCTCGTCAAGTTGATAACTTTATGATGCTGAAAAGGCAGACATACGTACGTATTTATGTATATATTTATGCACCCCCAAAACTGGCCATGGAAAATGTGCAAATCTCAGCGGAACAGGGTGATAATATTAAAAAAGTTCTAGGGGAGAGTTAGTGAGGCAGAGGAAGTTGGTAAAACTTTAATAGAAAACTACAGAAAATATTAAAAATAGTCTTCAAATATCTTGCCCAGTTTAAGTAAGCCAAAGCTTTAAATCATTAATATAGATAGATAGATTTGTAACTATAAATTAATTTTTAAAATAAATCTCAAAGCAAAATTAAACCTGGCGTAAAAATGTATAACTTCTCCCATATTAAATTTAAGATAATACTTAAGCCCTCCCCTTAAAGCCCACTGCTCCCTTTGGTCAACTGTGTGAAGAAGCCGCAAAATGTGTTTTGGCCTCATTAGAAAAATATTAAATTTCCTTGCTTGAGCAGAGAGTCCTGCGGAGTCAGGGCTTTAATTGCTGTGAATGCGAATACTTAAAAGTTGTTGCGCCTTTTATGCGGTTTGCCGTCAAAGCGAAACTCAATTAAGCTGCAGTCTCACCCCGTATCACATCTCTCTCTCAGCCCCGGAGCCACCCCTGATTTAAAACTGCTGATACGGCGAGACAAGGACATCAATGAGGAGCCTTTGTCCTGGTTGCCCAGTCAGCCACCGAATGCCTTTTCAAAGACATTTTTAATTGAAATTATCAGATGCTACCTTTTGCCGCTCCCCGAGAGTTTCCAGCTTAAATTTGCGTTTTTCTGCCTTGTTACCTTGCCAGTCTGGCTGGCTGGCGACTTGATTGGCATGTGAGCCAAAGACAAGTTCCTTCTTCCTTCCCTGGTTCCAACTTGTTTACATCTTTGTGTGCTAATAGCGGCTCTAAGTCGTCGAACGATACGCCATAAATCCATGTTAATAACGCCGTCTTAAAAGGGGGGTTGCTGTCTCAATTTTCCAAGACTAGGATGCACACGGAAAAATAATTATAATTATATAACGTAAGAAATAACTATATAATATTAAATTTGTATGTAATAATTTCCTGGTATTAAGGAATTAATCAAAAGAAAATATCACAAATATATTGGTAAATATTTTAAATTGAAGACAGAGTAACTCCCCTTATTCCTGTGTAAGTTGCTTCCGTTGCAAACCCTAAGAAAGGGAGATTTCAAACTCAAAGACATTTAAGTAGATTAAGCGACTTTCATGTTGTGTCCTCAGTCTTTGGGATATCAACCCAAATGAACGACGACAGTGAAACAATTCATGAGGCACGCCCGGTGCAAAGGACTTGAGCACGGCGAACGGCGAACGGCAGGATATAGCATAAAACCCCGCAATATGCCTTGCCAGTTTGCCACTCGAAATATGCAAATATAGTCCTTGAGCGTGGGCGTGGCTGCAGGGGCGTTGCAGCAGCAACAGCAGCAGCATCAGCAGCAAACAATGAAAGTAAATGCCAAAACATTTTATTGATTATCAGGCAGAAAGGAAGCTTAGACTACAGAGGGGACAGTGGTTGAAGGTTTTATATTATTTGGGGTTTAAAAATAAAACTATAGAAATAAATATACATACATAAAATAAGAATTATGGCATAAAATATATAGACTTCTTTATTTAATTAATTCATGTAATATAATATCGGGACTTTCTTCATCAATGGTTTTAATATGAACTATTTCTGATATTAAAACAAAGTTTTCGAAAAGAAATTTCACTAAGATGTCTACATAAAAGTCATAAATATTTACTATATATAATTTCGTATTTATTAAGAATCTGAAGTCTTTAAAAATACTTACTTGACAACTGAACAAAATGGGATAGTTCCACTGTATTTTTGGTACTTCAGTTGCCATTAGTCGGCGCCGGCGAGTGTGCTACACTTTTTTCCAGTTGTCTGACGACAATGGGAACTCGAACTGGAGTCGTTGTGGGCGGAAAAGCGGAGTACGGATCCAAATTCTGGTATGGGTAAGAGCATTGAGCATTTTAATAACCGCAGTGTGGAGGGGCGACGGCCACGCTGAGCTGGGAGCGGGAAACAGAACGCCGGGCGGTCATAATTTATGCCACCCAGCGACTGAAAAAAGGCATTGACAGTCCGTCCTTCGTGGGCCGCCCGTTGAGCGATTTGTAATACAAAGTTCCCTTTCCCACGCATTGCGCTTTTCGCTTGTGGCATGGCCCAAAGGACCGCCTTCTTTCGGATGCGGTTGATATACGAGCGAAAATTTAAACTTTAACGGCAGAGATACACGGAGAAAATGGAGCTTGTAGTTCATCAGAAAAAAAAACCAAATTTAGCCACAAAATTATAATTTGAACCCACTGGTGTGTTGTGCATACTTTGCGTGCGGCGGCAGAGATCGGGCAGAGAAATTTGACGACTCGCGAGTCAGGGCTGTGGGCACCACTGCTTTAAAATAGTTAATCAACAAATCAGAAGTTTATTAGTGAAATTTAACTATTAAATTTGTTCTTCATCTAAAACTAAAACTCTTTAAAAGAGTTTATGTACAAATTTTTCCTGTGCAGTAACTCTAGAGACAAAAATCGAGTACCCTTGAATCTTACAGCCTCCGGAGCCCGAAGTGGTCAGTGGCGGCGTCATAATGCAATTGTATAATTTTCTTAAAAGCTCACTGTCGTTGACAATAAACGTAACAATACTACGCAGCTCGAGTGCACTTTGCGGCCATTCAGAGATCACAAAAGGCATTACAGAAATTAAAAATGCCCCCAAATGGGCAATGAACTCCTCCGAAAAACAAACACACATTTGGTCAGTGGCTGTGGAAGGGAAAACAATCAGGCAAATGGTGTGAATGGGGCATTTTAGCTAATTGAAATGAGTTGGCAATGCAAATACGAGTAGTGGGCAAATGCTTGCCAAAAAATAAATAGAAATTAAAAGTGCAAATCCTCGGCAGCTCCGGGGTGTCACGTTTCAGCCGAGGGCTTTGCCTAAAGCTCTTATTCCTTCCTGCCATCGCAGGACCACCTGTGGCTGGCTGTGCTCGATGGGATGCCGCCGTCGCCGCCATCACGTCTCAGGTGCGAAATGAAGATTTATAAAATGGCAAATTGATTTAACGTGCCAAGTGCTTCTTAATTCCGCATCAGCCCCGGCGAGTTGATAAAATTTTAATGCCTCCCTCAGGGGGCCAGAAACCTTACCCTCGCTCATGTGGTTCAATTTCAACCCCAAGAGGCCTGGTAATTGAGGGTTAAACTAGCGCTTTGTGGCTCATCAACAGGTAATTTCTGTGCCGGATTTTTATGACAACTTGCGGCTTGTTAGTTCATATAAATAATGCATGAGCCCAACTTTAACCTAACAAACGCGGCTCGTTTCTCCCCCAAAATGTTCGGAAATTTGAATACTTGGCGGCATCACGTTTTCCGACTTTCCTTTTGTATTGCCAATTGCGCGCCGCATTTTTTATTATTTGTCCTTTTCCTCTTTATTGGTAATATAATACATTCAATTCTGTTTTTGGCTTTCCTTGCGCAAACAGAGCGCGGAAAAAATTCAATTAAATGTAATCGCATCTATTTCCTTCTGCCTCCGTGACTGATTGTTCTAAGGCAGAAGTGCGGGGAAAAAATTGAAATTAAAATTGAATAAATAGCTAAATAAACAGGCTCTTTGAAAATAAATGCTAATTTCGCGCTTTTCCTCAAGTTTCCACTAAGAAATGCAGAGAGCCGCTTCCTTTTTTATTTTTCTTCACGCATCTCAAGTGTGCAGAGGCACGTGCCAAACCAAATCCTTTTAATGTGTCGCCAAAGTTTGGAAACCCGATATGGGAAGTTGTCAAACAATAAGTAAGAAATTTGCTGCTATTGGATTTTTATACGGTTTGGTATGAGTGGGGGATTTTTAAAGGAAATAACTGTACAAAACATCTAAAAATATAGGCAAACTTTAAAGGTTTTTTGATTTTTAAAGCATATTTTAAATAAAAGGTTTCACCAAAAGAAATTCTTTAGTTATTTGAGAAATATTCGAAATGGTTGCTTGGTTTTTCTCTAAGCCTGGCTTTACTAACCAAAATCTATAAAATAAAAGTATGATGTACATATTTGCTTTAAATGAATGCTGTTTGTTAATCAATTTTATTTCATTTTTCAATATTAACAAGTAAACAATAAACCTACAATACTTAATATTTATACTCTACGTTTATTCCTTATTTCATTAGTATATTCTTTAATCTTTATTATTTTTATTTAGTTCATTTATTCTATGTCTATTTACTTACTTTTATTCTTTATTAGTTAATATATTCTACGCTTAATTTTTTTGTAGTTAAAATAATCCACTTATATGTCTAAATTCTGAACATTTCTGAAGCCACACACTGAATCTTTCCCCAAAAATGAGTGATTTCTTGTTCTAAGCATTACTCCTTTAATTTAAATTTATTTACAAACACGTAACTTTATTGATGTATGTCCTTTTAATCTAATTATCCACCTTTGTTTTGTGGAAAATCATAATAAACATTTTCTAAAAGCCCGAATAAGACTCTCTGCCATCAGATCAAATTACGAGGCTGAAAACTTTTCAATTACCATCAGATTCAATTAATAATACAACCTACGTTT
This sequence comes from Drosophila triauraria, assembly GCA_014170255.2. Classification (NCBI taxonomy): domain Eukaryota; kingdom Metazoa; phylum Arthropoda; class Insecta; order Diptera; family Drosophilidae; genus Drosophila; species Drosophila triauraria. The sequence goes on along the minus strand of CM024334.1, from coordinate 10,277,634 downwards.
TGCCATCCGCTTGGAGTTCCGACTAACCAGCTTAAATGGGGAAAAAACGCTTTCAGTTTAGCAAGGACGCTATGAAATTCAATTAACCTCAAGTGGATGCCACAACGGCAGCATTCGCAATGATGAAGGCATAAGACAAAGGCAGGCGCTGCGGTGGCATTCACACCTCATCAATGTCAGGACTCAGGCTACAGGATACGGAATGGGATGGGCTGGGCGGAACATCCCCAGACTTGGGATGACTTGGGATGTTTGCCAGCATTTAGCCCAGTCGATATTGCTGCCAGAGGCTATCGATGGTTATATTAAACTTTCACTGCCGCCGGCTCTCGGTGGAAAGTGCTCAGAACTCGGCCTGATTAAGAGCTGAGCAAACAAATCACGAACCAGCCGAGCCGGATTGTTTGCTTAGCCAGTGTCTAAACACCGCTCTCGACTGTTTTTTAAACTGTTTGCCTTGTGTATCGGCAACAGGGGGAAACAACCCTCTGGAACTCGTGTAATTAACATTTCAATTCTGCTCATCGGGCAAATGTATCTCTTGCGCTCCAATGCCTTCCATCTTCCATCCTGATCTCCGGGACCAACGAGATAAATAAATAAATTGTCTTTCGGGGCAATTGTTGCTGCTCTTTCGTGTTGACATATGCAAATTTATCACCGCCCACCACAATTCACCAAAGTTTTCTGATTACTTTCGAGCGTCCTGCACGGGGGAGGCGAAATAGGCCTGGTTATTTGCCAACTTGATGGCGGCTTCTGTACGATGATGATGGTTCAATCACATCGATTGTTTGCTCTTTGCTGGTTTTATTACCTTTTAGGTGAAATGGAAAATAAATAAAATTTCTGGAACTTTCAAATCTCAAGTTAAGAGTCACATTAATCAAAAAGAGGTTTAGCCACAGAAACATTTAATCCTTCTTGTTAATTTAAGTTTATTTTTTTTCAAAAAAAATCTTATACTAAAAGTAGCATTAACATTTTTAAAGAAATAATAAGTTAGATCATAGTTCCTCTTTTAAGGATAAGTTACCTGTGTACGTATTACTATTAATTAAAAGTCTTTATCAATATTTATAAATTATAAGGAACAGGACTCCTTTTAAAATCCTCAAAGCTATAATTCGGTCCAGAATTTCTTTTATCTAGAATATTTTATACATTTTTTTCTAGAAAAAAAAACCGCGTCCCCATAGTTTAATTATTTCCTTATTCTTATCCCCACCAACACCGAAATATTCCAAAATAATTTCGTACCCCCACATTATTTTAAATACCTAATTAATAATACCTTTGAACAAATTATTATAATAATACTCGTAAGTAATTTATTTTATTATCAAAATCACATTTGTTTTCCAATCAAATACAAAACAATACCACAATAGAAACAATTGGCTAATCATAGGGTCTAGAATCTAGATCGATATGGATTGATATGATGTTGCTATGATATTCTTTAGGTTCATTGAGAGATATTATAGCAGGGGAGCAGCGGTGAAGCCTCCTCCCAAGCGGTGTTAGATTCCAGAATTACGGAATCCTTTGATATCGCGTCCAGGCCACTGATAGCTGGATGCCACTCCGGTTGTCATGGCCACATCTCCGCCAGCTCCGACGGCAGTGCTGCCACAGCGATCGAGGTCCAGGCCAGGGCATCTCTGTTCGCTTAGGTTGATTCCCCTTCCTGTTGCTTTTTCTGCTGATGCTTTGCCGGGGACTTTTCACCTCCTCACGTCCGATTCCTGGGCGACGATTGTGGTTTGTGTGTGGCGCCAGCGACGGGGCCTTGGTTTTTATAGCTGCCGCCACACGGACGGAGCTTTCGGGTAACTCACCCCGCCGCCGCACGGGGGGAAAACTTTCGAGTTGAGTTTCCCAAAGCCGAGTGTTGAGTTTCCCCGCTGGCGAGTGGCAACAATTGTAGCTGCCTAATTGGGTGTATATAGATACATGTTACTGTGCCGCTTAGGTAAACAGCCTTCCATATATTTATATATGGAATTCTGTACCCTGTGTGTCGGTGTGTGTGTGTGCCTGTGACCTTATGCACACAAGGACACGGGAGCAAAAGGAGGAGCCAGGACTCGACGAGCAATGGCCGCCATTCGAGTGAATTTCGCTGAGCTTCGCATAAAATTAAATGAAATTTAAATTATGCTCGCTCCTTCCTTCTACAAAATAATCCTTTCCAGCCTGCGAGTAAGTGATTAAAGCCATTAACGAAATTATCGGGATTATAGAGATTTGTCCGCATCTAGATGCGGAGACAGGACTTCGCAACGGGTGTCGGCAAGACAATGCCGTTTCCGTAATCCAGGGGCTTCAATTAATGGAGTGTCGTCAAAAAAAAGGGGTTGCTGATGGTGGCAGGAGAAGTCGCGGACTGCCAAAAGGGGTTGCTTGCTGACTTTGTTCTCATTTCACTTTGATAGCTATTTTTTAACAGTGCACTGACGTCAATGGTTTTTTTTTTCCCATCTATAAATAGTTTGCCCCGCCAAGGACATACTATTTTACGAGCTTTTCCCCCCTTTTTTTGCGAGTGCGCCACGTACAAATATCAGCATTTTTACCACTCGCATGGTCTGAATATCAAGTTTCTGTGTAAAAATGAACACATATTTTATTAAAATGGGGACATACCCCCAAAGGTCACCAAAAATTATACAAAATAATTACGGAAAATGCATTAAGGGGCTAATGTTTGCATATTAAATAAAGTTAAATTTAATATACTATTTATATTATTTTTCCTTAGGCTCTTGATTTCACAGGAATTTATATTTAAAAATTCTAATATTAAAGTTAATATTATATTTTTTAAAATCCTTCAAAAGTCCTAGAAATATGACCAAAACTATTTAGAAAAGAAAATTTATTGTCCAAAAGTATTTTGGTACCAAATTATTCAAAATCATTGTAAAATAAATATGTATATTTGTTAAACTATTATGAAAGATATAAACGCTCCCGAGTTCCGTAGGGAACTCACGAACATGGATAAACCTTCGCAAAATCCTATCACTGAAGAAGAACAAACCATTGAGAAAGCCCCAAGATCTTCACGATCTGCTGATGTAAGGAACTCTGAAGAAAATAAATTAAAAAAGTCTAAAGAAGTTCTACTAAGTAAACAAACATACAACTCACCGGGCTTATCAAGTTTCAGAGGAGAAGAAAACCGTAAGTCCAAAACTGAAGAAAAGAAAAACAAACCCAAAAGTATCAGTGAAAATGTGGAGAAATTTGAAATCCAAAAAATTCGTCAGAGCTTGCCAGAAGCCAATTCAATTCAATCAAAAGAAATCGAAGTTGCTTACTTTAATCAAAGTACTTCTCATATTAGATCGTACTCAGGCAGCTCCACGAGTTCCATAAATACTAGCCATGGGTTCCGAAAGAGTACAGATTCAAGTGATGGAGAACTTAATTCCGATTTGAGTGAAGATCTTTTTGATTATGAATATGAGAAAAGGAAAAAGCATAGGAAGCAAGAGGACTCCGAAGACGTTGAGGAAAAATTTAGGCTACATTTCCTTAAGACTTTTCAAGGCATGCCAAGAATATCGCAAATTTCCTTGGATGAGCCTACAAGTAAGAGGAAAGAAAATACTCAAGAAACAACTAATAAAGTAGAGACTTCCGATTTAAGTGATGATCTTTTAGATTATGAAGCTGAGAAGAGGAAAAAGTATAAGAGGCCAGAGGATTCCGAAGACGCGGAGGAAAAGTTTAGGACGCATTTCCTCAAGACTTTTCAAGGCATGCCAAGAATGTCACAAATTTCCTTGGACGAGCCTACAAGTAAAACGAAAAATGAAAATGGAAATATACGAAATATTCAAGGACTAACTAATAAAGTAGAGACTTCCGTAGAAACATTAATAGATCAAAATGAAGGACATGAAATAGATATACCATCAAATAATAATAAAGATTATAATAGTGGCCAAACTAAAGAATAAGATGAGCAAATGATAAAAAACGAAAAAATACAGACGATAGACATTATTGATAATACAGAAATATATGAAGAATTATTTACCATACTTTGGCAAAGATAAAATAATGTTTAAATGAGACAAACCAAATTTCTGAGGGAAAACATAAATAAAATAAAATTGTAGGTTTTAATTCCGTTTTCTAAATTAAAAGAAATGTTCTGCAAGTTTTTCAAGCTTAACCTTGGTAAATATTTCCCTGAAAAGTCCAAAAATTCGCCTCCCTTTTCGACCACTTCAAAGTCTGATCCATTGCCAGGCAACCGAAGGGGGAAAATGCCTGGCGACCGTCCTCCCGAGAAATATTCGGACAACTTCATGACGCTAAATTAACTAGCAGACATTTCTATTAGCTCTGCGGAATGAATACCAAGGCAATTTACGCGTAATATATGCACGATGCTGTCCGCTTGATAACACTCCAAGTTTTCCACTTCCAGGGATGAAGAGGGATGTGGGATGTGGCTGTGTGTGGTAGTGGTGGGTGGGTGTTGGGACTTACAGGTTGTTGGGACAACGGTGCCGCCCCTTGTTGCTATCTATCCTTATCTATGGACGGCACGTGGAAAAGTTTCGTTCGCTTAACTTTGGCATTTGGCTGCAAATGAATTTAATGACTTGGAAATGGCCACCGACTGATTTTGATTTTCCATTTTAATTCCATGAAACGGTCCTTTGAAGCGTGCACAAAGTCACAAGGTCGACAGAATATCACAAATTCTAAGAAAATTAATTTAATTTTTAATGAGGAATGTTCTTTATTTAAAACAACACAAATTCTAGGAAAAAAAAATATTTTTCAATGAGAAATGTTCTTTTAATTCGTCAATAGGACTTTTAATACATTAATAAGTCAAATAATCATTAAAGTTTACTTATTGTGAATTAAAAATAATATTCTTTACATATATCGGCTCTAAAAATATTTTATTTATCCTTTTAACGTTAGCTAAACTCATACAACTTTTTATTCAGTCGTTTAAAGAAAGATATATTTCAAATATTTATAGAGCTTGTATCTTAATATGAGGGGTATATTTTCCCTAATAATAAGAGAAATATCTTTAGCTTCCCCAATCAAATTTTGCAATCAAATCAACCTAAAATCCATCGCATATCAAAATAATCGGCCAAAATCAATGGTTTCCCCTGGGAAGGTAATTTGTATACTGGTGTTTGCCGGATCCCCTTAGCAAAGCGGAAGGGTATTTAATATCTTGCCGGGAATATCTTATCCCCGGCAGAAAATGCAACAGCCCGACAAGCAGGAGATCTGGGATCTGAGGAAAACAATTGCCAGCAGACTGAGGGAACTCCCAAAGTACCTTTTCACACATGAGCGCGTCGGGCTCGGGACATCACAAAAAAAAAGGAAAGAAGAACTGAAGCCAGGATAGCAGACGTTTCTGGGTGGGAGGATATAGAACCAAAAGCCTAGCCAGCCTCCCCCGATTTCAGTTGTTGTAAATCACAAAGTGAAACCGAAACCGTTAACGTGTTGCGGTTACGCTGCTGACTTTGCAGTGTGGCAAAAAATAAAAAAGAAAAGGGAGAACTGAGGCAAGTCACTCCATTTGCGAGGCTTTATTAAATGGCAACTGAGCCGGGGCAACGTCCTGTCCTGTCCTGGCTTTTTATTGCGATTTTTTCGCAATGTTTTGTGGTCCTTGTGTGTGAGTTTATCAAACTCCTTACATTTGTTTTGCCGGCCAGCTTCCCCGAGCAAACTTTTCTTATTTAATGATTGCTTTCACAGTGCGAGCAGAATCGATGGGGGAAGCCGAGAGCTGGCTTCGCATTTCAACTTGAGAAATGTGAAATGGTTCCAGTTCCTTATTTTTCCCTTCCGAAGATTTGTCAAATCTTTGACACAATGATGCATAACGTTATCTGAGATTTGCCGGGTGAAAAAAAAAGGAAAAACTCAACAATAACAACAACAAGCGACTTTGCGAATTAATCTTCTTAATGTTTGGGACTTATAGCCATGGGCACTAAGTAGGATGCTTAGACCCGGGAATCACTTAATGCGATTGCCAGTAAAAGACTTGGGAGAGTGGGAATTTTCTGTAAAATATTTTTGCTAATTGCTGGAACTCGTTGAAGATGCACTTGCACCTTTCCACTGAGCACTCCATGGAGCCTAAAGTGCACTAGATATGGCCATAATCGCATCAGGTTCTGCTCGATTTAACAGAAACGCAATTTTGACGAGACCCAGACCAATTCAGATCGTTGCCATCGCAACCGATTGTCTGCTGTTGCATTTCCATCTGACGCTTGGTTTTTACACTGAAAATGTTGGGAGAGTAACTACTTACTTTTAAATATATAACAATTTATATATGAAAAATATTTAAAAATTCAAAGCAGATCAGAGTTAAATAAAGGTAAGTGTGTGCTTTTATTTGTAAGCAAACATTAATCAGTTGTACTTATAAACATGACTTAAGAGAAGCACTGATTCTTGTTTTGAAAGTATGAAAATACATAAAAAGGTATATATCTATTATATTTTATATCTAAATAGCTTTAAGAGGAATTTTTTTAAATTTTAGTACAATAATTATGAGAGATATTTAACAATATAGTGTTAATCTATCTCGCTCATACTTCCACTCGCAGTAGTTTTAGATGCTTAGTCGGGTCTCAAACCGTGACTATTCGGTTTTTGTCCCACCTAAGACGATCCTAAACTAAACTTATTATTTTTAAGAACATATTAGACTATTGCCACTTATTTTTTAAGTCGTTCGGAACAAAAGTTTCATTAATAGAGTATTGGAAAATTATGTTACCTTATGATCCTTCTTTTTCCAATTGCTTTCTGACAAATTAAAAGGTTTTTAATAATTAAACTAAGAAATATTTTTTAATTCACAACGAAAACGATCATAAAAATGTCTCCCCTATATTATATTGCATTTTAGATATTAAGTTCCATTTTCTTACACGCCAAACCTTTTTATTTCCCGTGCCTCGAACTTCATTTCATTTTGCCCAACACTTTTTTGGCCTCGCATTGATTGCTCCACAATTGCGCAATTTCGTTCACTAAAAGCATTTCGAAAATACAGCACAATACGGCCGAGGGTAAGGGCTACGGGCAGGAGCAGGAGCGGCGGCTTCTTGTGCCCGCTGCCATGACGCATAAGCTCCGATAAAAACTGTTGTTCGATAAGCATTTTGTTTGTCCTGCGCCGGGAGTTGTTATGGAGTCTGTGTGCCCCAGACCAAGACATGAACTCTTGTGGTAATTCTGGGGACTCGAACAGTTTGAGGAAGCCATAACGAATCACTATTTGATGTGGAACTTTTCAAAGTTCCATGGAATTGCTTGGCATTGTAAGGAAGGAGAAGGAGTTGGGAGGAGAAGAAATCAATCATATGCAGAGATGAGTTTTGGCTGAGCATTGCTTCCTTAGAGTAGAAGTTTATTAAGTAAATATGATTTACCAAATAGTAAGCTAAATGTAAATATTTCTTTAAAGCAAGGAAGATATAATATTTTAATTATTTTCCTGCTTTAAGCCCCAAAGCTTTTCCGTTTTCCTTGGATTTTTTAGGTGCCCCCAAAAGTATGCTATCATTTCTGCTAGGCGAACTTCCTCTGCCGCTTGCTCAAATGCCCTGCGGCTTAGTCACCCCTCGGCCCCTTTCAACACTCCGTCTCACATCGGCAAATACACATGATATTCATTATGAACGGCTTAAGCGATTTCCCCAGGGCCGCACTAAGCCTCTTCCGCAGATATATAAACACACATCGAGACACTCATGCATATGCACAGATATATTTCGAGTTTTCCGTATTTTTATTCTTTTTTATGAAAGCTCTTTTGAATGGAATCCGATTTGACGAGCAGTCGCCAAAAAAAATCATCGTCAGCAAATTGGCAGCTCAAAAAAAAAAAAAATAATGAAAAGAATTACGAGAAGCAGAAGATCCAATTCTCAACCTGATTGTTGGCCACATCAATCACAGCCGGCCAGCCCCCCGTGTCATGTTTTACATGCCGGCGAAAAACCAGCGGAAAACATGGAAATAATAATTAAGGGCCATAATTTGTGCCTCCCCAAAATGGACAGCAAGCGTTCGCTGAGCGCTAATGAAAATAATCTGTCATCAAAGGCAAAAAGCCACCCCCGCACACAGGAGCGAACAGGTGCTCCCGTATCCTGATGCCGATTTCCTGGCCACGCCCCCCGATGTATGTATATAATTACATTGGGCTGCCAACTATTAACTCAGCATAAATTGCGGACCTTTTAGGGAAGGGGGAAGGGTTAAAGGGAGCGAGAAGGTCACAGGGTCGGCAGGCGACTGGCGGACGGAAATTGCATTTGTGCCGTCCGAAATCAGATAAAATTCACCGAGGACAACGGTCTCGTCTTTGGCCAGGATATGACATTAAAAGCGCATCACAGACGGACGGAGAACAAAGCTAGGCATCAGCAGCGGAAACTGTTGCCGTAATTACATTTGAGGCGGAAGTGATTTAGAAAAAAAGAAAGGGATTTTGAATGTTTGAAATTGATGATACTCTATAATAATACCTTATATTAAATTGTAGTATTTATTTTAACTTCAAATTAATACAGACAACCATATTTATTCTTCTTGAAAACCTGACGAAATGGAAACCCAGGCATAGAAAAACATAGAAACCATTTAATCTGTTTAGTTATATATTTAAATAAACGTTTTTAAACCATTTAGAAAGGTCTTAATCTTTACTTAATATTTTCAGACTCAAAAAAATGTTTTTAGCATTATTCTAACCCCAAAACCCATCACACACTTGCTACCCCAACTTTCCTCATCCAATAAAGAGCTCATTGCTGGTCATTTGCGCTCTCCTTTGACCCCTTAAGGCTCAGCTTTGATTCGGTCTTTGTTTGCGCCATTAAATTAAATATCCTCGCCCAGTCGCTCGACCTCTGACTGCGAGTGTGCTCATCTCGGCTTGCCCAGGGACGACAATGCCGGCAATTTCTGTCATTTCCTTAATAGAAATCTTATCTTTTGTGACGACGCCTTCGCCTTCGTGAGCCTAAGCCGGATATCGCACCTTTGACATCTGTCCTGGCAAAGCAACTCGGACTTGAGCACTCATAGAATACTCATTTTTAGGCTTTTGGGCCAAATCTATTCGAAAAATTGGGTACTTATTTACAATAAATGAGACAAAAGTAGATTTATTTTTACCAACACCATGAGCTGCTGCTGCGGTACTCAGACGGAGCGGTGTTGCGAATGCCAGCCCGGACTTTATCAGAAGTCTTCGCTTCTCCACAAAATTGGGGGTCCGTATCCCGATGAGGTTATCATGAGTGCCCTGGATCGCATCCTATTTATGTGGGGTGCCAGCAAGATAAGTCACATGACGGCCGGGGGAGGCTTGGGTGAGTGTTTCTTCAAAGAATTGAAGACCCAGAACCCTAATGTAAATGATTATTTCCTAGAACCCATCCGTAAGGATAGGTCCTGCAGTCCTCCACCGTCGTGCTCCTCAGTTTGCTCCCTGGACCGTAGAAACTCCTGTGACAGTACCTGTCCTTCAGAGTCCTCAACCAAGATCTCCAGTCCGCCGTGCAGCAGGGCTATAGACTGGCGAAAGGATTCCGCAGGGCCCAGCAGCCCAAAGCCATCGTGCATCAAGACCCCGTCGAGTCGTTTAAGTGCCGCTGCCAGCTGCCCCCGGCACCGGTCTCCTCGTGTGGACTTCAAACGTCCGGCAGATGATATTCAGAAGCGACAGAATGCCGGTAAAACCGCGATGACAGAGCGCTTGATCCGTTCAATTTCTGCCTGCTCTGTGGCCTGTCAGCGCTTAAAATCTTCCTTACGCCCAAGGAGACTCCGCGAAGTGGACGCAAAGGACAAAAGTGGCTCTGGACACGACTAATACGCACCAAGAATGGCTGCCAAGTGTATGAGGTGTACAAGGACTCCAATGCGAAGAGCCCACCCTCCAAGATCGGATCCCAGGCTCCTGCCATGGTGTTCCTGGTCATGCGAAATGGACATATCATGCCCTTTGAGTCGATTACAACTGTGTAAGATCGATAAGTTCGATAATATGGAAGAGATGTGTAAAATTCTGGCATTGTAATGTATTTTTATCATTTTTGAAAGCTTGTAACTCATTTAAGCAATAAGCTTTCATAAATTCTCTAAATTAAGATTGTTTTTTATTTTATTAACAACATTGATCACATTTTTGGCTAGAATCTACTAACTAAGCTAAGCGTATGCGCTTCTTAAGCATTATGAACACCACTCCAGCGCATACAAACATATAGACGGACAGTATAGCCACACACTCGATATTATTCCGCTGTCCCGGATTTAGAGCCATGTTAACCATGCCCGTGAGGAAGTTGGAGAGCATAAAGTGCGTCAGGCCATTCATGTTGAGGCTCTCCACAAAGGTGGGCAGGGATTGGCTGGTTTGCTTAGCAGTGTCTCCAATTGATTTCTGATTTCTAACAAGTTTCAGCTCGAAGAAAAATGCATATATCAGAATTAGGCTGAGGCAGACGGCGAACATCCATATGACATAGCCAAAGTTGAAGGTTACACGAGCAATGCCCGTTAAATAGGCGCTAATGAAGCTTAATAACCAACAGAGAGAGGCTGCAACTAGGATTTTCTTCAATTTGCTGGTTAACTCCTGGTAACTGAGATGATCCTGGGCGGTGTACCACTTGGCCAAGTAAATGCTGAGCAAATAGAGCGCCACGCTACCATGTAGTGAACTTAAACCCTCGATTGGCACTAAGGAAGCCGTCATGGGGAACAGACGACATCACGAACTCTGAGAGGCCCAGCTGGAGCACAAGTTCGTGCAGGAAGAGCAAGGCTAAAAAAGAGATAAGCTATTAGAGTTCATATCAAAAGACCTCTTTAGATAAATACATACTCAATGCTAGACCCAGCAGCTGTCCATCCGACTTTACCAGCAGACTGTAGAAGCTGCCCATCAGTTTGGTGAGTCCTAGTATAAAGAAGGCATTCAAATGCTTGCCATACTCTGACTCATCCTGGTGATAGTCAATCACTGTAATGACAATGGTGCGGGCCAGACCCAAAACCAGTAAAGGAACCACCGATCTGGGCAGTTTCCTCAAATCAGCAAGATTCCTGGCACGATGTGAGACCAAACCCATGGTAACCACAAACAAGCCGATGCCCATGTCCATTGCAGAGGCTCCAAATGTCCTGCTCTTGCGGTAGTCAGTGGGATAAAATGGGAAATCTACGGCCAGAATGGCGGCACAAGTCCCACTATAAGCGGTGGCTCTCAGAAGGGTAAACACTATAGGTCGTTTGCCGATCTCGTATTTGGCCTTTGGCGAATCATCCCTGCCTCCATTTCCGTACAGATAACCCAAAATAGATATGGAAACCACCAGGGAATACGTGTAGCAGTAAGCACTGCCCACAGTCATCAGAATCACAGTGGGTAAACCAATCAAAAGGAACTCCAGCAGGAATCTTTGCGTCGAGTGCTGTGGCAAGGGTCCACAAAGTAGTCGGGAGAGGATGAAACCCAATATTGTGGGCAATATGGCCAGGAAACTATCCACACTTTCCGCGACGGACCTCCAAGATTTCAAGTCCAGTTCCTCGACGCCGGATTCGTTGGAGTTCGGGGTAATGACGGGGTTAGGCATCTCCACTTCCATGGTTTTAAGTTGTCAAGGGTTAAAATATACAAGGTAAATAAGAATTACTTAAAATTATTCAGCCGGCAAACGAAAAAGTAAACAATAACAAAAGTATGACCGTGGCGGGAAGTTTAAAAGATACCAGATAGCGTTGAGACGTTAGATGCTTTTTATTTCTATAATTCGGTCACACCGAAATTTTCATATCATTTTTTAACTTTCGATAATAAATTAAAAAACAGCGATAAAGACAGTTTACTTTTAATAATACCGATTTATTTTGGACCTGACAAAAAAAGCAAAATAAATGCATTGAATCACAATTAGGGCAAGCTACTACAGTTCGTTGTGCTGAGGTGTATTGGATGGATTTTGTGTGTTCTCCTGCGGGTATTCGTTGTGGGATCTAACTTCCTTGGCTGCTTCATTGACGAGATGTTCGAATTCCTCCACATCGAAGCTATAGTTAGTGAACTTGGCATGTGCCCCGCCCTCGGGATGATGACCCTCGTCCTGCGGATGGACCAGATCTCGCTGCTCCCAGGTGCGGTAGCGAACGCCACGCAGTCGGGCCAAGTCCTTGTAGCAATTGGGATCCTCGCAGTTGTACAGCTCAAAGATACAGGCCCAGTTGGGCAGGAAGAGCAAGTGGGTCAAGCCAGCGCCATGCATGCCTATGAGTATGTCCGTGTTCCGGGTAATAGCCAACTGTTCGGTGAAGGATAGCCTAAAACGGAATAACTTTTGTAGTAAAACTGAGAAAAAGTATACTTTTTAAATTACCGCTCGTAGGAAACGCGCTGCACGGAGTACTCCTCGTTGTCCTCCAGACGAGCCAGAAGTTCTTGTTCGTTGAGGACTTGACGATACTTTGTGCGGCGCGATAGATAAGTTATACGAATTTTACGCTGAGGAGGCTTGTACGGAATCTGCAGGCGGTGCAGGATGAACTCGGAGAAGGCGCGGAACAGTCCACTGTTCGAACAGCCCTGGATCTACAAAATAAGGTCGTATTAGATCAGCATGTAAGACTAATTTTCCCTCACTCACTATAGGCGTATTGTAGAACAGTCCAAAGATCATCCTGGGCAGCAGTGGAAGCACCAGATTCTTGAAGCACACCCTCTTGCCCTCCACATCGCTCAGAGTCCACACCGGTCGCTGTGAGAAGGCTTTGAAGGTGTCCTTAAAGGGCGAATCATACGGATAGGTTTCCCAAATAAGGATCTGAACATCGGTATTGAAGGCCGCTGGATGCGATTGGTTCACAAAGAGAGAGGCGTACAGGTTGAAGAAGTCGCAGAAGTGATGGTACATGTTGTACGTGGCATCGATTTTCATTATGAAAGTGGGCGTATTTACCACGAGATCGCAGAGTCCGCTCTCTAGTATCGGATGAGGTAATACTTCCAAATTGCGCAGCTCTGGCCCCCAGGATTGCAGTGCTGAACCTATGTGATCCATTTCACCGGCAAGCCTAGTGCGATTCAGCTGGCAGTGGCCCAGGAGCTGACCCGGCTTGAGGACGTCCATGTGGTAGCGGATGCGCTCCTCCCTCTGCGCCAGATCCCTGAAGTCAAAGAGTAGGTTCCTGCCGCGACAGAAGCGCAGGTAATGGGTGCACTCCAGCGACGAATCGCCCAGATAGGTGGGCACACACTGCGGCGCCAGCTGCGACAGTTGCTCCTGGATGTAGCCGAAGTCCGCCTGCTGGTAGAAGGTCTTCACCTGGGCCTCCTTGCTCCTGGCCCAGCCGGTGTGGTCTCCAGGGCACTGCGGCGTCTGGAAGCGTCCATCCGACGTGCAATCCCGTTCGTGGCCCCAGCAGGCCGCCGAGATGGTGGCCTTGCCAGTGAGATTCGATGGCAGCTGCTGCTTCAGCTTGGGAAACGTGTTTAGGTAGCGAATAAGGTGCTCGGATGGCAGGTTGGGCAAGGTCAACTCGCCCCCCAGGTGCTTGGCATCGTCTGGTCGGTGAGGGTGGATCGGTGACAGGGATAGGAGAATCCCCGTGAGTATTAGCAGGATTGGCATTTCAGTCGAGTTGTGTTTAAGTACTTCGTTGCACTAAGCGATTTTCCCGGCGATTTCTCACGCTTTCACAGCCGCAGCGAGCGCAGCATCTTCGGTTGCATTTCACGGCCAGCGATGTGATGATGATCTCACCTGGCCTTAAGTGGCAGAGAGATGATTATGAGCGGCGTTAATGGTAATTGTCCATGTTAATTGTTCGCGAAGAACGCCGGAAAACCTGTCCAGCAGTGTGACCAAATGCACCTGTTGTCAAAAGGTCGTAAGCAATGGAAAACTTTTGCGACAAGTTAAAGCGGGTAAAAGTTAATTATTAGCTTAAATTTAGATACAAATTTAACAAATTAAGGTGTTGTTTAAAGATTATTTCTTTATTTAATTTTATCTAAATTTATTTTTAAACTGCGCGCGCACTTCTAAAAGCTCAAAGGTAATTTGGCCATTTTACTCTCTGTTCGCTGGTCACACTCTGCTGCAGAAAACAGCTGTTGCAAGCATTTGACTTTTTTTTGACTTTGGTACATTTTTCATTGGGCGCAAAACTAAAGCGCAGAAAAAGATAGAAATGCGGAATGTGCCGAAATCGTAAGTGCAAGAATATAGTAAAAAGTAGACATTTTAGAGGAAATAATCCATTGTTCCATTGCCAGGCTCGGTCTCTCGCTCACAACCCCAGGCGGAAGTTCGGGGGTCCCGGACAGTGGCCGCCACAACAGCTTGGAAGATATCAATCTGGACCAGTTCCTGAAGACATCCAACTACGAGGACACAGTGAAGCAGCTGGACATCTACTATGGCATCGGTGAGGACGAGAGAGGAGCATATAGAGGGCTTTACATAACCTTGGGCGGCCAATTGAGCACCAATTAAACGCTGCGGCGTCTGTCTATTAATAATCATCGCGAAATGTCGACGCCCGACGCTTGCTTGATTGTAAACAGATTCGTTTGTTTATTTGCCTTGCCAATCGACTGGCGTTGACACTATGCGATAACCGGCAATTCTAACACTTTCTCCCGATCCCACTCCCACACAGTTAAGCGCCAGTTGCTGCGCTACCAGAGCCCCATCACCGGATTGTTCCGGTGATGAGCACCGACCAAGTGGTGGGATCGGTGCGTGACAGTGTCTACTGTGCGTCCGCCGTCTGGAGCTTGTACCAGGCCTACCGGCGCATCGATGACGACCGCGGCAAGTCCTATGAGCTGGGTCAGAGCACGGTCAAGTGCATGCGCGGCATCCTGGAGTGCTGGGTGAAGCAGGCATCGCGCGTGGAGCTCTTCAAGCAGCGCCAGTCCAACCTGCACGCCCTCCACAGCAAGTTCCAGCTGCACACCGGCGAGAAGATCTACCCGGATGAGTTTTACAACCATTTGCAGATCGATTGCGTGGGTTGAAGCTGATTTCTGTATAAAAAGAGAGAGATTTTAATATTTTCTTCTTTTAGGTATCGCTCTATCTGCTGTTCCTTGTCCAGATGATAACCTCAGGCCTGCAAATCATCTACACCCACGACGAGGTGGCCTTTGTCCAGAACCTGGTGTACTATGTGGAGCGTGCGTATCGAACGCCCGACTTTGGCATGTGGGAGCGCGGATCCAAGTACAACAATGGCACCCCCGAGATCCACGCCTCGTCCATTGGCATGGCCAAGTCCGCCTTGGAGGCCATCAACGGCTGCAACTTGTTTGGCGAGAAGGGAGCCTCGTGGAGCGTTGTCTATGTGGACATAGATGCCCACAACCGCAATCGCAGTATTTTCGAGACCATGCTGCCCAGAGAGTCGAGCTCAAAGGTGGGTTCAGTTAATGCCTAAACTTGATTTTTACTTTAATATGATGACCCTTTCTTTCAGGGCGTTGATGCCTCACTGCTGCTCACCCTCTCCTTCCCTGCGTTTGCCTCCCACGAAGACAGATTGGTGGAACAAACCAAACAGAACGTTGTGAATCGCTTGCGCAGCAAAATGGGCTTCAAACGCTTCACTCGCGATGGTTTCCTCAGCAAAAACGAGGACAAAACCCGTCGCTACTATCACTCTGGGGAGCTAAAGGAATTCGAGGGCCTGGAATGTGAATGGCCGCTCTTCTTCATAGCTATGATCATCGATGGTGTATTCAAGAACAACAACGAGCAGATCGAGGAGTTCCAAAACGATCTGCGTCGCTGTTTGCGCACTGATGCCAACGGAGATCCTGTGGTGACCATGTACTATGCTCCGGACGGAGAAGGTTCCTACATGCGCGCCCCCTCGCAATCGCTGTTCCTCTGGGGTCAATCCTTCTTCATTATTGCCCAGCTTCTGACCGCCGGACTGCTGCACATCAACGAATTGGATCCGATTCGTCGCTACTTGCCAAGTTACAATCGCCCCAGGAGAGCGGGTCGCTATTCAGCTTTCCAGGTGAGTTGGATTTTGGTGATTTAGGGGACTTAAGGCGCTATGAAATGGAGAATTTGGAGTTTATGAAGTAAAGGTTCAAGCTAAATTATAAAAGGATTTCCTAGGGAATTATCGTTGAAGCAGAGCTCTTAAATAATAGTTGTACGTTTTTAATTGTCCCGAAAAAAGTCTAATTTGAGGAGTTACTCAACCGAATCGCAATCCATGAGTGATTATTAAGAGATCATAGAAATAATACTTTAACTGAGAACATTCAACCGAAGGCCAGAAACAATGAAAATCCAAGGAAAAACGCCCAACTGTTATTTACGAACTCAGATACTTCAATACATTAATTTGAAGCCCCATTTCATAGCGTCAGGGGGATTTTGCAAGGCTTTCCAACTTGCCTAATTGGGGGTCTCCGCTGCTGTCGCCGCTGCTGCCGCTGATGATGATGATGAGTCTTGTGTTTCTGCCGTGTGTGTCTGCGTTCGCTCCCAATTGGTATCCCTTACCCATAAGTGTTCTGTGGCCTTAGTACTCTGTCCGTATGGGTTAAGTGAATAATTGGCTCTTGATATTTAATTCTATCTACATTCTGTTCGCTCTCCACTACCAACCACTACTACATCCTACTACTGCTACTACCTCCATCTATCTACCCAAAATGAACAAAACAAAACCCCAAATCGTTTACATATTAATTGGTTTCGTAACATAACAGGGCAAAGCTATTGACGAAAAACACAAAGTAAGTAGATGTTCTGCTTTACCAACAAAATTATTGATACCTCTAAATTCCAAATTAAATAGACACTCGAAACTATCCCCACTTCCATGTGTATATACATTAAATTATGCTTTTAAGACACACAGGCACTAAGCACTCACTGAGCTAACTTACTGTGGCAAGACACGACACTGATCGAAGAGATATAACTATGACACACACTCGACGATCAAAAACACACACCTACATTAAGTAGAAATGATTATTTGCTTATATTTACTCATGGTAATATTATTATTTCTGTATCCCCCCGTGTTATTTGTATGTATATAGCCAGCAAATTCCTTTTTGGTATCTAAATCAAAAGTTTACTCTTTACTCTTTTCGGTTCTCTTCCTTTTCTCTATATACCTATCAATATACTCCGCATATTTTGTAAAACACACGCTCTATATAGGCTAAACCGGGCACTGTAAGTAATTTGGGTTTCTATAAGTTTGTAGTTATCAGTTTCTAACTCTGAATGTACTTAACCCAAAGGCCATAGAACAATCAAGCTTGATTTGGCTTTACATGTCGTTGCAAAGGTGTTAACACTGGGAATGTTGCAGTGCGAATTGGTCTAGAAATCTACCCAATAACGATCACACCTCCTTCAGTGCCACAAACATCCTTAACTAGAAATGTTCGCTTTAAAACCAAAATGCCGAGAGACAGCTGCCTTGCTTGAGCCCTAACCGAACTACCAAATAATTGATTGCCATTGCTAAATATTCATATTTTCCTCTGCTAAATAATCGACATTTCGTGCATATAAAAGAAACCACGCATTCCTCTTATATTGGATGACAAGAAGAAGGTAAATTGTGGTCTGGGCTGGGGTTTTCTCATCTTATTAAGGGACAAGAATTGGCAAGATCAGACAACAAAAGAACAGAAACGAACAATAATGCACTTAATATTAAGTCTATCCTTATAAAGGCCTTAAATCTTTTCTAAATTCTTTTGTACGCTATTTCAAAATTCATGTTTGACTTCAGAGAAAGTCAGAACTAAGTGTTTGTCTCATATAACCCTTGTTTGGCATGTTAAAGTCTTTAATATTCCTGATTTTTATTTACTTTTTGTGTATTCCCCCAAGATCCTCCAGCTGAACCCACCTGCTAGTATTCCCTTTTCCAAATCCCCATAATACTTCCCCTTTTTTGTGTGTTTTTGCATTTTGGCATTTGGCACAGTGCAAATTTTCTTGTCACGTGAATAAAATCCTAAGAATCTTGAATTGGCCTCATGCATCCTAACATGTTTAATCCATTCCAAAGGAAGAACTCTTTTTAATCCTGTTTATCCTTACAGGGCACTGCCACAGACCTTGTGGTCCAGATCGTCCTCATAGCCGAGTCCATGCGACTGCAGGCCATGATGGCCACCTATGGCATTCAAACCCAGACGCCACATGAGGTGAGTTATCTAAAAGAATATAGGGAACATTCACTAACATTTTCCTTCTCTCAGGTGGAACCCGTGCAAATCTGGAGCTCCACGGAGCTCATCAAAGTCTACCAACATCTGGGTGTCAACAACAAGGTGGGCTTGTCCGGTCGTCCCTCGAGACCCGTGGGTTCGCTGGGCACCAGCAAGGTGTATCGCATCTGCGGCATGACCGTGCTCTGCTACCCTCTTATCTTCGAAGTATCCGACTTCTATCTCTACCGGGACATGGCGCTGCTGATCGATGACATTAAGACGGAGCTGCAGTTCGTCGGGCAAGTACTGGCGTCTGTCGGGCAGGCCCACTGTGTGCCTGCTGATCCGGGAGGAGCATGCGGGATCCGCAGTTCAAGGAGATGCTCGACCTGCTGGCCATGCTCAAGAAGGGCTACTGCGATGGCATGAAGGTGCGCATCGGTCGCCTGCAGAATCTGATTAGCAGCTCTTGCATCGAGCATCTGGATTTCATGAACCAGAGCGATCTGACGGACAACGAGAACGCATTCTCGCAGATAAATCATGAGTACATAGGCTACCAGTCGCTGACAGATGTGCCCAAGGCTTTGACCTATGTGGAGGAAAAGGTTTCCGTGGCGGTAAGTAAACTTATTCAACCAAAAGAGTTATATTTTAATAAATATTTCCTTAATATTTCAGCACTTTGACAAGCAGCCTACGCCTGATATCATAACTGCTTTGCGGAACACCGATTCCATCTACTGTTTGTGCCAACTGTGGGGCATTATCCTCAATCGCGAAGGACCCCACTTCGAGGTGAATGGCCTGAATGTGAGCACAGCTCTGACGCAGCTCTACCATCGGGCTGGCTCCCTGCGCTACTGGCGTGCCGTGCGTTACTGCTCCTCGCTCCTCCATCACATAGTCGACTCCATCAGTCCATTTATCACCACGGTGCTGGTGAATGGCAAGGAGCTCACCGTGGGCATCATTGGCCAGAAGGAGACGGTGTTCGACAAGCCCATGACGCCGGCAGAGATCCAGAATGTGATGTATACGAGTGTCCAGCCCTACGATGTCATCCAGGCGGTGCTGCAGCAGGAGGTGGTTCTATATTGCGGTCGCTTGATAGCCACAAATCCATCCATGTTCCGGGGGATACTTAAAATTCGCATTGGTTGGGTCCTGGAGGCCATGAGGATCTACCTGCAAATCTCGGGACAGCAAAGCATCGATGTGGACAATCTGTCGCCCTTCCAAGTTCGCATTCTTCTGCAGAAGGTTCTCACTGTCAGCGAGTGGGCTGTGGAGGAGAAGTAAGTACAGAAATAGGATTTATTATTTCCATTTTATTTAAGTAATTCCTTCATTTTCCACCAGACTCACCACCCTGCAACGCCGCCAGCTGGAGGGCTGCCTGTGCCGTGTGCCCAAACATTTCTATAACAAGATCTGGGAGATCCTGCAGCGCACGCCTCAGGGCATTCTGACCCAGGGCCATCACCTGCCCGCCACGCCCACACTGACCAACATGAGTCGCGGCGAGTTGTCCTTCAATCTGCTGGTGGAGGAGACGCTGATATGCATTGACCGCCCTGAGAGGCGTCAGATAACCGTGGAACTGCTGTGCATAGTGGCCACCATTCTGAATCGGTAGGAGATTAAGGCGAACAACGAATATTTTTAATTAATATTTTTTATTCCAGCAATCCTGAGCTGCACTTTAAGCAGGCCCTGGACCTGGACGGCATTTTAGCCGAGGCCTTTGCCATGTACTGCAAGGACAACAATATACAGCAGCAGCCGCAGCCTCAACCGCAGCAGACCAAGAACGAGGATCTCAAGGCTTTCTACTCCCTGCCCTATTCGGAGACCACTGGCTATTTGGCACGCGCCGCCGTCAACAAGGTTCTGCAGGGCGGTATTTTCTCCACCGAGGAAGATGTACAGCTCGATGGCGATCATTTGCACGACGACAACTGCAAGGTGTCCTAAGCGGAGGAGTCTCCTCGACCTCGTCGTTATGCTTATGTACATAGCACAGTTTGACACTAACCCCACCACAACCACTAGCTCGAATTTTGCGGCTATTTTATTCTCTGTTATTCTTATTTAAATTCGTCTCTCTCTGTGTCCTTCGCTTAGTTCTTAATTAAATGTTATGTACATTTCGTTGCAATAATCGAAGGTGTTACATGGCCGAGTGTGTTTGATTAGTTAATAGGTCAATAGCACGGCGGGGAAGGGTGGAAACCCAACCTAAGCAACTGAGTGGGCCCTAGCCTCGCTTAGGGCAAGCCGTATCGATTGCGGTCTACTTATGTCACCCCTTCCCTTGTTGGCTATAAAAGCTCTTGGCCGTTTCGGCACTCAGTTTACTTGAACAACATGCGGGCTCCCGAGTGGATGTCCCATGAGATGGCGCGCCTTACCTCCAGATTGGAACGCTACAAGCCAGAGGGCAGTGGCTACAACCGCATCCAATCGATTCGCCTGTCCAAGAGCGTTACGCAAATGCTCAACAATCCGATGCCCGTTGCACCTACAAGCACTGTCACCGCAAGAACGCAGCAGCAGGAGAGCTCCTTGACAACGCCAAACCGAAGGCGACGTGGTGTTCTGAGTCGCAGCGAATCGGAGTGGGAGGAGGTTTATCCTGTTGTGAATATCAGCCGCCAGCAGAGCCACGATAGTGCCAGCAGTGCAGACAGTGAGATGCAATTTACCCATTATAGGAATTGTGCCACGCGGATTCAGTGAATAACCTAATAAATCCCTAATATGTTTTGCAATATTTGTGAATTTTTAACTGTGTTAAGTAACTAATAAATCAAAAAACAAACTTCTAATGTGTACTTGTGCTTTGATTTTCCTTGTCGGTAAATTTAAGTCCAATTTGGTTAAAGAAAGCTTCTGATTAAAGGACTAAGCACAAACTTAGCCTAAAAAACACAATTCTGCATCCAACGATAAGGCTGTGGAGGCTCGGAAGTCTACCAGCTCTACAATGTTTTTGAAGGCTCGAAAGTCTACCAGCTTGAGAAGGTTTTTGTACCCTTGCAGAGGGTTTTACAATGTTTTGCAAAGCAGTAAAGGAGGCAGATATAGATATTTTATTTAAAATAGATATTTTTTCAGTTTTAGCAAAATTTTTCGATTTTCAATGATCCAGTTGCAGACTTTAAAAGGTATACCGAAGTTAGATTCCTTTCTCGTGTGTCCAAAAAAACTGCAAGGGTATGTAAGCTTCAGCTTGCCGAAATTAGCTTCCTTGCTTGTTTGAGTTCATTTCTTAAGTCTCTAATTTTTCCCATTCCTAGTCATATTTATTCTATATATATATATATATTTATGCGCGCCTCTAGATAGCGGTTAGGTTGAGCGGTCACTGAGAGTCAGATAAGACATAAATATTAAGTAAAACGATTTTAATATTTTATTACAATAAATTTCGATTCTTTATTTTTAGTTCGTAAGTAAGTTCCACGTAGTTAAGCTTATTATGGAAAATTAAACGCTAAAAAATAGGTACACTCTATAATATATTTACGTTTTAGGTTGTTCGTTTCTTGGTATAAAAATTCATTCGTTTATGATTTGATTTTTACATTATTTTATATTAATTCGTTTCGATATACACATACAAAATAGCACATACAGATTTAGTTGGCGTGTAGTATTAATATTAGGAGATTGCCTATGGGAGATATTTGTGTAGAGTGTGGATCAATTTCGATTCAAAGCATTAACAGTTTAGATTTTGATATGAATTCGCCTAGCAAATGATACTTGCATTCAATACAAAAATATGTCACGTGATGATATGCCTATAACTAAAGTCAACGCTCTATATATTTGCAACATATTCTATAGTTCTATAACAAACAGTTTAACACAAACATAATATCCTTTTAATCCGTTTTGTAAAGGGCACACACAAGGCAAATATCAGAGAAATGTATGCGCGATTCGAAGCAGTTTTGATTAATATTATTACATGATATTATT
Source organism: Drosophila triauraria (assembly GCA_014170255.2). Classification (NCBI taxonomy): domain Eukaryota; kingdom Metazoa; phylum Arthropoda; class Insecta; order Diptera; family Drosophilidae; genus Drosophila; species Drosophila triauraria. The sequence continues at coordinate 10,255,349 of CM024334.1, read as the reverse complement.
CGTTCGTATAAATATAAAACATTAATTAGGCCTAGGATGCTTCAATTTAGGTTAGTTATTACATATATTTAAGGTTTCTGTAAAATGCTAAATTCCCTGAATATGAGTTTTCATCATTATTATTATTAGTTTTCATAGATCTTTACACTTAGCTACGAGTGGCTTAAATAAATTACGGCAATTACATACAATTCACTAGTATTTTCATTTGTTTAAACTAACAAACAGCAACACTTTTCGCTTACTTAGGACTAATTACTTCGCTGCTTACACGCTAGGTACACGTACATAGTAAATGTATGCAAAATAGTTGGTGTACAGTATTACTTGACTCTTGCAGTTCCATCACACACCGGGCAGTACTTTTGACAAAAAATCGAACGAACTGTATAAACTGTATAAATATGGGTGATGTGTGTACTTTGTGTTGTTTCTCCCCTCCGACATATAAAAAGGTTTAAAAAAGACTATGAAACCTACGTTAACGCAATACGTACTAGATACGTAAACAAATTCTACATTACTCAAGCGTTTGGGTTAGCCCTATGTTATTGCGGCTGCAGCTGCTCGGGCCGGCGCACGCTCATCCGACTGGGTATCGAGTCCGTGTCGCCGTCATCGTCCACATACTCCTCCTTGGGACGAGTCCACTTGATCAGCGTCTCGGGCGATCGATACAGGAAGAGTAATTTGGCAAACAGATCTTCCTCCAAGGCGAATTCCAGGGCCTCGCGTACCTAAAATAAAAGAAACGTTAATTTTTAGCGACCAGACAAGCTTTAAAGTAAAGTTATATCTTACCAAGTATATATCCAGGCACAGTTGCAGTACTCTATCCACATAGGGCAGATCCTCGAACATGATCTTTCGGTTTTGGCCGCCGATAAAGGACTTCATGAAGCGCGAGGCCAATAACACAAAGGTGGTGTACAAGCCAATGATGCTGCAGGGATAAATATTTAATACAAAAAATATTAACAAGGCATAACGCTACAACTCACCCTCCCGCTGTCAGAAAACTGAACGTCGATGGGAACTTCTTGTCGTTGAACGTGTACATCACTATTCCCGATGTGCAATTGCTGTAGGCAAACTTGGACAGCGTTTCGTTGTAGAAGGTGTCGTTGCAAAAGTCCCGGATCTCCCACCACAGGCCATTGGTCTCGTTGTCCCGATGCATTTTGATGACCAGCGGCCGGTAGTCCTGGTGCTTCTCACTCAGCACACTGACCACGGCGGCATCGCCCGAGTTGAGCACCTTGATGAACTTGGGTATCATGGCGGGCAGCACCACGACCTCTTCGGCAACGGGAGCGGCGGCTACATTGGTGGTTTCAGTGGCATTGGTTGTGAGGTTGCCATTGGCTGTGATGTTGCCATTGGCTGTGACGCTAATGACTGGATCCTGGTCATGGTTCTCGCTAAGCATGTGAATGAGGGCAGCCCGGCCCTCAAAGGATTCGTCCAGGGATATGGCATGCTCATCGCCCACATTCTCCTTGAGTCCCTTGGCCGGAGCTTTACGCATGAGGGAATAGGAGAAGCGGGCTTTGAGGGTGTGATCTAAAATAAGGCAAGAGATTAAGCTTAAATACCAATTTGATATATATAAATATAGATCTTACTGTTCCTCAAATCATTTAGCAACCGCTGCCTATCCGGCGGTGCTATGTTCCACAGGGATGGCGAGTTGCCCGCCAGCTTAATCGCCGCCACATCCGTTGCATCGTAGCCCGTGATAAAGGTCAGTGCCTGTTTGTCCTTGATATAAGCGTTTGTCATCTGCGAGTACATCTCTGGGTTGATTTCGAAAATGCTGTCGTAGTTGTTCGTGGTGTAAATAGGGTCATACGGTCCAATTCGAATGGATAGAGACACCTGGTAGGGCACATTCGAGGTGCCCACCGCATTGCCCAGGGCAAACAAGCACAGCGGTCCCCAAATGCATATCACAATCAGCAGGACGATGGTGCCGCCCATCAGGAGCTTGGACAGCGAGGCCTTCTTCTGCGCTCTCATAGCTGGGAAGTCCGTCTCCGACTGCCTGGTGCAGCGTATCAGATAGATGTTCGAGAAGATGTCCTCCATCTTCAGCCAGTCGAAGATGGTCATGGTGCTGTCGATGCACACCCAGTCCAGAATGGTGCGCAGCTCGTACAGGAACGGTATCTGCATGTACACCTTGAACGCAATCATGTTGACCATGGAGAATCCCTTGGTGAAGAAGTTGCCCAGAATGCGCTTGGGGTAGCCAGACTTGATTTGGTAAGAGCTCAGCAGCATGTAGAAGCACTTGATCACGTAGAAAATGATGGGCGGGGCCAGGGAGTTGAAGGTTCGCTCCGTAACCGCAGGCACCACGAAGAACATCCAGATGTGGATGCCAATCACCGAGAAGAAGTGGAATATTATCTTGTTCACCAGAGCCTTGCGCAAGTACAGAGCTCTATCTATGACGATGAGCAGGAACTGAACCAGCAACATGATGAGGAAGGGTATAGGGACTTTGTTCTCGCCAAGTAGGTCTGGACACCTTCATCGCTTTCCGTTTGTTGGGTCTGAGTTATTGAGGAATATTTTATTAATTTCAATTCTATGATTTTGTGGGAGTTAGTTTTTACTTACGCCAAATGCTGTGAAGCCAAAGAGCAGCACAAAGAAGTTGATAAAATCGCAGAGGAACATCAGGGCATAGACATCTGTGGCCAGGCGGGATTTGTGGACCAGACTAAAGAAGAACTTGTGCAGCGAGGAGGTGTACTTGGTTCGTCTGTAATTAAACATATATATATATATTATATAAACTTTAATAGAATCCTTCTTGATGCTCACTCTAGCTGATTGAAGCCTGTCTTGCTGTACTCTGGCGATCCTGGCAAGGAAGCCTGACTCACTTGCAGACTCATCTTCTGGGCAGCAGCCTCTTCGTTCAGCTGGCGAGAGTCGGGCTGCGATAGATTGTCGCTATCATCGCGATCATCACTAATTTAAAGAAAGAATTAATAAGTCAAGGAAAATATTCAAAATACTATGAACTTACATGCTGGCGGTGGGTCTGGTGAACTGATTATCTGTATCCTTGTAGCCCGACTTCCACAAGCCCTGCGATTTAAGCAGATATCGATGCAGGAACAGAACCAGCAGCAGGATCAAGTCATAAATGGCATAATGGGTCTTCATCTCCACTCCAAAGATCTTGGCAGGTGTCAGAGGCTGATTGGGCAGATTGTGATAGTTGGCCCAGATCAGCTTGAACTGGAAGATGCACTTGATCAGGACAATGGCCTGGGTATAGGCAATCAGGGTGACCCAAAACGTCTTTGTGGGACGTGGCAGGGACAAGGTGCCCCACAAAAAGACCATAATGGGCAGGGGCAGCGAGATCAAGCTGGCATTGACCACCTGGAAAAGGTAATAAAAGCTTAAGTATAATCTGGAAGAAACTTCAAGTAAGTAAAGATGCTCTTACTTGATTAATAAACACCACTATGTAACAAATAAGATCCGTGTTGGCCAGCAGGGCGTACCAGGAAGAGATCAGCACCTCCACGATGATGTGATGATCCCGCTGGGCAAAGTTCTCCTCCTCCAGATTGAATTCTCCAGCGCTGGAAGGTGGCCAAAAGAATTATTAGTTTCTCCGAGACTCTCTCTAGGCAGATTCATGGAATCTATCATCAACTGGACATGCTCGGTGCTCGGTTCTCTTAGGAATATGTGTGCGCTGCATGCTCCACAGTCTACATGCGTGAGTGCATCGGTGTGGAACTAGGTTTGAACTTGGGTTAATCGAGAAGCCACACACACAAAGGATACATACTAGCAAAGAACGCATAGAGATAGGTTTAAATCATAGCAGCGAATACAACTTATTGGAGGAGGCAGAAGTACGGATACAGAAATATATAGATGCAGAGTTACAGTTACCAAAATAAACAGAAGGTAGAGACAGACAGAGGTTGATGGTAGGTAGTAGGTAGTAGATGTTAGAGTGTTCTGAGAGCTTGACCATGACCATGATCATGAGGATGGCAATGGCAATGGCAATGAGCTTGAAAAGATATATACATAAGATACAGATGAAGGAGGGTCGATTTAAAAGGAGTTAATCCCTGGGAGAAACCCCTAATAACTGATGCTAGAAATGTTCTAGATTATTTCCCTTTGAAAACTACCTTCCCCAGAGATTTTAATCCTTATAAATCGACCCACCTAGTTACAGAAAGTTATAGCGGCGCTTTACAAACACAAACCGAAAGATACACCAACAGACATTAATATAGGCACACATCAATGGGCTAAGGAATAGTGAGTGGGGGCACTACGCTTAGTTAGTGGGGGGCGGGACCAGTACCTGTCCACCTGCTCGTAGGACCAGTGCTTGCTCAACGATCCCGAGCCCCCGCCGCCGGCACTGTGATGATTATGGTAATAATGTGCGCTGCCCCGCTCAACCGAGGGCGCTTTGATGCGGATCTCGGGCAGGCCACAGTCCGACTTTCGACTGAGCATCATCATCGTGCTATATGTACGAGTTACGCAGGGATGGGGTGACGAGAGGAGGAGAATGGATGGAGAATGGCGTGAAATGGAGAGTTGGTGTCACAATGCAGTATATAGATAGATGTGGTTTACACTTATGTTTATAGAGAAGTATTAGGAGATCATAGTAGAGATGTCTTAAGCCCAGAAGAGATGCCTCCCCATGTTAGTGGCTTTTACTGATCTCGGTTTTAGTCTTAGATTTTGTATAGTATGTTTATTCGATCTACTTACCCTTTGGCTGGCGGCGATGAATTGATTGATTGTTTTCTAACGAAACCAAAAAGATATATTCGGATGATCGAAATGCGCGCGCAGTAGAATGTGGAATGTAAGAAAAAGAAATTAGTAAGGATCTGTTTTTTGTTCATTCTTGAATTTAGGGTTTTTCTTTGTATTTTAGTATAAATTGCATAAATATATCGGATTTAGCGCTAGCCAAATGGAATGTAAGAATGTTTAATATTTTTGTAAGATTTTGAAACTAAAAATAGAAAATTAATATAAAGGTGCTTGGAAAATGAAGGAATTGCTTTAGAACAATGGTGGGCAAGGCCTTGACTCGCGAGTCAGCAAAGATTCTCTGCCCGCCCTCTGCCAGCACACGCACAGTAATTTTGTGGCTAAATCTAAGAGTTAAATATATTTATTTTTTTTTTTAAATAAATACAAAATCAATTGAAAAGTGCTTAAGAAATGAAGGCATTGCTTTAGAACAATGGTGCCTAAGGCCTTGACTCGCGAGGGAGCAAATTTCTCTGCCCTCCCTCTGCCAGCACACGAACAGTAATTGGCAAAAAAACCGATTTTTCAGAGTTAAATAGTCATTAACTCTTAACTTTCGTTTATGCAACATTACATAAAATGTTACCTATTTTCTAAATTAAATCATATTCTAACAATTTAAATGCATCTTCAGTCAAAGAATTAAAAATTAAAATGTGAAAGCCTTAAGAATTTAAATCTTTTCTTCATTAAAAATAAACATAAGCCTGCAGCACTTCAGGAAGAACTCACGAAGCTCATTAAAATTAATTTTAATGTGTAAGAAAAAAACAGGACCAGAAGTGACTCAATAATTAATGAAAATGTGCAAAGGCAAAGTTGATATTCCCGCATCCTAATACCAACCAAACGTTTTCGAGTAAGTTTCGATTACCTAGAGGTAGTGGCTGCATCGACAGTATCTACGGGCAGCTCGAGGATTTCGTCAGCAGGGCGATTGTGCTGATGCTGCTGCTGCTGCTGCTGCTGGTGTGGTGTACTGGTTGTTGTTGGTGGTGGCAGTGGTTCGGGTGGTGATAGCGGTGTGGTGGTCGTGTTCGTGTTCAGTGGAGTGCTGGTGTCTGTGGGTTCGATGGCATTCGGCGGCGTAGTGACCACCACCCGCCGCGGTGTGGATGCGGAGGCGGGCGCGGCACTCTCATCGCTTCAACAACATCAGCAACATCAACATCGAGTGATGGAGGTGAGAGTTGGTGGTGAACATAGTTGCAGGTGTGTTGTTGGTTGCGAGAGTAAGAGTATTTATGTTGTTGTGGAAGCAGGAACACGAAACACAAAAGTTAAACGGATATGCAAATAAAAAGAGGAAAAGAAGAATACCAAATAAATAAATATTGAATCGAAATCGAAAACGAACGAACACAACGTAAAATACAAAAAATAAATTCAAGGCTTCGTAACGCGACCAGAACACGCTACTCTAGGGACGCTCTCGGGTTTCCAGTTTCCAAAAAGAAAATGTAACCGAAACGTAATTCAAATTCAAGGCAAGCGGCGCACACTGGACTCCAGGTTCCAGCCTGGCTTTCTAAATACCTCTCGAGATTGGACTTGAGGAAGTGGAACATGGCAGCGGCACTGGACAGGCCCAGGCGATTCAGCGAGCTGGATTCCTGTAAGGGAAATATAATAATTTTAATTTAAGCTAATTGGAATTAAAGTAGATCCAAACCCACCTTGAGGGTCTTCTTCTCGCCTGCCAGAATCCGATTTACAAAGCGATAGTTGCGCGAGAAGCGGTTCAGTCTTATGGTCAGCGTGACCAAGAAGCCCTCAAGCAGCCTGATGATGGGATTGGTATCAAAGTCCTCGTCAGAGTCCTTGGCCGTCACCTCGCCGCTGTCGATTTCCATCTTGGACTTGCTATCCGAAGTCTCCTTGGAGGCAGAGGCATCGGGTCCCCTCAAGCTGGTCGTAGGCGGCGGTGGGATCACTGGCAGATCGGCCACATCCCTGGTGGGAGCAGGACTGGCTGTAGCCGTGGCCGTGGCTGCGTCGCGTTCCTTGGACACGCCCTTGCTGGTGGAGGGGAATTCGCTGGGTGGAGCATCCTTGGATTTCTGTGGGAATTCAGGGAAAACCAACTGTGTCAGAATCAGCAGGTAAGAGGGGCGAAAACATTGACACCATTTATAACGAAATTAAAACCAAGCTTATACATAACGCATATATACAATAAATCTCGCTTGTTTTTGGAGTATATTGAGGTGAGTGCCCGCCCAACTGCTGGTCGGCAGCAGGCTGCTTGGCGGGCAGATAACGTGAGCCTGGACTCGTGAGCAAATAAGGTGAAATGCGAGGGGGTGCGCCAATTAAAGAGACTCACAACCTCGAGCAGCGTCTGGCTGCGACGGCCAAAGTCTAGCGGCTCGGATAGCGTCGAGGTGCGTATGCCCACATCGCACTCAATCGTATCGTCGTCCTCGTCCTCGTCGTCGGTGGTCAGGCCCAGCTCGTGGCTGGCCTTCTTCTCCTTCTCGTCGTCCAACTTCAAAGCAATGCGAGAGCCCGGCTCTGAGGCGTACGAACGCTCGCGCATATAAAAGTGGCGACGATACTCGGCATCATTGAGATCCTTCCACACCTTTCGGTTATGAGTTGGGGCAATTTTTGATATTTTGTTTTTGTTTTTTTGGGGAATTTACAAGAATTTAAATATGGTTCAAATAGTCATGCGGGAGAGATGGTTTCACATGCAACTGGTCTCTGTATATATCTCAGATTAAACCCGAATAAAACCACCGTAAGAACTCACATCGTATAGGGTCTTGCGACGCTGCATCTTCATCTCGCTCTCGGTGATGTTCTCCTCCTCCAGGAAGTCGATCTCGTCGTGTATGAGGTCCAGCTCGAACTTGTCGTCCATCTCCTCGAACATGTAGTAGTCGCCGGCGCGAGTGGCTTGAGGGAAAATCAAAAAGCATTATTAGAAGATGGTTCTTGAATTATAATTCATAATAATTATTACACAGCAATTATAGTTAGCGCTTTCAACAACATTCAGATGGGCGGATAGTTAAATAAGTAGTTGCTAGGAATAGCTAGGCTCTGCATTTCGCATTCAATTTACATAGCAGCACACGGAATCATGCAGTTAATCTTCGGGTTCAAATTATTTACATGGTAGGGGCAGTTGTAAGTATATTTATATCGAACAAATAAGGCACAACAAACGAAAACTTCTTTACCATGTGGATGTAATTTAATTTCCTTCCTTCTGCGTACTGTTGGTGCAGGAAGTGGATAACCATGTTCTAAAAATTAATCAAAAACAAACATAAAACGAAAAGTTAAATAAAAAGGGTAAAAAACAAAGAAAAGTACGATTTGTTTAATCGAAACCAAGACTTTCAACGGCTGGCCGAAGTTTTAAAATGTTGTCAAATTGTCCATAAGTATTTCTGAACCGATCCCCGGGCATTCAATATGCTTATAGCAAGAGGGATCTATGGCGAGTTGCAATAATCAAATTAAATATTATAAAATCTACACCCAAAAAAAATCGTCATAGAAACTATACTATTGTTACATGAATTCTAAACCCTTGGGAATTACAAATTTCTTAATAAGATGATTATTAGTTTAATACTGCTATTAATTTGATACCAAGACTTGAGAAAAAGCACTAACGCGACAAACAGAAAAGCACTAAATTCCAGCTAACGCGATATGATATCGAATTTTCAATGAAGGTTCGTATAAAAATAATACTCGAAAATACCTAATTGAAACTATAGAGAATAAAAATATACTATTGAGTATATATTTGGTATTATGAAGTATTAAATCTATACTAAACTTGTTATACTGCTTGAGTATATTTTATTATTTATTTAAAGACAACGCGTATAAAGGTTAAACTGCTGCTATCTTTTTTTTGGGTGTAGATTAGATTTCATATCACTTTTAATAAATAAAATAGAGCAAAAAAGCTTTAAGGAAAAATTTAGAAAAGTTTTTGAATCTTCATGCAGATCAAAAATCTTGATTTTCAACATGGGCAGGACCCCCGATGCTAGCAATCCAACATTGAGATCGTTAAAGAGGTATATTTTACACTTGTAGAGATCGCGCGCCTTCATTCGCCGATAAGGAAGTAATAAGTTGGTAGCAAAGTTCATCTAAATCTGTGCTATTTACAGGTCAGACTCGGAGAGGCAGTTGCTCGGGATGCGTGCTACACACGACGACCCCAGTTGCTTTTATTATCTTAAAGAGAGCACGCACATCATAGAACAGGTTGTATTTTTTGTACAGAGTTTCGTTAAAGAGCAAAGTTATATTAAATTTATTGATTGACAAGAAAGATTCATCCAATACATGGTCCATGCAGCAGAGCGGGCTCATAGAAGGCGCACATCAGCGACTCCATGTAGCTGACCGTACCCACGGGTCCCCAGCTATGAGGTCTCTGAGCGGATCTCAGGGCAGCCTCGTCCCCGGCTCCTGAGAGATTGCTGGACAGGCGCTTCCGCTGGGACTGGGACTGCGACTCCTCCAGCGAGTAGCTGGCATTACCCATGCTCTGGTGGCGGCGATGCAGCAGCTTGTGCCGCATGGTCACCTCCTCCTCATCCCTATCTGCCGACTGTTTGCGAGAGAGTTGAATAATCAGGCAGGGTCAGGTGGAAGGTCACATAATGGTGACTTTACCATTTGCTTCTTCTTGATGGGCGATCGTTTGATGGACACGGTTTCGTTCCAGGAGACAGCTGCATTGGTTGAGGATTGGCGACGATGTTCTCGGCGCAGATTGGGAGTCAGATTGGTGGACAACACCGAGCTCGTGGCACTAGAAGCCATTGCCGTGGCATAGGCAGCCAGAGGCGGAGCCAAGGTTTGCATGTTAACCGAAGCACTGACCTCTGAAGGGGCCAAGCCCAGGGAGATCCTCTTGGGCTCCAAGAAACCCTCAGTGAGGAGAGCGGATAAAGCCTCCGTACTCGGCGTGGTTGGCTTCGAAGAGTCCAAGAGTCCAGAACTTGCTGCTATGGGTTCCAATTGTTGCCTTGGCAGTGCCACAGTCGTTGTCTCCTCCTCGCTGACCGACTGCACATCCACATAGTCCGCGGACTCTTCGCAGGGCATCACATTGATCTCCGGTTCAATGATCACTGCTGCATCCGCACTATCCTCGCTCTCCACGCTGCTGCTGCCGCCACTGCTGCTGGATAGGATCGAGGCTCTGGCTGGCGATGAAGTCACTGAACTAGTGGAACTCTGTTCATCGGGCGTCAAGTAGCCAGATCCCTGGCAGGAGGTGAAGCTGCTGTTGCGGGCCAGAGGCGCTACCTCCGATAGAGCTTGCTCCGAGGGCGTGCGTTGCCCTTGAGAAAGCCACAGATTAAATGCAGGACACACACACGCGACAATTTCCCAAAGGGATCAAAATTCAAAAATAGGGAATTGGCAAAAAACGCGACACGAACGGAAAGTCGGAGTAAACCCCCAAAGCAAACCCCTGGCCACTTACCATCGAAGTGCGTCTGCTTGTCCAGGGGTCGGAGCAACTTCTGCTGCGTGGCCCGGATGCGTTCCATCTTCCGCTTGATCTTGTGCAGCACCTGCTTTTCGTGGTCGTGTCGATGGGCAATCTGCTTCTGCCGCAGGCTCTCAATAATATCAGCGCCTCTGCAAGGGAAATTATTCAAGTTCCCGTTTCCAAACACAAATAGAGACAAACCCACCTGGAGGCCAGGATATTGTTCGCTTTGGTGTCCGTGATGATGTGGCAGAAGTAGTGCGACTTGAAGATGCGCAGCTGGAAGAGGATAAAGGCAAAGCAGATTGTGTCCCAGAGCAGCACCACCTGGTGCGTGATCTTGGGGCACTCGCCGGGCGCCAGCAGCACCACGGTGTCCTCGGGCAGCATTATGGGCTCCACCTGAACATTGCTCGTGCAGGTAATGCCCAGCATGTGCACCAGCCAGCAGCAATCGGTGGTTAGTTGCGTCATGAACAGACATCCCGCCATCTGGAAGGTGGTCTTGATCAAAATATTGGCCACGTTAAAGGCCAGCAGCCACTTCCAGCGACAGATGATGGTGTGGATGGGTCGCAGATAAAAGTCAGATCCCTGCCACAAGAAGATGAACGCTCCAATCAGATAGCCCAGCGCCAGCAGATCGGCAATGTTGGTGCCGGCGAGGAACACCACTGCCAAGGTAAACCAATAGAAGCCACACAGCACGCCGTTCTTCAGGATATCCGAGTAGTTGCGGATGTACGAGCAAAAGTCGTGGGTGGGATTGTCGAAGGGCACGCGACCCAGCTGGGCAATGTCCGCAATCACGCTGCGGTTGCTGCCGCCCGGATAGTCGTCGTTGCTGGCATACCTCTGCTCGATGCAGAAGATGCTCTTCTGCCGGTTGAGGATGATCAAGACGATGAAGTCAAAGATCAGCTTGGGCACGTGGTTGAAGTGCAGGGCACCCGGCAGCATGGTCCAGCGCTGAATGCCCTCGCCAAACAGGCCCGTGTCCCAGGGATAAACTTTAAGGGGAAACAAGAGTTCTATAAAGTAAATCCTCTTCTATAATTCGTTAACTTCTTACCCAGACACGAGCTCGGCGGCAGTCCCACGAGCACAATGTACTGCGTCAGTATGGAGATGGCAAAGAAGGCCTGGAATATGCCCCAAATCTTGGCGCATTGCGAGCGCCTCAGCAGCAGCAGGACTACCAACCAGAGAGCATAGGCCACAGCCACTATATCCTGGCGATAGGTGATCGTGGAGACCAGGGCAATCAGCGATATCTCAATGCCAAACTTGTAGAAGCCAAAGTTCAGGAGATACTTGACCAGTCCCACCAGATCCTTCTCAGCATCCGCTCGGGCAATGTGCGGGAACAGCAGTTTGGTGGGTGGAGCATTCAAAGCGCCGATCTTCACGCGCATCTGAAGCTGGCGGAGTGTGATCACAGCGTGCATGGTGACAATGACCATGTAGATAATGTAGGTGCGCAGCAGACCCATCAGGCCGCCCTCCAGCTTGTTGGCCTTGTTGAGACCCACCCATTCGGCATTGTTAGCCGTGCGGTTATCCGACTGAAAGCAGGTAAGTTTAAGTCACAATTTGAGTTTCGCGCCACAAGGTCTCCGACTTACGCAAGTCACATTGTATTGAGTGTGATCGAGATACTCGATCTGGTAGATCATCTTGGACAGCACTATGATGGTGACTATGAAGGAGATCAGGCGACTGATCACCACCTGTATGGCCTTGCGCGAGGTGGCGCCCAGCACGCAGAAGCCCACAAAGACAATGTGCAAGACGCAGACTTCGCTGACGCTGCAGATGAAGGCCGCCAGGTAGACGGCCTTCATGATGTGCAGCTCCAGGAAACGCCAAAAGACGTCCTTGAAGTTCTTGAATATGTACTCCGACTTGTTCTTGATCTTGCGGAACGAGATGCGAACCAAGTCGCGGACGGAGGTCTCAAAGTCTGTGGTGGCTGCGCCGGGTGCAGCCTCCGCCGAGGGGCCTTGGGAGCGGCGAAGGGAACCGGCGCTGCCACGACGCTTGGATGAAGCCGACGGTTCCAGGGCAGTTGTCTCCGTGGGCTTCTGCTGTGCCGAGCCTGGCTGCTGCTGCAGCGACGCAATGAAGCGCTTGTGGAAGTAATGCACTTGGATGACGGTCAGGATAACGATAATCGTGGGCGAGACCAAGTGGAGGAACAGATCCTTGGTTTGATAGCGCTTAAGACCGATGTCGTTTTGCCTGGAAGAGAGGAATAGTGATGGGAAGGGGTTTTTAACTCAAGATCTATATTAAAATTGTATTTAAGACTTACAGCGTCTTGGACACATTGAGATAGTCATTCCAGTACGTATCGAACTTATCGAATTGATATGTATAGATCAATATCAGTATGGACATGGCGTAGAAGATCAGGAACAGCCAGAAGCCGTACATGATCTTTACCCAGGCCTTGGACGAGGACTGAAAGACCAGCAAGAAGAATAGAAACAGGGCCATGTAGCAGATGCGGAAGCCCGTCATATTCTCGCCGGTGATGGCGCACAGGAAAATCACCAGCACCAGCAGCCAGATCCATAGGCGCACCAGCAGATTCTTGATCACATCACCGGCCTTCTTTAGGAACTTTGAGGTCTTCTTGCCGTCGTTGATGAGGTAACTGGACCCGGCCGATCCCACGGTGATCTGCAGCGGCGCAATGATATCCGCCAGCGTGCTGTCCCGTCGCCGGTCGCGCTTCTCCTTGAAGAACTGTCGCGACGTCACCCAGAACATCAGCACGAAGGCTGTCTTCACGATCAGCGGCACACACGGACGCATCTGGTTCTCGATGGGACGCTCGAAGCCAATCTGCTGCAGGTTAATGCCCGCCGTCTGTGAAGCAAGTTGCAAGTTGCAGTTAATTAAATTGAATTTAATTTAATTTAGATCAAGCGTCGTGAACGAACTTACGGAAACCTTCGTGGGGAGCTCGCTGTTCGTCAGATCCATGCCGTATATATACTGTGCCACCAGCAGCACTTCGGCGTAGAGCACAATAAACGGACTGGAACGCATCATGGCCTTCCGCTGGTTGGGTATCATCCACAGCACGTTAGCCCAAAGGAGCAGGACGAAGGTCAGCCAACTGTGGTAGACTATGGACCAGGCCTAAGGAAGTAAGTAGATGGATTTGTATTATTGGTAATCATAATAGACTTTACTTAATGGAATCTATTTTTAATATTTTATCCAATATATGAGTCTTATATATTAGGGTTTCTGCAGATTATACGAAAAATCGTAAGATTCCGATTCAAAAATTGTTTGGAAGGGTTTTTAGTTCTTTTAATTCATGATTCCTGGTAAACTTCTCCTCAAAAACAAGTTTCCTGAAAAATTTAAGTAAAGATTGAGCACAAAATGTCAACATGGCGACCGTGATTTTCCACAAGCAAATGTAATTTTTAGTTTATTGTACCACTAAGAGCGCATTCTGATTTAAAAATTGTTTTGAACGGTTTTTGGTCCTTTAAAATAATAATTTCTGATTAATCTATCCTTAAAACTAGTTTCCTAAAAAATGGCGACCGTGATTTTCCCCGAAGTTGTGTAGTTTTTGGTTTCTGTAACGCTAAGAGCGCAGTATTTCTCATAAGCATTGAGTTTCTGAGGATTAAATGCAAAATCAAAACTATTTTCCTGAACAATTAAAAAAAAACGTGGCGACCGTGATTTTCCCCGAAGATGTGTTAGTTTTTGGTTTCTGTACCTCTGAGAACGCAGTTTCTTTCGTAAACGAACTCTCAATAGCATTGTTCCGACTTTCTTATGGTTTCAACTACATATCTATATTTATTTAAGAAATAAGAACCATAAACCTATATACTTCAACTCACCATCATTAGAATATTGGTGAATATATAGCTATTCTGATAGATGAAGCCTCCCACGCTGACAAAGCCATAGGATATCTGATCCAATATGGAGGTGGTTGTGTTCTCCTGCTCCGATCGCTGTTCCATTGAATCCAGCTGGATGTCGTTGCCCCGCTGCGTGCCACTGGGCGCCACCGAGGAGCTACTCTCCAGTGGTTGGGGTGTGCGGGCCTTTCGTGTGCTTTGACGCACCAACTGTTTAGGGGAGAGTTAAACGCTTGTTAGTTCCGAGTTGGGTGCCATGATGCATTGACAAATAGGAGATAGTTAAGCTTACTAGTCGATAGATATATGTACATACAGAGAGTTCTAGAGTTCTAGGACAACTACGGGTGTTAATGTCATCGATATAGGTTACTATCCGGGTGCAAACTATACTGGATCGCTGTTGCGGTGTCGTTTAATGGCCCACAAATCATACATCATACACACTTACGCGGTTAGTATCATGGTTTACATTTGGTTAGGATCTCTCATGACTTGGAGGAGATTACTAGGGGTTAGTACTAAATATGGCTAATATATGTAATGTTAGGACGAGCACAAACTTCAACATCGACAAATGAGAGACAGAAGAGACTCTAGACCATATATGACAGATAGATAGAAGACAGAAAGAGAGATAGGCTAGCGCTAGTCTAATGATCTTAGGCTGGGTTAGGAGGATATAGAGCTTGGGCGCATAGAGTGGAGTTAGTTTACGTACAGGCGTCGTCTCAGTCGGTTCATTCAACGTTGCACGCTGATCACGGCGTAAAGAAACCTAAAGCGGAAGTAATAAAAGAGAGAGCGTAAACAAAAATCATAACGAAAACAAAAAAATACGTAAAGGAAAATGGCGAGGAAAAAGCGCAAAAAACAAGTTGTCAAGTTTCGAGTTTCAGCAGAAAAACACACACAAGATTGTCTCAAGATTTGGTCCGAGATTGGGGGGTTAAAAGTTAAGGCAAAGACAGACATTTAGTTTGGGTTTTAGTTGAGTTCACTAATTGTGTATAGTGTTGGCCTAATCAAAATTAACAATATTTTTTAAGTTCTTTATAACCTATGTATATCGGTGGGCTGCAAAAATCCCTATTGAATTAAAATCCATAAAAGAAGTGTCTTAAAGTATGCAATAGAATATTTTAGGTAAAATATACAGAGTACGTTTATTTTTTAGCATATTTTTGGGCATCATTTCAATGGATTTCAAAATCGTAGAGATTTCTGAGGGAACCCTATTATTCGGCATCTGATGGAATTCTTGTCTTTCTGTAAGACTTTATTTTAAAGCTATTTTCTGTTAATCTGGATTATTCCCAGAATCTCAATATATAAGTGCTCTCAATTCTTGAATGGTTTTTATTCCCAACTTAATCTCCTTAAATTAAATTGTCCAAAACGTAATCTAATAAAAAAAAAAAATCAACATTAGGGAGAAAAAGCTTAGCAACGTTTTTCATTAAGTTTTGGTTATAGTTTAGCGTTTCCTCGTCAAGAAGCTTAGCTGGCTTATTGGGCATTGTCTACCTTTTCCCTATTACCCATTCCCAATTAATTTTCCACCCAAAAATCCTTTAAAATATTCCACATTCACACACCGCACCCAAAATAGAAATATAAACCCCAAATCTCAATCCACTCTCGCTCGCTTACACTCAAGCGCTGATTGCGGATTGCGGTCGTGGCGGTGGTGGCGGTGGTGGTGATAGTGGTGGTGCCACCTCCGCCCGAATTGGACCCATCCCGGCGGCCCCGCGATGTTTGCGACGTGAGCAGCGACAGCTGGCGGTTGACCTTGTTGTTGCCGGTGTTATTGATGCTGCTGCTGTTGCAATCTAGCTGCTGACCAAAGGCAGTGG
The DNA here is from genome assembly GCA_014170255.2 of Drosophila triauraria. Taxonomy (NCBI): domain Eukaryota; kingdom Metazoa; phylum Arthropoda; class Insecta; order Diptera; family Drosophilidae; genus Drosophila; species Drosophila triauraria. Next base: position 10,239,279 of record CM024334.1, on the reverse strand, counting down.
CGGGCTTCGGTTCCAGCTGCTCGGAGCGGAGTGGTTCGAGTGGATCAGCGGTTCGGGGGTGTTCAAGTGTCCACGGGTTTAGGTGTTCGAGTGTGTGGTGTGTTAGTGACGATTTGTTGTTAGGTGTTAGGAGTGTTTAGTGTTGGTTTGTTTTTGTCGGCGTGCAGAGTATGTTGTGTTAAAAAAAAACAATTGGAAATTGTGTGTTTTATCCGTATGCAAGTGGCAGCAGAAGAAGACCAGAAATTGAGAGAAGATTTAAAAGTATGTCATGTGCTTGCACTTATTTTTTGCGAAGACTGAAAGCTGTTACTTAGGAATAATTGAAAAATTATATATCGATATAATTGGGTTATATTTAATTTTACCAATCTTTTATTGATTATAAAAAATAAGTTTAGTATTAGGGATTGCCACACAAATCACTTAACATTTGAAATGAAAAAAGATCTGTCTAAAAGTATGCAATGAAATATTGATGGACTTCCTAAGAAAGGCTTAAAAAATTGTAGCATACTTTTAGACCGAATTTCAAGTGCTTTTAAATGTACAGCGATTTCTGTATCATCTCTGTATGTCTACGTTTAAGCTTTTGAAATAAATTTAGGACAATTTAAGAAGATTTCTTCAATAGAAATTTAAGAAAAACCAACCACATTTGTCATTAAAAATTATAAGATTAAATTATTATTGGAACTGTTAGAGTTTAATCAATTAATTACTACTTTAAGGATATTGATTTTTTTTTTCTAAATATCCTTAATTTTATATTATACAAGAAAAAAAATGTGTATAAGTTTTCAGTCTCATTAATTATTGCCGGTGACACCGATGAAGATAATCGTGTTAGTTGCTCTTAGCCGAAGAGGAAGCAATTCGAGCTTTAAGGCAATCATTTAAGGCAATAAATTTAATTGCCGACTTACCCGTGGCTTAATCAGATGCTTGGTGGTCAGGGCCAGGGCGAAGTAAGCGAAAAACAAGGCAAACGGATTGAGGTACGAGTCCAGGGACATTTCATTATTGTAGAAGAGGACCCGTATATCCGAGGCGCAGTACGATTCAATAAGCGGCTCCAGTCCAATCAAGCTGATGGGGCAGAGATAGAGAAATCCCGTCAGAGGATGTCCAGAGGCCTCCCTCTTCCCCCTGATTTTATACTTACCGAGCTGTCAGTCTGGTGTGATTGAGGTGGCCCTGCATCCAGGGCGTCTGGTAGGACACAATGGACAGGGAGTGCAGCACGAGGACAACCATTACGCAGCGCAGCAACAACGCGAAGCCCCTGAACGAGAGAAAAAAAAGGTGCGACAATACAAAAGAAAAGTCAGTAAATTGTCCGGAATGGATGCGATGGTGGGCATTGATGGGACACGCACCGTTGCAGCGTCTGGCAGGTTGCCCAGTAAGTTCCGGCCAGCAGGAAGATGAGAAAGTAAAAGCCGCCGGGCACCGAGGGACGCAGCACGGCCGCAAAGAACAGCGTGGCCAGGCAGAAGAGGGGAGCTGTTATCGTAATTAATTTTGATTAAAAAAATTGGTATAATAATATGATAAAAAGATATATCATAGACACTCACAGATCTTAATCAGCCCCTCAAAGTGTATGTGCTGGCTGATCATGGACACCCGCTTCCTCAGCTGCTGCTGTTGCTGCTGCAGCGGCGTCGTGGCCGTTGCCTGCTGCACATCCCCTCCGTTGACATCCGCAGCCGGCGCTTGGGTGGCCTCCGCCGCCTGGCCCTCAACCACTTCGCCGTTCTCCAAGTTCTCGGCGCCGACGGTTTGAGAGGCCACTCGCTTCACCGTGAGATACGATCCCAGGGAGGTGGCGAACACAAGCACCTCCGGCAGCAGCCACTCAATTATGGCAAATGTTCTGATAATCAAAAAAGTTTACAATTAATTAAATTGTACTTTCCAGGCTCTCTCAAGAATAACCCACTTCAGGTCGACGAAGCTCACAAAGCCAATGTGTCGCAGGAGGCGCTCACTGAACGAGCAGTTGTAAATGGGCAGCGTGACGCTGACCGCCAGGATCTGCAGCGTTATGTGGCCCAGCAGGACCAGCGTGCTCAGTGCCAGCAGGATGATGAAGAAGGCGGTGACGGATCCCTTGAAGTTGCGACGCGTGGCCAGGGGCACAAAGGGCGACATGAAGAACATCAGCATGTACACAAAGGATATGCCCACAGGTCGCATCAGGGCAGCTAAAACGAAGAAATTTATAATTTAATTTCGATTAAAATTATTGGTATTGTGAGAAATCTATTAATCTTTGAAAATATAATTAAAATTGAGTATACAAATTGATTAAACTTTAAGGAGAAGCAATTAAAATCCAAATATTAGGGATATACAAATAGGAATTTTATGTTTGTATTAGAAACACAAAATCAAGAGAACTTTGTGTAAAAACCCCCTCTGTAGGGACCTTTAAAAAGAGCCAAAAATCAAAAATTACTTTTCCCAGCATGACCAGCATGAAGAAATCGATAAAAAATATTAAATGTGCCAAATTTGTGTGCAATTTATTGATTCTTTGATTCGGACGCGGGATATGAAGTCATTTATTACTATTATTAAGAGACGTAGCCCTTTACTCACCCAGGACGAGCACCGCCGGCACCACGATGCGCTGCAGCACCATGCACGCATAGCTGAAGACCATTTTGATGGACGCTTGGCTGCCGCCTCCGTCTGCGTCTCCGGCACTCACACTGCTTCTCCTCCAGCTGCGTCTCCGGACTCAGACCCCGACTCCGACACCGACGCAGAAGCATTCATGAAAGCCTCAGCTCCGAGTGCAATTTGTAGCCACAAACCGCGCAGAGCAGCTAGAAAGGAGAGAGAGAAAATCTATTAGAAATTATCCTTTAAACCAGCTCCTGTTGATCCACTTGCCAGCCTTAACTCCTCTGCTGGTTCTTAATTAAGGGAGCCCACCAGGCAAGAGAAAGACCCAACTAATTTACGGATATAAACATTGACACACTTTTAATTAACACTGGCGAAAAAAAAGTAAAGAAAAGCGAAATAAAATCAAGCCCGCGCTGTGAAGTGGGCGTGGCTGTCAGTAGTCGCACGCTATCCTGCCTTGGGTTGGGTTAGTTTCAATTTTCCTCTTCCGCTTTCCGCATTTTCCAGCTGCGCCAGGAGCGAGGAGTGGCCACGCAGCGGCGATTAGAGGATGGCGAGGATGCGGGGGCCCACAGACAAGCTGGCTTATGGATAATGGATGTGTAATTGACATTCAATGGCTCATAATGTGGCATTTATTTGAATTCGCTCTAAACTAATGGGGCAGAAACTATTGGCACAATAGTTAAGATTAAGGATAATGGCTTCAGAGCATGCACAAAGGATTTCAATGGAAGAAGTAGTTCTTTTTAATGAAGATGTTGGTACTATATAAAAGTGTTCTACTGTTGCAATATTTGAACTATTTTGTTGCCTTGTCATTTTTGAGAAAGGTTTTTTATGAAATAATGTTAAGTTATATAACTCTTACTTATGTTACAGTCCTCTTCTAATTTATTAACCAATTTTAAATCCTCAACTTAGAGTTAAATACATATTTCTAAACAAATTAACAATAATATAATACATTTTATCTGTGACACATTTTAGAAGCAAAAGTATTTTCTTAATTGCAAAGAAAATATTGCCTAATAAAACTCAACATAAATCTTACTATTTCGAGGGTTTTATTCTACCCTCAAGATAAAGTGATTCATAATTCCAGCTGAATCGAAAACAAAAGCTTGTGAAAATCTGTTTAGCATTTTAATGATCTTGTTAAAAAGTTTCATTGAGAGATTGTTTAAAATTCGAATTGTATAATCAAGAAAAACTTGCCCGAATTCTGACCTGATGCCACACTTATTCAATGGTGTTCTGTTCACAATGCAAAATACAAGCAAAAAATACAAAAAGCGAGCAAAAAACATCAACAAAACTGCTAATTTCGCACACAACAGAAAATGGCGAAAAAAGATCAACAGCCATGACGTAATTTGGCATGTACAAAAGTTTTTAATTCTTCATTTTTTGTTGTTACTTTTTTGGCTGGGTTAACAAGAACAACGAACAAAGAGAGCCGGCAGAACTGCTGAGGGAACAAGGGGAGAAAGCAATCCGCCAACGCCTCCAACGCAAATATATCCGACATAATGTGGGCTAATAAAAGAGAGACGGAGGAGCACTCGGGAAAGCGCGGGTCTGACAGCTGAGTCGCCGAGCCGACAAACCTCAAGTGGTGCCACACCTAACCCCTCCTCACACCCAACGCGACAACCGCCCGCCAAACACCAAACACCACCCTGCACCCGCGCAGCCCTTGGGCAAACAAACAGATTCAGCTAGACAGAAAAAAAAAACAGAAAAAGAAATAACTATATAGTCCGGAGAGTTACGACAGTAAGGTACTCAGTGTATAGTTTGCGAATTTTATCTGTAAAAATAATAAATATTGCATACTTTCTGGCGGTAAATAAGCTAATTTTATCAGGGATGCCACAGAAGTCGTTAGGGATTTCAAATCAATTTAAAACTCGTCCAAAAGTATGCAATGAAATATTAATAGTCCTCAATTTATTGTAAAGAATATTTTTACAGTACAGCACAGTATTTTATAACATTCTTTTAGGCACCTTTTCAATGGATTTTAAAAGCCCTTTAATTTCTGAGTATATTCTATGCTTCTACGGCCACATATTCAACATACCCCCAAAAACCTCCCAAAATACGGGGTATACAAAAGATAGAAGCCCAACAACCAGCAGGGAGGCTCTCCCTAATGGCGATAAAAAGTAGTAGTAGGCCCATCAAAAACAAAAAATAGCACTCTACTGTTTTAGCCAAATAAATGCCGGTTGGTTAGGTGGCTCCCCTCTGCTCCCGCGGAAAAAGAGAGGTCTCTCTGTCTGAGCAGATGTCTAATGGCACAATAATGCTGATGGCAATGCGTCTGTCTATATGGGAATTTAATGCACAATTACGGCAAAAAGTTTCTTTCCGGGAGAGATGAGAATAGAGATAGCTTTAAATAGATATGCGGTGTGGACTTTGTTGTTCTTAGCTTAAATGATAAATCAAGTGATAAGTATTGTTGTCTTGAGAACTATGTATGTTTACTTTTGTAATCAGTCATTAAAGGAAAATAGATACATACTGAAATTGTCATAAAACGAGGAATAAGAATTAATATTATTATTATATTTATAATATATATTTATTAACTAAAAAATAATAACGAAAATTACAATTTCTTTTCTTCCACTGTTCGCCATCACCAACATCGAAGTGAGCCCGAAATCAAAGTTGGTTACCATATTACCGCGCAAAAAAAAAGAGCGTCACGTCGCATCGTTCCATCAAAAATCCAATGTGACACGTGTTGCTGCTATGCTTTTTGGGGCTCGGTTATGGGCATGGACTACTCCGCCGCCTCCCTCCTAGAATCCCCCCGTCCACAGGCCCGGACAATGAATATGAAATGCCAGCAGGGGAAGGCCTAACCCGCGTGCTATTCGCTACTAATTCATTTGCCATACACGCATCGGTGATTGCTGAGCTGCTGGTGCTGCTGTTTGGCATTATAATATAAGCATTATAATCTATATGGATGGATACACAGATATCAGCACATATATTTCCAACGAGAGACCAGCAGCTGCTGTCTGTCGGGGGAGTTCTCTTTGCGGCCTGTTGCAGCCACATTTCTAGCTTTCGCTTTCCATTTCCATGGCCATTTCAATTTCGATTTGGATTTGTATTCGGATTCTTATTTCCATTCTGCTTCAAATGTTTATTGTCTTTCCATTTGCTCCGTCAGAGTAGGAATATCGAGCATAAGTGGCATTTGCATGTGCTTTTATTGGGTTAACTTGGCACACATATTCGCAATAGGCACTTCAATGTCTCTCGTTGTCGGTATTGAGATTCTCAATGTTGCCATTGTCTGCCATGGATGAAATGCAGGATAAAATGCATGTTCTGGCACTTGAAATAAATATTCACATTTGTTTGGATGGAACGCAGACAGCTGATGGCGAAATGTCTCAGAGTGCGGTACATGCGGCGTATACGTGATGTTAAGTTATGTATTTCTTAACAATAATTCATTTTAAATTTACAAATTTCAGTTACAAAGTGTGAAAAAAAACATTTGTGGGTTTTTGTACGACAAATTATTGTCTTACTTTTATTTACAGTGTTTCATGAAGTCTACAATGATTACGAAGAGAGATTAAAATGTTTATTAAAGATTCAGTTTATGAGATGTAAACAACTTTTGTTTTCAGCTTTTATATTTAATCCAATTACTTAATTAAAGTTATTCAAGATCCCAAGCTCTGTTTAAATACCGCAATCAAAACTGTAAACGTAATCCCGGTCTATGTCTGCATATAAACTTTCTTCAAGTTTCTGAATAACTAGGATAAAGTGTCTTTATCTTAAGCGCCTTAGACGAATAACAAAATTAAGCTGCAAGGAGGAGAACTCAATTGCAAGTCTGCTATCATCCCGATCGTTCTCCCCCGACGTTCATTAGGGCAGCTTCATTGCCAAGTCTGCCGGCCACTTGAACTTTGTCTGGGCGCTGGCATCTCTTGCAATAATATTTGCAATTTAATTTTCCGCAAGTGCAGGGAAAGGGGGAGAGTCGGAAAAGCGTTGACAAACTCAACTAATCTCTGTCCAGTTAGTCGGACTTTTCCGCCTCCCTGGCCGCGTGTCTGTGGGCCATTAATTCAACATTAATTACAAATGTCCAGCGAGTGGCGCGAGCATTTCTTGCTCTATTTTTAATGTCCACTTCTTTTTTAGGACCTCGTAATCTACGAATTGTTGTGGTGGCTCTTGGGCCTCTCCCTATACGTTCTATACATTCTTGCTGCAATTGTTCCTATAAACACATATATGTAACGGGTGCATGTCGCACGCTCGCTCGGCTTCTGGAGCTACTCTTCCAATGATGACGTCACTCTGTTTGACGACTGTCAATGTCAATACACGGGCAATTGTATTAACCCCTTGTTGCCAGGCTGGAGCTTTAAACCGCAAGCTATCCGAGAATCAGAGCATAATTACTCGAAAGCACGCAATACTCGTTCTAAAGCAACAAATTCAAGAGGGAGTAGCGAAAATAATGAAATTTCATGTGACATTCTTCGTGTGCGGTTGACAATAAAAGCTTAAGAAGCGGAAAATTTCACATGCAATTAAGTTGCCGCGAAATTGAGTTTAAAGGAAACTAAAGAGCAAGAAATGTTCATATTTTTTAACTTACTACTGAGGAAAATGTACATAGTCTTTAATTTAGAGTCAAAGCAAAGTCTAGGCTGCTTCGGTATAATTTTTAAATTTTTCTATGGGAATGATTCAATATCTCTTTGCCTCCTTAAAATTCCCAATGCCATATTTCCACTGCATTTCTATGACTCAACTCCTTAGCAAAATAAATACAAAGACAAAGAGTAATTTTAAGATTTTAGTCATCAGTTATAAGCTTAATTCGTACGTAAAGACACAAAGCAAATATTAAACCATTTAAAACAATAAGTATTATAATATTCTTCCATTTATTGATAAAACATCTCTTGAAATTCTTGATTTCATAACCAATTAAAGGGTCACCATAAATTCAATTAAAAGCCAAATGACAGCGGAATTAAATGATATTTCGAGTATAATTCCAGCCCGCATTAATCTACAAGGGTTAATTGAATCACACAATTGTTAACAGTGGTTAATGTGCGATAAATCCAAATTGCATTGTTAAAATCATATGCACCGGGGGCCGCTTCAGCGCCATCTGGCCAAGATTTAGGTCACTTGCATCGCTCTCCGTGCTCTTTTATGCAGGGCGATTCTTACAATTACGTATACGTAAATTTCACAAGGGAAATTAATTTCAAAGTGGTTGCGGCCCCGCCGCACAACACAGCACACACACGCGGGAGGGAAAGAGTGAGCTAATGGCCCAACAAGCTGTGGCCAACGCCTTCGTTTCACTCAAAGTGACAGGAGAGATGGTCAAGGGAAGAGGGCAGGAGCTGTTGGGGCGGGACGGGAGAACCAAAATGCATATTCGTATCTGGTCTTGGCCTACATTTATCTTGGCGACCGAGCCCCCTAAAATGCTCCCGCCGAGATCCACTGTGGTGTTAATTCGTCTATAAATAAAAGTTTAAAAATAAGTATGAATTAAAATCATCCTTGTTCTAGAATCTCATTAGAAGTGTAAAAATAGTAATTGAAAAATGACACATCTATTAAAAGAACTATTAAGATGTGTAAATTAATAGTTTTATCTCAATTTCCATGGAAATAATACACATCTGTACATAAAATATTAATTAAAACTCAAAAAAACAGAATGCAAAATTAAAACAGGTATTTAGGGGATGTATAGACTAATTTTATAAGCATTTAATGCAAAAATAATATGCAAAAATGACGTAACTTGGTTTGTTGCCTAAAATAAATAATTTTATTGCCTTGTTGACCCTTTCCGCCCATGGTAAACTGCACCAGCTGTGCAGTTCGGCAGAGCGAGAGTGGAGGTCCAGGCATCGTGTGGATTCTCCACGGTGAGCAAATATCATAAAATGTGCAGTGCGCGCCGCCTCTCTGTTTGACCTGTCAGAGCATATTACACATCCGCCATGTGTGCTGGCTGCCTAAAACGGTGGCGAGCTGCTTCGCTATGTTGTCCATTAACAAACAATTTGGCCGATGCATTCGCGTAAAAAAACAGAAGCAGTTAGTATCGCGTCCGTTGATTCAATGGTTTATTTCACGTCCGCCTTGTGATCCCTTTTCCCCTTTTTAATTTAGTTGAAAGGCACGTTCGCGGGACCCATCGCGGACATGTGTGCGATTACTCCGCCCAGAAAATTGTCGCGGCCGGCAAACGCGACATTAATAGTGACAAATGTAGCGAAATGGTAATGGACTGGTCACGACTTTATCCTTCAGCACATCCATTCAGCTTTCCATTTCATTTGGTCTGCCGTAAAAAAAGAAGACTCTCTTTTTTACGTGCTTTATGACAGTTGCCTTTCCTTTGCTCGGTTCACTTGCTAATTTCATTACCAACTCCCCCGTAAAAAAAGAGGGGGATCCTTTCGGCTGAAAGCACCATTAAAGCCAGCTGAATGTCATATTCCTGTCCATTCATCATCATACATCAACGGAATAGTTTGTCCGAAGCTCCTTTCCATACCTCAATCCCTCGCAGAAGACACGCAACAGTTTTTTTCCAGACACTTTTCTTTGGCAATCGGACTGGGCATGCGGGTCGGGCTGTCAAATGAGTGTCGTCCTGACAGGCAGTCCTTAGGATTATGACCTGACATTAACATGCCCCCAAATAGTTGACTCAACTTGCCCTGATGGATGCCGTTGAGTCAACAGGTTGGGGAAAAATTACCTTTGGGCAGGAGCCGGCACTTGTCATAACGTGGAAAGTTACCTAACAACCTCGTTTGAAACTTTCGAGTCTGTCAAAGTCTTTCACAAGTTGTGTATTTCTTTACCTTTATTTTATTTGAGTTCTACAAGGTCAACTTTATGCTAACAGCAAGAAACTTTTGCAATTCATACTTGGATAGTTAGCTAGTGAAAGGTTTTTGTTTTAAAATAACTTTGAAAGCTAAGATTTTTGCAATAAATATTTCTTGGTTTTTATGGCTCATATTTGAGGATAACAAAATTTATTTATATATTTTAGGGAAAAATACGAGCAAGAGAAGTTAGTACTCCAATTTAAAACAAGAAAAGAGGACTTTTAAAAACCATGTTCTGTTTCTTCTTTTCAAAGTTTTATCTGTGTTTCAATAAGATCCATATCCTATTGCTTCGGTGATTTCGTAACTACAATTATGCCAAATATGTTGACTCTCTTAAAAGCTATTTGAGTTTTGATTGAACTCTTTAAACATTCCTTTCAAATATTTCCAAAATATAGTTGCCCTTGAGCTTATATTGTTTCTAAATACTTGGCCCTCTTGGCTTATCTGAGAACTTGATGCCGTACATGCAGAAATATGTTCTTGTTATAAATAAATTCCTGAATGGCAGCGAAGCGTGGCCACAGGCAGCCAAACGCGTCATTGCACACTTTGTATAAGGCAGCGTTCGATATCGGGGGAGAAGATACACTATACCATATAGTATAGAACATAACTGAGAAGAAAACTCAATGAAAATACTAAGTCCAGACTGAGTCTAGTTCTCACGGCCGTCAAAACTTTGCGAAAAAATAAACAGGCAAACAAACATTCACGCATGAGAAGTCAACCAGCTAGAAGCATCTACATATATGTAATACTCAGAACTAGCCGGCTATATATCTACATATGTATATATATCTGAATAGATTTATTTTATTTCTGATTGCAAGACCCACACCCAGAATGCGACGATAAGCAGCGGATGAGTGTGAGGCGAATTTAATTTCGTTTCTGTCAGCGATAAAACTAAAATTTAATTAAAGCATTTAGAGGCAAGTGACAGCTAATATAAGATGAGAGAGAGAATATTTATACATAAATAAAATTGTAAACTATGTTGTTGGTATGCGGTAAGAGCGCTAAACGCTAAAATAAAACGGAAACAAGTTCTACGCCTGAGACCGGCAAATGACTAAATCCAAAAACCAGACTCAGACAGTGTCAGAGTTTTGTTTTATTGTTTCCAGATAGAAGCGTATGTATGGTATGACTATGTGGTGGGGGCTTACTATACTCTATATATATATACACTCAGCTACTTTCCGTGTGCGATGACGCAACAACGCACAAAATGTCGAGGAATTCGTTTGTTTTATATTATTTTTTCTCGCTCGCCTCTGGCAGCGGCATTTTGTTGAAATATTTTAGTTCAAAAAAGGCCACGACAAGGCAAAGGCCAAGAGCAGGTAGGAGAACGAAGAGGAAACAATAACAGCTGCCGGTTGTAACCCTCTTAAAATGCATCCTTTTACCTGCAGGTGCTGGCCGGAAAAACTAGAGAGACAAGGATGCTCTGCGGATAGCACAGAACATAGCCCAAGTCAGTTCAAAGATGTGCCTTCGGCGAGGCACGTGGGGTGAAGTTTGGCATGTGAAATGTCCAGAGCTAGCTTTATTTATTTATATAAATAGATATACGGTACTATCTTAAGCTGGCGACGGGGGAGAACATTTTAGAGTAGGTTCCGGGATGTGTATTTAAAAAAAGTCAATGTAAAGGCTATAAAAAGGAATTTAAATTGGTCGTTCAACATAATTGGAATTATACAGAATTACTACATGTATATGTAGCCATGAAAAGGTTTGAAGATAAATATTCTCGTCGCTTTAAATATATTATTTTTAAGAAAAAACGGGACCCACTATGGGCTTTGGACTTTGATCCGCTTAGACCTTTAATCCAATCTCCAAGAATTCCTAAAATATTCTCTACCAAGATTGATCTTATCTTAAAATACTTGCATTTAAGAGCCCAATTCTAAGGCAAATTCCGCTGAGTTTAAATTGTTCTTTAAAGTTTATTTATTAACCGAAAAACACCAATATATATGTACATATCTAGAAACCTAATGAATAATAGTTTCTTTTCGAAATGGACTACATTTTTTAGGCTATCAACTCGAATGTGAATTCATTTATTCCATATGACACTTCAATATATTCCACGTGGATTCTCTGAGGGCCGAACTTCATGCAAAAATCGAAAATCAAATATGTTAACCGAGGTAGAGACTGGGGACACAAAAGAGAAATGGCAGTGGCATCGTTGAGCGACAAACAAAACAAGCTGAAAAATAACTGCAGCTGTTGCAGTTTTATAAATGTGGTTTCCCAAAAAGCTTCTACAGGGTGCTATCCACCCGAAAAACCCACCTATAGCTCTGCATATAGTACACAACATATAGCTTATAGAAGAGGGTAGATGTTGTCGCTCGGTTGGCCCGGTCTCCGCCACAATAAAAGTGAAATTTTCTCGTGCCAAATTCAGCTGATGGCGGGTCGTGGGCGTGGATGGTTGGACTTGGGGCTGAGTTGGTCGGTTTAACGACTTCTGGGCACACACACTTACACCGTCAGGCAAACAGTTTGTGCACAACTTTTTCGAGGTTGCACAAGGCAACATAAACTAATTGCAACAACATTTCCGCCCGTTGTGCAGCCAAGAAGTAATCAAAAAAGATACTTTGATAAATGAAATGAGAACTAATGATAGCCAGAGCCAGGGCATTTCCTCCTTTTGCTGCTAATTAATCAATGTGGGCTCATGCTTGTTCATTTCAGTCAAGTGGAATGGCTTCATTTGTTTATATCTCAGAGCGCCCATCATTAAAAATTTCATTATAAATATATACATATTCCGAAAAACCAAATCAAAGGCAAAGAGCCGCAAATCAAAACAACCTTTTGTTTAAAATTAAAGCTTAACCGATAAATAAACGCCGGTAGCAAAGTTCAAATACTTTGATCAGATCAGTAATCGAATTCAATAAAACTAAATTAACCCACAGATCTGATGGCATGCGAAATAAGTCACTTTTAAAATATTCATGAAGTCATCGAAAGCATCAGGGAACTTGTGTTTCATTGAGACAATAAATATATATAAGTATATGTATGTCAAGCCGCGATAATGCCGGGGTCTAGACTGGCGATGGTCGTGGCTCTCACCTATTAAAATGCGTCATTTATTGATTGCAAATACGCATAGGGGAAAGCAACAAGCGACTACAAAGCCAAAGCTAAAGCCAAATCGGATGTCATGTAGCTTCAGAATTAGATTTCTGTACCCCGATGAAGGGCTTGAAATAGGTATTTAGAAAGAGACTAAATTTGCTATTAATTTAGACAAAACTAAGAAATGTTTAACACTCTCGAGGTTTAAATTTGATTTAAGAAATAATATTAGAAATTAATTAAGAGGTCTAAATACCATAAAAATTCACTAAAAAATTTTATTGTTTCCGAATTATAAAGATAACAATTTTAATAATTCTCTTAATGTTGTTTTTAAAATATATTTTGGCGCGATTTCGTTTGAGGCGTGCTTCTGTCAATGATAATTTGTGGCCTGGGCAGATGTCACCTGACCACCGCGGTGCACCGGTCTTAATGTCAAGCAGGTAAATAATAAACAAATGCCAAGCGTTGCATTCCCCTATAACAACAAATAGCGGGCTAAAAGCCGTGAGCCCGTTGCCATATGTTGGCAGAGGGCGACTGCAAGTTCAATATTGGGCCGATAAGAGAGGTACAACTGCAGTCAAGTTACTAGAAATTGTCTTTAAGAATCAAATTTAATAAAAAATAATTAAGGAGATTTGTTAATTTAAAAAGCTCAGCCCTTAACTTGCAGTTTAAATTAGTGCAAATTATTTTGAGTGGGAAAAAACGGTGTTTTTAATAATGTAATATTTGCTTTATATTTATTAATATTTAACATAACGAAATTTTCGGTTAAATCTAATTTGGCAAATTTCTACTCTACTACCAGAACTAGTAAATTAAAAAATATAATAAAATCGTGTAAATTTGATTAAATAAATATTTTGAAAATAAAAAAAAAAATAAACCTATTATTTCTACCTTCGGTGCATTTCTTAATCTGACAATGAAAGCCACTGGGTCAACTTCTGGTGGCTCTTATCGCCTTCGGAGTACTTGAAAGGGAGTGATTAATCAATGAAGGGGGTTTAGTGGTTACCACTGCTGCCTGCGCTTATCTGCCTCCTCGGTGCTATGTAAATAAATGAAAGTTATTTGCGCTGATCTGACGCTTTTTGTTTTATGCCCTCTTTTTGCGCTAATTCCCGAGACTAATTGACACAGATAAATGGGGAGAAATGGATCTAAAAAAAATACTTGCAGTACGTTAATGAAATTAAAAATAGATCAACAGCTGAAAATACACAACACTACTCGAGCGAGAGAAAGAGGGCATGATTAAAAGTAGCCAGAAAGTTAAACCAAAGCAAATGGGGAAAATGACACAGCGGCAAGGGAGAGGAAAACAAAAACACAAAGAACTGGAACATGGGAAATCAGAATGGAAAATCAAATGCTGGCATTTCTTCGTGTTTTTGTTGTTGTTTGTTAGCCACTGATGTTTGCTCTTCACACTTGCTATTCTACCTTCCCGTTTTAGCGCCCTTTTCGGAGTTGCTAGGCAGTTGAAAGCCGAGCAAAACACAGGGAAAATATGCTCACCACATTTGCATAAGCTCCGCGAAGAAGACCACAACAAAAACAAACGAAACGATGAATTTTAGATGATTTGTCAACAACAACAACACACACACTAGAGCACTTTCTTCCACTCTTATTTCTGAGCTCTTTTTCGATCACTTCTGTGCTCTCTTCACCGCTTCTTCGGTGCAATTTTTGGATTATTTGGTAAGCACTTAGCGCATTTGTTATTGTTTCGATTCGGCTTCGATTTTTACAGGCGGCGCTCTAAATGTCTGAGAAATCGCTTCATCTACCGTATTGAACTGCGAAAAACATATCCCAGCACCGGAATACTTCACTGGAACATAAATATCTTAATTTTGATATTTCTTCCCGGCGATTTATATATTTTTTATTATTTTTCACCGAAGCACCGACAACACGAACCGCTTCTTGCAAACATTTCGAATTGAGTGTTTTTTTGAGCGTCGCTTGCGCCTTAAATAGCCTCGGCTGCGATGACTTCTTAGCTATTTTGTCTCTAAACTAGGAGTTGCGCAAAATAAAATCGGGAGGTCCAAAAATATAGCTGAAAACAAATGTAACTTAAATGTTCGTTGGCATTATTAAAATAAAATAATAAACTTTCTCTTAATTCTGCATTATTTCGTAGAATTTAAATGACGAAAAACTTGCATGCCAGCCCAGAATATATATTTTGTTTTAACCTTTTAACGATTTAACCTCACATTGCTGACTTAATAAAATAAGGGGGTGTTTATTACTTCCATCTACAAAAAATAGTTAATTTAGCTTTTTGGTTCATCTGCTTTTCAGAGTCCTAGCTATTTTATGCGTAGGTGGCAACGCTCTTTGTAGGAGAGCATTTGAGTGATGTTAATTGTTATGTTACCAGCAACAGTTTTCTGTTATTGTTTGAGTCACTGCTATTAGCTCAGTGTAAATTTAAACAATTTAAGCAACATATTTGATATATAATCATAATTTACCGTTTAATAATAATATAAAAAAAAAGCATTTAAGTAAAATGGAAATATGTCAGGCAGAATAGGAATTTATTATTACAAAATAATTGTTTTTGTCATAAGGACAATGCAGGATCTTCGACAAGCAGAGCTGTGCGAAAGATATTTACTTATCTTAAAGATATTTTATATTCTATTGCTCAGTTATAACTTTATAGGTTCGGGTTTCTTTTTTCGACGCAGTGGTGAAGGGCTTTGCACTATTTGAAAGTGCGATACGAATTTTAATATGTTTTTAAAATTTAATAAGCTTAATATATCTTGTTTTCATACCGGTACACATTTAATAAAATTAATGTATTATTTTGAAACTTGTGTTGTTTAAGCGATACTATATCATCAACGATTTATGGTATTTTTTGCCCCACAACCTTTTGGTCACACCATTTAATAGAATTTATTTGCAATTTTTTCCAAAGACCCACTTCCGCTAGATAGAAATCTATTAAAATAAACATGGCCGAATTGCAGGTAAAAAAAGCAACTTAAAGTTTGAACTGTGTTCTTTAAATATACAATCTTTTCATGACAATCCGCAGGAATTCAACCAGGCGGCGGAGGATGTTAAGAATCTGAACACCACGCCCGGGGACAATGACCTGCTGGAGCTTTACAGCCTGTACAAGCAGGCCACTGTGGGAGATTGCAATACAGGTTTGCCAAATATTTTCTCCACATTGCGAATATTATTTTAAAAACTAATCCAATCCCATCCAGATAAGCCCGGTTTCCTGGACTTTAAGGGCAAGGCCAAGTGGGAGGCGTGGAATAATCGCAAGGGACTGAGCAATGCCGACGCCCAAACGGCTTATATAGCAAAGGTCAAGGCCCTTATCGCCGCTGTGGGCCTTAAATCCTAGATTTAGTCCATCACGACAAAGATATTGATTGATGCATTTTGAATCTCAGTGGTCGTTAAACGCACAACTTCGATTTTCGAGCTTTTTCGCACAAAGAAATATACTCAATCGCGCTTAGCGAGATGCGTTTAATTTGTCAAAAGCGGGGAATGGTTAATATCTATACTACTCAAAAGGATTTCCCTTGGATCCGTCTGTGGGCGAAGCTGTTGTGCTGCCTTGGGAGTGGCGCTGCCGTTCGTACACTTCACGCTGAAGCTCGCGCAGATTAAGCTCCAGCGTCTCCACAACATCAAAGTTCATGTCTTGGCGCGCCTGCTTGATGTAGCCTTTAATGATGTTGATTTGTTCGATCAGCGGATCGTCCAGGGTTGACTTGCTGGCCGCCTGCGGTGCTGACCAGTTGGTCAGAGATTGCAGATCCGACTGGAGAGCATATAAATAATTATATTATAAACTTCTCTTTAAATCAAAGCATAAACTTACCCCCTGTGCAAAGGAACCACTTTCGGGACTCGAAACTACCACAAACGATTGATTTGCCAGGTTATTTCGTTCGTAGGCTTCCATGGCCATGCGCTGCTCGGTGAGGATCCGCTGCTGCGTCTCCATGCGCCGGCGTTCCTGCATCTGGAGGATGTGTGCCTCCTCTGGCAGAGGTGGCAGCGACAGCATCCGGTCCTTAATGGCCTGAATGCAACCCAACCGTATGGCCTTCTTCAAGGCCTCCTCGCGACTGCCGGGCTCACAAAAGATGGCCAAGATGCGCTTGCTCCGCGTATCCATGGTCTCGGCAACTTGTCCTATCTTGCCGCGCAGAGCACCGGCATCAGCCAGCGTGAAGATGGTGTCCCCTTCGTTCAGGCTGTTGATTATCTTCAGATACATGTCCAGATCGGGGGTTACTTCCTTCTGCAGCTGCCTGATCTCCTCGTAGACATGTACAAGCATTGGACGACAGGTGCGACTCTCAAGCATATCCGTGCGCGTGTCCAGCAGCCAGAGGCAGTGCTCGCAGAGCCGGATGGCGTTCTCGTTTTGATGTAGCTGCTGCAGGGGCTCACTGCGAGTGGTGGAGAGGCTGGCCAGTTTCACTGCAAGAGGAGAAGACGATTTATGGATGTTTGTAGTTCATTTAGGGCTTATTTACGGGCATTCTCGAGGGGCAGGAACTTGGAGCAGTCGTTGCACATGATACCGCCACACAGGCGACAGTGGTGCTGTCGCCGAGCAATGTGAAAGCTTTGGCGCAGCTGGGACACAACTTCACGGAGCTGCCGTCCAGCCAGGTTACGGTCTGCTGTTCGTGCTGCCGCCGCTGCACTGAATCCGTGGGCAGATCCTTTAGCAGGCGGTGCAGCCTAATGATCAACTTGTTCGTCTCGCTGGCATAGCGCTCCAGGCGGGGATTGCGTATGGATTGGAAGTACTCGAAGTGCGAGCACTCGGCACCCGCCTGCTGTCGGCCCATATGGTTGAAGACGTTCGTCCGGGACCGGGCGTTGCTCGGCCCGTTGCGATCTCCGTTGCCATTGGGATTCCTGGCAGCCGCCGAAGCGGAGGAACTTCCGGGCGATGAAGCCGCCGGAACCCGCTCATCCTCAAAGTTGTTCAGTATCTTTTGCTTGGCCTTGGTGAAGATATCCTTCAGGGATTTCAAGGCCGCCTCTTCTTCAGCGTGCTGACGGGCAAAGTGATCCGTAAGCACGTCAATGGATTTAAGGTCCGCCCGGCAAATGGGACAAAGGAATCCTTCGAGGATCTCGCCACTGTTCGAGCTTTGCTCATCGTCACTGTCGAAGGGATTCCCGGACATTTCTACGATGAGTAATCACTGTATTTTTTGGTGGGTGTGCTTGTATCCACCTCCTTCCGGAAAAACAGCTGTTTGCGGCTTGCTTTTCCCCCTCTAAAACAAGGTCATGGCAAAGAAGCTTCCTCTGAACGTCTGGCACTCTGCGTTTGTGTTTAAAACTCTGCTTAAAACCTGTTTAATTTAATATTTTTAGTAAATATTTTATCAATCAATTAACATCAGCTTACTCTGCTTCTAGTCACATGGCCATTCACCAAGAATTGCTAACCAGGTGAATGGTTAAAGCTCGTTCGTGGCGATTGTCAAGCGCGGAAAGAAGCAGCTGCTGCCTGCCTGGAAGTTTTCTTGGGTTTTCCGCTTAAAAACGTTCGTAGGAGTGAAAATCCTTTGGAAAAAAGGTACATTGGCTAGCTAACTACATTTAGCTGCCGTACGCATACAAAACAGCCAGTTTAAGGTCAAGAATCGGGCGTTAACATGTCGGAAAGATCGAAAGGTGACGTGTCTCGCATAAACAACAACGCCAACCCGACCAACTCGACGCGTGTTGTGAAAAATCCGCTTCTGAGCGCCTCGGTGACCGGTCTGAGCTTCGATGACTTCCCCAACAAGCCCCAGCTCCTACCAGCCGCTCCGCCCGTGGTCCATGCCCCGCCCCCAGCGCCGGCGCCCGCCCTAATCGCTGGCATCTTGAACCGCGGTAAGTGGGTCACGGTTTCGTTGGCCGGGGGAACACTCAAAGTGGGATGGGGGCTGCTGACCTGTTGCTCGATCGAGTTCGCAATGATAAGCTGATAAGCCAGCCCACTTCTCTATTTTTCCGGGGGATTTTTAGACTTCAGTCAAGTCTATAAAAGATCTATAATAAATCCCATTCTTCTGCTGCATTTAGATCCATATTGTAACATAATCCCCAAAACGTTGATCAATAATAGTTCGAACTCCATAATTCATTATAGAAAATCATCGTTTAATGGCAATTATATTTCTTCGATTCGTTTTTTGGCACAATAATAACAAAACAAGTATCTAGTCCATGCTCCTGGTGGAGTGGGATCTATATGTGGGCAGTTCCAGCGACACCTTTCGCCGCCTGTAGCAGCACACAATGCTCCAGATGAGTGCCACTATCAGCAGTAGGAGAAGAATGACCCCCAGACAGATGGCTGCGATGGCAGCTTCGCTAAAATACACATCCCTCACATCGATGGTGAGGCTCCTTTGATTGCCGGCTGCGTCGTAGGCGACCAGGGATACCTTCGGTTCGCAACAGGAGGCCATGTAGGTGGCCTTCAGTGGCTCCGTGCTCCCAGCCGTGTAGTAGTTCCTGTAGAAGAGTCCCTCGGGCGGCGTGGCCTGCAAGCGCAGCATTCCTGACTGCCAGTCCTGGGCGGTGACGTCCAGCGTCCAAAAGCGTTCGCCGCAGTTCAGGGATTCGGGCGTGAGATAATCACAGCGACTGCCAAACTCCCACGATAATGAGGGACCAGTTGAGTCCTGGAAAGAATGGTTATAGAGTTCCTATATTTTATATAATAAATCCTCACATACCTGAGCATCGATGCTGGTCACCACTTTAAGATTAACCGCCAAGGTAGCTGTCTCGCGACCATAGTTCGTAAAGTGATCCTGTCCGTGGTGCCCTGTGCCGTTCCCGTGGGCACTAAGACAGTCAGCCGCACGGTTCCCGTCTCCAGGGCGCGCAGATTTAATCTTAAACATAAAAGCATGATTAAAACGTGATCAGTTAGGGTAAAAGCCCAACCCACCTTGTAGGATTCAGCTGAACCAGAAAGCGACGCTCGTCGGTGACCTGAATGGTGGAGTAAACCGCCTCCGAACGCATGTTGGTGACCTCGAACAGAAGCGTGGCCATTTGCCCTGCGGTGACCAGGAGCTGGGACTGCGTGCTCAGCTCGATTTTGGTGCCACAGCGCTGCAGAAGCATGGCATTAAGGGAGCTCCTCGGCTGTCCCGTCGTAGAAGTAGCTGGCAGGGTTTGGTTCAAACTCGGAGCACTCTGGATTTCCTTGTCCGAGAAGGTTTCAATCTCGTTCTTCGGCGAGTCCACATCCTCCTCTAGCTTCTCGGTGTCCTTTTCCTTGTCGGGAAATTGGATGCGAGCCGACTTTGGCTTTGTCTGCCCGCTTTTGTAATAGCTATCGATGCGCTTGATGATGTCGCCTGCCGGGAAGTATAGGAAATGGGGAAAACATTAGGAACCCAGCTGTGCACACGTGTTACAGAGACGACGATGCTGATGATGGCGTCAACGCTGACGTTTCCATCGAAGGTTGAGATGCGGTTATCAGCGAACCAGCAGCAGCAGTCACTCGGGCAAACAGATCCCCGGACGCGAGAGTCGTTATCTCCGGACGCGAAAAACAAAGCCCTAGCCCATTAGCGCAGTTCTGTGCGGCAATCGACACCGCCAGGTTCGAGTTTCGAGCGCTTGTTGTTTCAATAAACTTACCCAAAAACACATCGGCTTTTCGTTCGGCGCGCACAAAAACATTGTAAGTTTCGTTAGCCAACTCCGGCTGCAGCTTCAGCTTAAAGGTTGCAGTGCGTCGCAGCTTGTTCAGCGGTACGTAGGCATCCAGTTCGTGCGACTTCTCCGTGACATTAACTCCACCAAATTTACCCAATTTCTTCAAATTAATCTCTAAAAAAAGCAGTAAGCAAAACGAAAAATAAACAAAAACTGAAAAATCAAACAGCTGACTTTGCCAGTCACAGCGCAACGCGGACAGTTGTTACAGGTGTTCGAAGCGGCGTTGCCACCCCTGTTTAGTCTCAGTAAAATCAGCCAAATTGTGCAATAAACATTGAATTGTCAGGCACTAAACCGTGATTTTGCAGCCACTGTGTTAATTAATTATTAACAAACATTAACTAAACGAATAACGTAATATTTTTTTCGAAACCGGCCGAGACCCTGGCAACCCTGACCTGGCCTGGCAGCTGCGCCGTACTAGTTGTTGTTGTGAAAGAGAAAACACGTCCACAAAAAAGAAGTCGCGACACAAAACAATTGTTTTTACTTGTGAAACCAACGAATTATGAACAATTAAGTGCCGCTAAAGTGTTGACCAAGAGCTGTTTTAACGGTTCCCTCAAATCGGAGCAGGCGACAAAGCCGAAAAGTGTCCAAAACCAACTAAATTACCTGCCGAATCAGGCCACTTTTCGAACTTGACCATGGCATTGTGTATAATTTGTTGTTAATAAAACGTATGTATGTATGTATGTTTATGCTGTGTTATGAATAATTTTACATTTGCCATATTGCCAAAAGGCAAATAAGCAAATAAACCCTTAATCTGACGCGTAAAAACTCCACAATTTGATTGAAGTTGAGGCAGGCAAGGGAAAATCACCGCCCCTTGGAATTGATTTATTCAGGGTGCGAGTGTGCGTGCGCGTGTCTGTGTGGGGTGGCTGTGCGCCGGTGTTGGTGCAACTTCCGGAAGATTAAAACTTTTGTTTATTAGCGTAAGTTGTGCGAAAAGTTATTTAAAGATTGCAACCGGGCAATGCTCATGTTGATTATTTGTTATTTTTATATTGGGCTGTAGCGCGCGATAATTCCAGGCTCGAGTCTTATACAAATTTTTTGAGTCACAGTTATATTTGCTGTCTGACCCGACGCGTCGGGGACGCAATCTTCGCATTATTGGCCTTTTATAAACTCGGACTTTGTCCAGCCCGTTCAACGTGGCGTATGATTAACCCAGTGGAATCGTTCGCTGGTTACTTCTATTGTTGATCCATTCTCTTACCCGTTCTACGTTTTGCGTTTGTTAGTCAGTCAACAATAACATTTTGTGCGGGACAGTTGAGAAAGTGCTCGAGAATTAGAATAAAACACAGAAATAAAGCGTAATAAGCTTTATTATAAAGGTACTTACCCTCCAGGACGAATACAAAAAGGACAAGGGACACAAAGTGCTGAGAAAGTGTGCAAGGTGACAAGCTGAAGTTCGAAAAAATACAAAAACCAAAAGAGTTTCGGATATCTTTGATAGAATAGGTATTATCACATTTTACGTAAGATTTTTTAATTTTACAAATATTTAAATATTTAAAAAAATATCTTTAACTTGGATCCTGCAGGTTTTAAAAAGTTTAATAATTTATAGAAGGATTTTTCTAGGAGTAAAGTTAATTTTTTTCCAAATTAAAATAATTTAAAGACAATTTGCTAAATGAGTTTATCAATCAAATGAAGTAATTAATATGATAGATATTAAGAAGGTTTTTATTCTCCCTTACTTTAAATAGAGCGTACTGAGGATTTGTTTTTTGTATTTTTAAGAACCTGTATCTCTTGTTTATTAATTCATATCCAACATAAAAGTTGTACCATAAATTAATACCCAATCGATGAGTGTTTAAACCTAGGTTAATGGTTAAATCCGGTTTGTTTTTCATTGTTTTCGTTTTATTTTGTGGACCCTTAGAAAGCTAAAACATTTATTACTTTATCGGTACAACAGTAAACATACAGGTTACATATATTGGAAATATCTTTGTACTACAGTTAGGGTTACTTGTTCGTTTGTTTGAGCATTAATATTATTCTAGCGTTTTGGTTAAGGAAAGCGTTTGGGGGCGTCGGCTATATACAGATGTCAGCAGAGCTGACTTGGGATTATTAGAGATTAGCAGCTGCTTCTGGGTGGTGTTTTTTTGGGTTAGTTAAGGATCTCTTACGGGCTAAGGACATAAATTACACAATACAAGTAGAGTACACAGTTGTCGTCGGTTCTGTCTGGAAAGTTATTTGCAAGAGAAGGGTGTTCTCTCGCCTTTAACGAGCTTGTGCCATCTGTGGAGGGGGTGGACTTAGGTCTAAGTAGGTTTGGCACAGACTCTAAACTCTAAATTACAACCCTGCGTTAGTAAGTGCGGTAGAGCAACGGAGTCGGTGCTTGGTAACTCGGTTGTTTTTGTTTTTGGAGAGAGGGACTAACCACCATTTGGCGTCTCCATCGAGGCCCGCCTCATGTTCGCATCGATGCGCACATGGAGGCTGGACAGCGTCGTGTCCACCGGCAGATCCAGTTCCTGGGAGCCTTGATAGGCGTCCGCGACGAGGGTGAGCTGGAAAATGGGGAGAGAGAATGGGTAGCAAATGAGTATATATTTCAGGTTTTAACTAAAGTTCAATTCGTCTTTACTGAATAATTGCTCTCTTTAAAACCAGTCACAGTGAACTAATTCAATTATGAATTATTGTAACCAGCAATAATATTCAAAATATTGTGACTTCATTCATAATTCTGAGTTAAACTTTAACTTGGTCACACTGAAAACAGGTTGCAATATATCGATAGGGATGGGCCAATTTCGATATCGGTGTTGGTTTCGATAATAAACGATTTCACGGCCTCATTCTTTATTTTATGATGAATCTGTATGTTTTAGTTTTGTGCGAAAAACCCCATTATATTTTGGGCAATAAAATCCGCTTTAATTAACTTTAAATTCAAAAAGCCGGAACTCGCTCAATTCCCATTGTGTAGATTTCTGGTTAAGCGCTGCAGAATTCGAGTACAAAATACTTGATTTCCTGTTTTCGCCGTGCTGCTGCTGCTTTGGGTTTGTTTTTGGCATATTCGTCTAGGCTTCCTTTCTATCAACAGATTTGCTTGCCCTTCACTTTTCTTTCCATAACCCAGTTTTGCAGTAGCCTCCGCACAACTACAAAAGATGCACCATCATCGGCGGCAAGTCGCGGGCTCTCGAGCTCCACCTGCCCATGTGGCCCGGCCTGGCCGAGAGGTAATCCAAGTGGCTTCGTCTCAGTTGGCTGCTTGGGCAACACTCGTCTCTGGATCTTGTTGCCATTTGCTGCCGCTGCCACTTTCGGTTTTCAACACTCTCGGCATCCGAAACCGAGTCTGGCTTTGCTTTGCTTTTGCTCTTGCTTCTGCACACACTTTAATTTTAATTACCCCCATTGCTGGTCAGGTTTTTGGTCATATCTCACCGTGTTGCCCGCTATGTGCTGCCCGTGCTCGGTGCTCACAATGTGGATGATCTCGCCTCCAGAGCGGATGGCCACCTCGCCCAGAATTCCGCCCACGGCGTCCTCCGTTTCGTTCTCACTGCCCGATCGCTCACCGTACCAGAGAAGGAAAAGCTGGGAGAATTAGGGGTTGGAAAGGAAAGAAACTGTTATATAATGCTTAAAAATTACTCCTAAATAACTCAAGAAATTATTCCAGTAAATAAGGAAATACCTTATTCTGATTAGTATATTTTCTGTGTAAAATTCTAGCTTTAACTTATGTTTCTAAGGACCTTTCCTTTTCCCAACTCACCCTGATCCTCTTCTTGAGCAGAGTAATGGCCGCATCTTGGACTAGTTCCGTGTGGGGTGGAATCGAAGCTGTGGATATGAACACGGCACTGTCGTAGGGCACCAGCTCGGCGGCATGGAGAACGCCCACAAATGAGTTGCCGCCCTCGTGTTCCTTGGTGCTATTCAGGCCAGCGATGAACTCGCGGGTGTTGTTGAAGCTGAAGGCTGAGGGAGCACCTGTAACAGGGAATTCATATTCAATTAGATTAGAAAACCTATTTAACTTATTTCATTCTTTGACAAAGATTCTTACCATCTCCATTTAGCGTCACCAAAACAATCTTAATGTCAATGTTCTTGTCCTGCAAAGCATCGATATAGAGGCGCTTCGCCTGCTCCAAAGATGCGGACGAGGGATCCACAATCACGGCCAAGGGCATGCGAATGTACACATCCTTGATGTAGTTACGCAACTGATCGGCTGGCAAAAGTTCCGCCTTGGGACCGCCGGACACATGGATGTGCTTGGCCTGTTTCCTCGGACTGGGCGTTGTCGTTGATGTGGTGGTCGTTGTCGTCGTCGAGGTCGGTTGTGGTGGAGGTAGAGGTTGTGCTTGGCACGGGAGGATTGGGTGCCTGAGTGGTGGCCCAGATACCGAATCGAGCCCTTAGGAGGGGCAACAGTCCATGTGTGGTGGGGGTTATTGTGGTTGTTGTATGAGGCTTCACCTCCGTCTGGTCGTCGTAGTACTCATCTTCCGAGGAGTACTTAAAGGGATTGGGCTTGTCTTTACTGGGCAATTGTTGGACTTGAGCCTGGGGCATGGGTTCCAGATGCTCCACTTGGTATGACACATCGGCTGGGAGTTGCTCTTCCACCGATTTGGTTGCCTCCTCCTCCGCCATGGCGTAGTCGGAGGCGTCATGTTCCTGATCCCGCTGCGGGAATCTCTCTGCCTTGGCCTGACGCACATATTCAGGGATCATGGTGGTGGCTACCCTGGCTGTGGTGCTAGCCACCGTCTCTTCTTCGGGATTATCCTCGTAATAGTAGTCCCTGGAGGAGGGCTTGGCCGGTGAGTCCTCCTTGGCCAGGCGCTTCTGCGCGGGCTCTTCCTCACTCGCCTCTCCAGCAGTATTTTCTTGGGAATACGGAGCCATGGTGTTCATTCTGCTCTCCACAGGCCTCATGGTGCTCATCTCCTGCTCCATGGGTTGTGTGTGATCCTCCAGGCTGTTTCGCTGCTGCTGCATCTCCGATTCCACCTCCGCTTCCAGCTGAGCCGTGTCAAAGATCTCGTCGTGGCTGGACCCACCCATATCTCCACCGTAGTCCTCGTCCTCGCCATAAACTGCGGGCGCCAGGAGCAGCCCCAAAAGGAGGAGGCCTAGCCAAAGTTGCGTTCTCAAAATCATCTCTGTGGGTTATGTATGGATGGATGCCTCTAGCTATCCTCACTTGTCACCATCCAAGTCTGCAAAGAGCAACACATCAAAAAAATGTCAAAATTACGACTTTTGGGAAAGCTTTTGAGAGTTCAATGATTGATTGATTGATTGATCGGTTGACTTCTTTCGCTTACTTAATTGACGCAATTATTCATGATTATATCGAGTTCACTTTTGTCGAACCGTTATTTTTAGTTTTTCTACACATTTTGTAGTTTTTTTTTGTCTGTCTTCTTTTCAACACTTTCGCAAGGCGAAAAAAGTGAAATGTTTTGACTGCTCGTTGTGATTATCATCGTGTTTGTTGTTAAAATCATTTTAAATAATTATAATTATCAGCTGACAAATTGAACGTTTACGGCAAATTGCCAGAAACGAGGAAACAAACGACAGAGAGATGTTAGATTCGAGAAAATTCAGTAGAATTCATGTCATTAACACGGAAATAGAAAGAGATTTGTGAGAGTTTAGCTAATTAAATGAAAAACTTCTAAAAATAAATTAGTAATTGAATTGTCATAGAATTAATTAAATAGTTATTTTATTTGTTTTAATTTAATTGTATTTGTTTCGATTTTATTTGAATTGAATCTGTTTGATTTGAGTTTAAAAGAACAGCTTAAATCTACATATTTTGTTCCTTATTCTATTATTTTATTTTGCTTTTATTTGATTTCATTCGATTTTAATTTTATTTGTTCGCTTAAAGCCCGGCTTATATATATTATTTTCCCTTTTTATTATATTTTAACTTGATTCGATTCGATTTAATTTTATTTGTTATTTTAAAACCGGCTTAAATTTAATCTGGGGCTTACCTTGCTAGACAATAATTCCCAACCCATTATTAACTATTTAAACTTGAATAAAAAGATTTAGTCTTTTTATGTTTATTGTAAAAATATATAAAAATGCCTAGGTTACATATGTACATAAAATGTAAATTAAAACAAACTGCAAACTTTTATGAATAGCCAAAAGTATTTAGCAAAAGTCATGTTCACGGGCAATTACGCCTTGAAGAACGAGACTCATCCAAAATTGCTCAATGTAAACAGAAAACAGAAAAACAGAAAAGGGCAGATGAATCTGTACGTGCAAAGATCAACCAAGAGGCCAAGTAGCTCGGTTAGGGTATTAAAAACTGTGTATATACGCAGATATATGGTCAAGGTTTTGTCAAACCTGCTGCAGGTGAGGAAAATAGAAACACAGAAAACGAAGACGTTGCGACGACGTTGACAATAAAAATAACACATGTGAACGAACATTCGTTAATGAATAAAATAAAAATGTTTAGACTTGATTAAAGCCGCAGGGAACACGCTAACTTTTGGCTTCAATTTGCTCAATTTTTAATATTTAATTAGGCAAAATGCAATTAACACTTTGGTTAGGGCGTCATGCACAAACGCTTTTATGATATGTTATTTTCCCCAACGTTTTTGTGTATTTAAATGTTTTTTTTTTGTGGCTTTTGTTGTTGCATTTTTCTGGCCGTTTTGTGCCGGGGCTGTTTGAATAACAAATTACCAACAAATCAATTTGAATGATTGATTTCTTGGCTCTCGGTTTTTGTTAACTCGCCTCGTGATTGCGATTGTGATTGTGATTGTGCAGCGTGAAGAGAGGGCCGTTTTTGCCTCCGAACGAAACGAGCAGCTGCCATTAATTAACAATATGCAAAGCCGCAAAAAAATATAAAAAAAAGCTCAAGAAACAAGTATACATTCAAGTTGAAATTCAAAATGTATATCGCATCGATGCGTAAAATGGAAATAAATTAAGTTAAAATATTCTGTCTTCGTTTTTCTCGTTTGGCAGCTGCCCGAGCTCAGCTCGAAATTGATTTGTACATTTTTGTGCGTTGCAAGGTCAATCCGCCGCCGCCGCCGAGGAGAGAATGCAATTTGATAGTATCTGTATTTTCTCTTTAACCAAAATTTAGTCTTGATAAATTCGTGAGAGAGTCTCCCAACTGACACGTTTGTCTGTTGGTCTCTATCGGAGTTAATAGTTAAATCCATTGCACAATCCCACCACCACCATTCATAAGACATCTTTCGCTCGAATGCTGCTCAGCAGCTTTTATTTTCTTAGATTTTCTGCGCCTGCTGGTCACGTAATTCTTAAGAAGATTGCAATGGACTTGAGGCGATATTCACAGTTCCAAAAATGTTGGAAAGTTTTGGGGGTTTATAGAAAGTAATTTCGCGGAAGGAAATAATGAATTGTGGGGTTTGAATAAGAAGATATTTAATTGCAATTAAAATTAAATAAATAATAAAAACCGATAAGATATGAAAGCAATTTAAACTTGAAACCCTTTTCGAAAATTTGCTTGATAAGTGACGCCTTGAAACCCGATAAGATTATTGAAGACAGCTAGAAACATTGAGACTACGGCCTAGACAATCCATAATAAATGGCTGTTTGGGCTCATAAATTAAATATTTACCGAAAAGAAACAAAAGATCTACTATCTTTAAATGTAAATTCTATTCAGTTTTTATGTGAGAAGATTGTGGCCTAAAATTTAAATATTTATTAGTAAATAAAATCCCCTTAAATTGATTTATGTGTTTATGTAAACTAGTCTAAATCTCTAGCGTGATTAGAGTGACTCAAAACGCTCCAACCCCAACGAGGTTCTTCATTATTATTTAAAGGCAATTTATTTTGTAATTAAAGAAAAGTGCGGAGATAAAAAAAAACTCCATACAAAAACAGCACGCTGTGGCAGTTCATCAATCAGCTGCTGATTCGCTTTGCTTCATAAAAAGCGCACAGGTTCTATAAACAAATTAGAGAGGCGACCGAGCCGAGCACGTTGTCGGTTTTAAATTATTTATTTACATATTTCTTGTTGCTTTTTTGTTGCTTGTGCAATTAGCCGGAGTCGTCGAGTGCTTTGGCAGCTCGAATGTGATTAACAGACGCGTAAGCATTTATTTTCGCTATGATTTGTATATCACTCGGACGTTATTTGCCGTTTTTATGGCCCCCGCCATAAAAGAAATTAATGAAAAATAATTGCGAAAATTATAAATTCAAATTGCGTTTGCTCTCAGTCAGACAGATCCCCCGAAAAGCCAGGCCAGCCCCTTCGTGTTAGCTGATTCGACTTGAAATGCACTCTAATTGTGGCAGCTTCATTTGACGATCATCATCAGCGATGAATAGCCGTGTGGATTGGATTGGAACCCTTGGAGAACCCACGCGCTGTTATTGTTGATTTTCTTGGCATTGAAAGCGCTTTGGTATTTGTTGATTGTCGGAAACCTTTGAAAGGGATTTGATGGGATTAGAAACGACCTCAATTGCTATTGGCTTTATTATCAAAGCAATTTTTGTAAACTAATGGGAAGCAGTTCGTGGAACAAAACGGTGTTGTAACAGTTTAAACATTGACTGCATTTAAAACAAGCTGAAAGCAAATTGATTCACATATTTATTCTTGAATTCCGCTTCTATGAACTTGATTTATATGCCGGGAACGGCTTTTGTTGCTTTTCTCTCCGCTTTTTACTCACAAAATCTATAGATTTCTTTGCTATTCTATTCTCTGTGTTTATATATTAATTAAACCTGCTTTAATTTATTCTTTCACTTGCCTTTTTATGGAACTCTTCTTGTCGACGTGGCCTGCTTTATAGCTTGTTTTCTTACGCTTTTGTTTTCGTAATACTTCTTATTAAATGTCTTTTTGAATTTTTGAAATTTCAAAACAAATAACTTAGGCAACAAACTTGTTTTCTCCTTGCCGTGTGCGCGCAAAAAATCTCAATGGATTTTAATTACACTGTGTGCGGTGCACTTTATTTATGAGTTTTGCCCACTTCTTTGCATTGTTTATTAACTTGCAGATTATTATTATGCAAATCACCAACGAAACCGAAATTCACTTGCCACAGGCGACCGAAAAAAAGATATACAAAGTACAAGAGCGTTCGATTTTCGGTCGTGTATTGGATTAACCCGTTTAAATGTACTTCTCGTTTGGTTTTGCGATATTGGCCTGGCCAACTGGCGCGATTTAGCCGACTTAGCTGACTTTGCTGGCGATCGCGTCAACGTCTCAAATGAAACTGAAAGCAGAAACGCAAGCTGCGGCTTTGCGGAGCACAGCTTATTTCGGATCGGATCCGATCGGATCGCCTCGGCTCTCGTCGGGGCTCTCTTTTCGCATCGCGGCCGATCGGGGCAGGTATATGATGGCATAGCTATATAGCTATGGCCACGGGCTGGAATCTAGAAGAGCGTGCCACTGATAAAAAAGCGAAACAACGTGCTGGAGAGCAGCTGAGCTGATGCCACAATTGGATATGTTCATGACACGATTGTTTACTGGCTCTGGCTCTGGGGTGCTTTGCGCCGCCAGCGCCATGGCAATATCTTCGCTTAACTGGCTGTTCCCCCATATAATATGTGGTAGTATCAACCTGTTATGCAACCCGAGTGTTACCTGTGCCACACATATGCTGATATCGCAGCTGAAACAGCTGGACAAGATTTCATCTAGTTGATGGGCTTAGTAATCACATTCTTAACTCAATGGGGCTTGGATTAATTCGATTAGAGAACTTTTTCAAGTAAAACATATACTTTTTGTTTGATTTTTTATTGATTTAATTGTTTTAATCTAGGTTTTAAAGGTCAAGCAATTATAATACAATATATATTTAACACAGATAAACAAGAACTATATTAACTCATTTATCATTATTGATAAATTAGTTTGTGATTTATATACTAAATAAATTTATTTTGAAAATATTCTTGACCATTTTTGTTATAGAATGTTATATTTTTGGCCACCCCAATTCCAAGATAAGAGATTCAAGACTTAGAGCCTCTGATTCTTTATCCTCAATTAGAAGTTGACTAGTATGTTTGGTATTTAACGCTGCTAATGATCTTGTCATATCTTCTTCCACATTTGTGGCTTTATTAATTATTTATTTATATAAAAAGTCACTGGTATTATTTTAGACACAAGGATATCTATTCTTAAAAGCCAAAATACGAGAACCCAGACTTTCTATATCCGATCCCTTATACTCCGGTGGATATTCGTAGAGCACCATAAAAATTGCATCTGAAAACGTAACATTTTGAGCTGATAATGTCTGTCCCATGTCTTGTGCCGCTTTAATATATTTTGTGAAGAATTTTGATAAGACATTCAACATGCTCGACCTGAACAGTATCAAAGGGCTTCTCTAACTCTTTCCCTTTCTCGGAAGTTAGATCCAAAACTGGCTTCTTTTCGTTTTCATTGAATCCTCGAAAATATTCCATCTTTTTAAGGACACTACTAGACTGATTGATGGTCTTTCCTCGATCCAGATAGTCCTGCAGAAATTTTGTGTAGTTCCTATATTCAGAATAAACCGACGAAGCACTGATGGTTTGCTCCAGGAGAGTCCTTAAGAGATTCACTGAATCCTCCCACTGTTCTGCGTGAAACTCATCGATGTTTTTAAGGAACTCGCAAATCACTAGATTTTTTCTTTCCACAGGATTGCAACGGACAAGTATCTGAGAATTTAATAAGGTTATTTTTCGATAACAGTTGTCCTTTTATAAATACTCGCCAGCAAAGATAGACAAGTAATGACGAAAAATAACTTCATTTCGTAATGAGTTTAAATTAAATGCGAGTCGCTTTAAAGCTCTGGACTGCTTTTATACCCCTTGGGCAGAGACTTATCAACACTTTCTATATGCATTTCTTATCGGTGAACTCAGGTTTATACTAAGAAGTGAAAGAAAATATTATTTAAAACCATATCAGCACAGTGCTTGGTTGTTTTATTTACTGTATGTTGAACTCAGGTTAAGGCACTGTTTTCTCTGTATTTTTCAAGTTCGAAGTTATTAAATTTTTGCTAATTTTGCGGCTGGCAAAGTTCTTAGCATGCTGACCTTTTTATTTGGTGAGGGAATTGTTATGGCAAAAAATTAACCGCATTGCCGGCATGCAAACTGAATAAGTAATCAGCTGGGGAATTGTCGAAAATTCATGCAAAACCGAGCGACTGTGAACTTGTGTAGGAAGTTCGACTACCCGACTGGCCGGCGCATTAAAATGGAGCGTGAAATGAATTTAATATGACAACTTCGTCTGCCAGCCGCTGATAGCATCAATAAAATCATAATAAATATAGCCGCGTACGTATATAGTCGGCATGTTATGAATGCTTGTATTTTTTGTACGCGGAAATGTTGAGGTTTCTTCCCTCTTTCTGTGAGTAATGAAGGGTTGCTAGCCCTTACCTGAGTCCCAAAAAAATTCTTTAGAAATTACTTTGCTATTGAAATGAGTGCCGCGAGTGAAAAATCGAACAAATGTATTTCTTTTTTTAGGTAAAACACATTTTTGCATATTTTTAACGTGTTCTTGTAATTCTCGGCGGCTCTTTGCTTGTTCGAAGTTGTAAACAAATGGTTTTGATGTTTTATTGTTTAGCTTTTATGACAATGGCTTAACTTACGTATTTTCCCCCACAAAATCGTGCCCATCTTGACCTACGTGCGTCTGTCGAAAACTTCCTAATGTTGCGGTTGTTGGCATAAACCATTGAACCACTCTATATTCGACTTTGAGTTGCTGCACTACGCTTTGAGTTATTAAGTGCTTATTTTGTGGTTTTACTGCTGTGACATGGGCATCTGGCCGAAATTCTCATCTGGTAAGGGTTTTACCTTAAAAACTGTTTATCTAAGAAATAAAACCAAGTCCGGCTGTGATAAATCTATGGAGTCAATGATAGAAATATAGTTGATTGTCCTTAATACAGAGTTACGACTTTTTAGAGGCATAAAAATTAAGTTAAATAATTAAAAACCCTGCCAGAAGCTTTTTTCTCTAATAATTACTTGACCCTAAAAATGATTTAATTATAATATTTGTAGTAATTCTTCTCAAAACTATTTAAACAATTTCCTATTGCGTCCTTTAATATAAATTTATTAATAACATTTTAATATAGAAGAAGAATTTGGTATAATATATATTTTTAACTGGACATAACTGATCAGAGGATACTGCTTAGTCGAGAAACCCAACCCAGCAGTTGCAAATTTATTGCAACGAGAATTTATGCAGCTCACGCAGTTTTCACTTTACACATTTTTTTGCCTCGCTTTAATTATGCTTTTGTTAATAATTATGCAATCAATTTTGTTGGTAGCCTTCTTTTGCAGTTCCTCCAGCTGCTTGTTTTACTTATTTTTTACTTGTTTCGGGATTTCGCTTCAATTAACAACTTTCTGGCACAGAGAGGGCAAAAGAAAAACCTTTTCAATAAAACAAATTAAATATTTGGCAATCGATTTGTGTCGATTTTTTTGATTATCGTTCCATTTGCTGCCGTCTCTGCTCTGCTCGGCTTGTGATTTTGTTTGTTTGGGCCTCTCGGAGGCTGGTTTAAATTTATGATGAATATATAAACGCGAACGCATGTCCCAGAGGGTGTTAATCGAAAATTACCAACTTGTTTTAGCGCTGGCAGCCAAACGAGCCGCTTGAAGAACCGAACTGGTGCGAGGCGGTGTCAGGCTTTGTTTTAATTTGTTAATTTTTCTGGTCTATTATCACTTTGGTTCACTGTTATCCTTGGTCCTTTTCGGATTGCACTGGGTTAGAGTAAAGAAGCAGCTCTGAGCCGTTCCGCGACTGTCGATCGACTAAGATAACTCCACTAATTACTGACCTTTTTGTACTTGTCACCCACGTCGCGTTGTGGTCGGAGTTGTGTGCCTTTTTGTGGCCCATAAATTGTTTAAATATTGAACAATTGGTTGCAAATGGATGTAGATAAAAAGCCGCACCTCATGTCACCGCCCGGATCGATAAGATAGAGTCATAGGAATCCGCACTAGGAATTGCCCCGGAGGAAGCGGAGCAAGATTGCCGCAGATGCGTCACGGGACGGAGGGCGGTCAAAGGGTGTGGCAGTGGGTGGCTGACATAATTAGCATACTCCGAAGGGTTTTACCCGGGGCCAAATACCTTCGAAAATATGTGAGTCCCGGCGTCACCTTTTTCACCTGAACTTGCTACCTGAGTTTGTTGCCTAAGTCTTTTGTTCGGCCTGTCCTGGATCGTTGCTCTGCCTTTCGAAGGGTATTGTGATACGGGCACTGGCTTAGTTCAGAATTCTGCTTAAGAAACTGGATTTATTCTTTCAGACACAGGTAGCTTTTGTCATTTAATATTTTGGGGAAGACTTTCCATTGCTATAAAATGGAAAACTGCTCGTTTATAGACCATCAGTTATTTGAAAGGACTTCAAGCATGCGTTTCTATCTCGTAATTTTTGCACTGACGCTGCTGGTAAGAACTTTATCAAAGAAAAAAAACCCTAGTCTTATATAGTCTTATTAAAACCCCAGAAATTCATCAGTGGCCTTCCTGTGGATTCAGAATATGATTGCAAAAGCCTGGATTCTGTTGATGGCAACGGTTCGGTGGAAAATGTATTTTATAACATCAAAAGATCTCTACAAAAAGCCATCTTTCGAGCATCAAGCAAGAAAAACTGCGATAAGATATTGGAGATTTTTGAACAGCGTCTAGATCTCGCCGAGAGCCAAATCTCTCAGACGGATAAAAGACAGTACGTCGTTGATTTCATGGACCTTCAGGAAACTCTTAGCGAATATGTCTCAGGACGCAACGGGTTCAAAAACTTACTAACTAGTATTAACCAGCTTGGCAGAAAATCTACAAAACTTATTGACCAATTTCAAGATAAATTAACAAATGTATTTCGAAATAAATTTTGATTAAGTTCTATGGAATAAATATTTAAATGTGAAATGGCATTTCCATTATTTTTTATACCCGGTACCCATAGGGTACAAGGGTATTATAAGTTAGTGCCAACCGAGAATGTATGTAACAGGCAGAAGGAGAAATCTCCGACCCTATAAAGTATATATATTCTTGATCAGCGTCACTAGCCAAGTCGATTTATCCATGCCACCAGACAACAGATCACAGAGACTATAAGAGCTAGAGTTACCAAATTTGGTGACAACATTGAAATCTTTTGCACGCAGATCAAGTTTGTTTTTAAATTTGGCCACGCCCACCTCCGCCCGAAAATCATAAAAAACGGTATATAACCATATGATTTTCGACGTAAAATAAATAGATTGGCTTAATAAATAGGCAATCATGGACTTGTTCTAAAAATTTGAGTAAAATCGGATGATAAACATAGAAGTTATTAAACAATAAAGTTTCTGAGAGAGAGAGAAAGACAGAGCGCACGTGCGTGTTGCTCAACATGTTTCTAGCAACATTTGTCTTTGTTGGGTGTTGCCCAACATGTTCCTAGCAACATCTGTCTCTTTTGAGTGTTGCTGAACATGTTTCTAGCACTATTTGTCTTCATTTGTCTACATTTTCTTTTTTCCATGTTCATGTGCTGTTTAATTTCACCCGCAATGCTTTGGGTACCGGGTATCTCACAGTCGGTCACACTCGACTGTAGCTTTTCCACTTGTTTGTAGGATAAAATGGATCTGTTGAAGGAGTTTCTGCCTTTTTGATCCACTTTTGGGTTTCTTTCAAATCTTACAAAAGCAGAATATGTCCTGATTTAAATATTTAGCTAAGATATACAGCAGTGGTGCCCAGGCAATACAATGACATGTTAGAATTGCATTTGTGTGAGTAAGAATTAGAAAAAATTTCCAGATACGAAAAAGAAATAACTAAAAGGACAAGTTTGTTCATATTATGTGCATACTTGGCGTGTGATGGCAGAGGCCGGACAGAAAATTTACTCACACGCGAGGGCTGCGGGCACCACTGAAAAAAATAAAAAACATACTTGGCTAGATGTTTTAAATTCAATAAAACTATTTTCCAAAGAGCATTGGTGCAGTTGTCGCTTTAAAATTCCCAACATGTTCTAGCTATAACCTGGGTGGTATTAATGATGAATGAACTTTGTCAGCTTTGGGTACTGATTTTTCTATTTTATTTAAATAAATTCTAAATAAGCCTTTTAAGAGATTTGCATTAACCATTCTGGTGTCCAAATAGGAATGTACATGTGGGCCTAGAGAGAGTATCGGCTGTCGTGCCTAGTTTATTTATATTGTGTAGCCGCTGGCAGACGCAGACAGGCCGTCGTCTCGAGCAGCTTCTTCAGCATCATCATCATTGGCGCGTCGCGCAATTTCCAAAAGGCACGCATTTATTGAGATTTATTTTGATTTAATTTTGGTCTCTTTTTCTGTTTTTCTGTTTTGTTTCGCCCGAGGGTTCAATGCCAAACATTTTTGCCGTCTTCTGTTTTCTTCTGTTTTTTATTTTTATATTATTTTTTTTATTGTTTGGCTGCTTTTTGGCCTGGGTTTTTGGCATGCGACCTGCACGAGCCTTTTAGGCCAGCGTTTAAATTCCAAAATTGATGGCAATCTTTTTTTTTTTTGGGGCAGCACTTTTTAGTGGCATTGTTTGCGGTCGCGCCGAGCTTGGAGCTTGTGTATCCTGCAAATGATTTCATCGTGCTTGACGTGCTTATGTGGGCCTTAATTGTTTTATTTGAGTGCCATTATGTGCAGGCACTTGGAGCTGGAGTTGAAGACTTCTCGGATGCCCATATGCCCCCTTCTCTCGATCGGCCAGATCGAGTGGCCGCGATCTGTTTATGATGTCATGCCCAAATTAAAGCCGAAAATTCTTCCACCTTTTATGTGCCTTTGAATGAATTATGCTGTTCTACTTTCAACCACATTTGCGGTTAGACGAGCGACGTCTCTTTATTTCTTTATTTTGTTTATTTTAACACATTTGTCGTAATGCGTCATTGTCAATGCGGGCAGTTTGTAAATAATAATAATGAAAACAAAGCGAAAAGCGAAAAGCCAACTCAAACTCAGGCCGAAAAACTGGAAATTTTTGCCGTAGCTATTCAGCGTTTTCCAAGCCCCACCTCGAGCGGTTGCTAAAGCTAATCTTAGCTTAGTCGTTACAAATGACGATCCTAAAAGTGACAAAATAAAAATAAAACACACACACAGGTCGGCAATGTCAAGTGCTTGGAAGTGGCAGAAAAAAAATTAAACAAAAATTGTTAGGCAATGCGTGATTTCAACTTTTAGACTTGGGATTTTTTGTAAGCCTATTTGAGGAAGATTAACATTTAGAATCTCTCGATTTCCTTGCCGGTTTCAATGGGAAATGGAAAATATTTAAATTTAAATTAATTTCACGCTTATGAGCTTCTCCAACAATGACTAATTAATGGAATTATACGTCAAGGCTAAGCAAATATTTGGGACTTTTGTAGCAAGTTTACAGATAAGGCTAAAAGCGAAAGCTTAAGAAAAACCCATTAGTGTGAGTCAATGTTCTTTCAAAAATAAGATCTACTCATTCAGAGTTACTCCTCATTCAAAGTTACTTCTCATTTAAAGATTACAGACTAAGATTAATACAGCAATTTATTATATCAATTACTCTACAACTTTTATTACATTTCCTTTGAATCCCTAAGCTGTCTTATACAATGCCTTGATAATAATTATAATTCCTATTATTCCTGCAATTACCATATTTATGGCTAAGTTTATAATGCCTTAATTACTAACTCATACCGGTGATTAATAGACCTGGCAATTGCTTTGGCCAGAAAGGAAAACTAATATGCAAATGGTCATGATTATTCCAGACGCATCTTCCCGGACATGAGACCTGCTCTATCTGCATATAATCGTATCTCTTTATGGGGCCTTCTAGGTGCCATGATATCCCGCATTCATATTTCTAAATCTTAAAGCCTGCCGTTCGGAATCTGGTTATGCAGCTGCTGTCGTGGTGAACAATTCCAAACTCGCGCTTAAATATGTGAAAAATGCGGTTCTTAAAATAGTCGCGGTTAGAGGTGCGAAAACCTTTCGGCCGGCAAAAAGAAAAGAAAAACTCTGAGCTCAAAGAACCCAAGCTGCAGCTGAGGTGTCTCTGATCCAATCACGTTTCAAGATCGAGGTGAATTCTTTGACGTATTTGCGGAGCAAACGACACGTTTGCCATGCTTTCCATTCCACATTCATCGGCAAAACTCCGTGGAGAGCGGCGTCTTCTTCTCCTCCGAAATGCCATGACATTTTCTGTCTCTTCAGCTGAAGCTAATGCCAAGATTTGGCTTTTTATGACGCCCTCACTTTACTTTAATTCACTGCAAGGCGAAAAGGGGGTAGAAAACCAGCTCTAAAATGTTAGCTGACCCGTTTGTTTTTGCGCTTAATTATGGGTTAATCAAATTGTTGAACCATAAAACACAATATCAAGTCGAATTGAAGGTGGAATCCATTTGTGAGCGAAGCTGGTGAAGAGAATACTCTGCCAAGAGATGATTGAACTTTAACTTGTAATTTTATAGGGTCCTTGAGTTGGGAGATACTAAATAATTTATTATTCTCCTTAAATTATATTAATCAGGTGTATAGAAGTGTGATGAAAAAAGTTTTGAGATTCAAGATTTGTTGTACATTTTTCTTGTAATATTTTTAAGCATATTATTT
Source organism: Drosophila triauraria (assembly GCA_014170255.2). Classification (NCBI taxonomy): domain Eukaryota; kingdom Metazoa; phylum Arthropoda; class Insecta; order Diptera; family Drosophilidae; genus Drosophila; species Drosophila triauraria. The sequence goes on along the minus strand of CM024334.1, from coordinate 10,201,063 downwards.
TTAAGAACAGTTTGTTCCTGGTAAAATTTTGTAGCATACTTTTAGACACAAATTCGATTGGTTTCAAACACCCAGCTATTTTTGTGCCAACCTTGTATATAGAGTTTATTATTTAAAATAAAAACCTATTATTTCCCCTAAAAAAATATTACAATCTGGAACTTTTTAATTTAATATAACTTATTTTAATTAAATGCGAGTAAAATATATTTATAAAAAAGATGATTTTTAAAGGCCAACATTTATAAATAATTATAAAGTTATATTTTTATTTTTTCAAAGAGTTTATAAGATTTAAAACTCCCTACAAAAAAAAACTTATAAATAGCGAGGGGATCAAACACTAAAGACAATGATCAGCATCTTGTCTGGTACGTCTACGATTGCTAATGCTGGCCTAGTCCAAGCACCTCTCCGTCTGTGCCTCCATCTCGAATTCCTATTCCAATTCCGCCTCCGCGTCCAGACCCGCGTCCGTAAACCAGTTCGGAGCCGTTCCGTTGTTAATTGTGTTTGTCCGCTGGTCGATTTCAATTTGCATTCATTACACCCCAATAACTTTTTGTTGTGTTTTGATTTGTGATTCGGTTTTTATGAGTTGAGAACGAGAATCGGAGAGAGGAGTTGGCCACACCCATCCAGCTACTTCCGAGTTAGCGCCAAGTCAAGTCAGTGATGGTAATTTTATTGTTAATTCGGATCCGGAAGAGGATTGGATATCAATTAAAATTCTGCCGAAAATTAGGCTACAAAATGTTAATTCTTTTTAGAAAACATATTAATTGCATACTTTTAGACACTTTCTTAATAGATTTCAAATCTATTGCCATTTTTTAAGTCTGTAAAGTTTATTATAAACTTAATTTATAAAATATATAATTTATTATTAAAATAAACTATTTTTAAAGATTTTCCCACTAGCTTATTTCCATTTCTTATTATTTTAGAACCGAAAACCTTGGTGACTGTGGGTCAGCCCTCGAGCATCGACGACAGCGAGGCCCTCGACGAGATTAACTTGAACACCAGCAGCGAGGACTCGGTTGGAGCGTCAGGATCGAGCCCCTATCACGGAGCGGCTGATCCCAACGCCAATCCTCTGCTCGAACCACCGCCGGGAACTGGTAACGATTCGCTGCTCAGCCAGGCGGCTTCCTCCTTCACCGCATTGCCCTCGGTGGCCTCAAACGTGTTCTCCACCTTCTCGAAGCGTATCTACGCCGCCGGCAGCAGAGAGCCCTCGGAGGAGCCACGACTGGACATCCAGCCCACATATATACAGCAGGCCACCAACTACGCTCCAGTAGCTCCGGTGCCGCCTCCCTTTTACGCCGCTCCACCAGCAGCGGCGAATGAAGTGGTCGTTGCCCCCGAGCCGCCCAAGCTCTACGCTCCCACAGAGATTCCAGCACCGAATCCAGGAGGAGTCTCTGCACCACCGCCCACAGCGGGAAATCCCAACACCTATCGGTTCGCAGCCAAGAAGAAGCTCTACGCTCCCATTCCCGGATTCTCGGATCAGTCTGGACAGCAGCCACAGCAGGCTACCCAAGCGGCGGCGCCTCTGCCCTTCCAGACACCACCGTATCCACCACAGCCGACACCGGCAGCAGCTCCCAGCTTTACCCCCTTCGACATATCAGCTCAGCCGGCTCCGCAGCCCGTAGAGGAACGCAAATCCGGCGGTGGGCTCTTCTCACTGACCAGTCTCGTGCCCACGGGAGTGCTCCAGAACATCTCCGGGCTAGTGCAATCCGCCACTGGCCGAAGCAGCGAGCCAGTGAGCAGCTATTCCAGCAATCCTCCGCCAGCGACAGGAGGATACTTTGACATTTCAACGGGTTCCGAGCCACCAGCTCCGTTGACAAACTTCTTTGGGGCTCCAACTCCGGCTGCACCTCCAGGCGGTAACTATTTCGTGCCTCAGCCCTCAGTCGAGGTAGCAGCAGCACCAGCTCCGCCACCTGCAGGAAGTTTCTTTGCGCCACCAGGAGCAGGAACAGGAGCATTATCCGGAGCCACATCAGTGCCTCCTCAGGCCTTATTCAACCCGGGAGCTCCTCCGCCAATTGTTGGAGAACACTTTACTCCGTCATCGACATCAATCGCAGGAGATCAACCTACAGTTGCCGCTCCTTCAGCGCCAGGAACAGCTTTATCCGGAGCCACATCAGTGTCCCCTCAGGCCATATTCAACCCGGCAGCTCCTTCCCCAATAGGACTTTTTAATCCAGGAGAGCAACCTGCAGTTGCCGCTACTTCAGCGCCTGTACCCTTGCTCGATCCGGCAGCACCAGCAGCATCTGCCGCAGGCTTTTTTGACCCAGGATCAGTGCCTGTCACAACACAAGCTGTTCCAACTCCACCGGTAGGCACAACAGCACCAAATCTACCGCCCACATCGGCAGCAGGAGGATTCTTCACACCAGGAGGTGTTGCGCCGACAGCCACTCCTTCGCCAGCAACTGGTTTATTGCCTCCCAATCCGAGTACCTTGCCCGCTGCACCGCCCGTGGCAGCTGCGCCTCCGCCAGCCGCTGGCCAGGCATCGTATCGCCTTCAAAAGGGAACTCGTCTCTACAAGAGCCCGTTGACGGCCCAGGAAACCGCTGCCACCTCCGGCTACGTGGCTCCCTTGGCTCCCACAGCTGCTCCAGCTGCCATCTTTAACCCCTTTGCAGGAGCTACAGCTGCTCCGGCCGTTTTCAATCCATTGGGACAGCAGGAGGTTCCTCTATTTGTACCATCGAGTGTGGAACAAACTCCACAGCCTGCTCCGCCTTCGGCTTTCAGCACAAGTGCTGCTCCAGCTACAACAGCAACTCCCCCCGCAGCTGGCATTGCAAGAGTTCCACTCTTTGCTGCTCCACCAACATCCTCGGCCATTCCCTTCTTTGTTCCGCAAGCGGCGGCAGAAACTAAAGAAGAAGTACCAACATTGGTTCAGAAGGAACCACAGGTCCAGGCAGCAACAACCAATCAAGGAATACCCTTCTTCACGCCAGCATCTACGGGCATTTCCTTCTTTAATCCCCAAGAGGCTGTAGCTGCTCCAATTGCAAGTGGTCCTCCACAGACATCAACTCAAGGAATTCCCTTCTTTGCTTCCTCCGCCTCCAGCTACATCGGGTATTCCCCTTTTAGTGCCACAACTCGAACAGGAGAAAGCATCTGTTGCAAAGGAAGAACCTAAGCAGTCGGAGAATCAGGAGAATCCTTCTTTGCTACAACTACTGAGGCTCAAACACTCCAGGAACCCACACAAAGTGTTCCCTTGTTTACTGCTTCCTGCATCAGAGGAAGCTTCTACTCCCAAGACTCACCCGCTCTTAGCTTCCCAGGAGGTTCCATTGTTTGCTCCTGGAGTAATTGAACCTGTTGTTGAACCAGATCAAGCTCCATCGGCGCCAGTGGAGGCAGAGGAGACTCCTCTATTCGTGCCCGTGCCGGCTGCAGCAGAACAAAGCCAGGCCTGTGCCGTTGTATCCACCACCAGCAGCAGTCACTGGATCTACCAGCGCTTTCTTTGCTCCTCCACCAGCAGTTTCAACTTATCAATCGTTTATCCCAGAGCCTGTAACTTCAGCTGCTGCGTTCTTGACTTCAGTTCAAGGGGAAACCACCAGCACATCATTGTTTACAGCACCTCCAGTAGCTATATTCACACCCGCTGCACCAGCCTCTAGTGCTCCCTCAACTGAGGCAGTGGACGCTCCTCCGGCAAGTGCCTTCCCAGGATCACCAGAGGCCGCCCGCCACCCCAAATCTATTCCACAGCAGCTCCGAAACCCAAACGGTTTTCAGCCCATTTGCACAAACTATAACCACACCGCTGGTTCAGGAGGCTGGCCAGGATTTGGTACCACCTCCAATAGGATTTGTGGCACCGCAAGACGAGGTCGAGGCACTTGTGCAGCCACCATTGGCTCCCTCGCCGCTGCAGAACTTCTTTACGCCGGCAACAGGCGCTGGTCCTTCGGCAGACTTTAATTTCTTTGGAACTCCCGCTCCGAACAGCATCTTTCCGGACTTGCCTGTTCAGCAGGGTATCATAGCACCTCCAGCCTTGGCCCAAGAGCCGCCGGCAGAGACTACCAACCAGGCTATTGCGCCAGCTCCGCTCGGTTTCGATCAGCTGCTGAGCCAATCCCAGCAAGCGCCACAACAAGCCCCAGCTCCAAGTTCGAACGAAAATTCGTATCCAAATTCAAGTGTCAACTCTTTCACCGACTTTTTTGGTGGCCCCGAGCCACCGAGACCGCTGCAGTTCCCGCGGTTCCTGCAGCTCCGCAACTAACCCCTGCGACCCGGTTAACTTCTTCGACCAGGTGCCACAGGCACAGACGCAGAGCAGCCAGCAGCAAGCCAACGAGGATCAACGCATCCAGAACTTCTTCAACAATCCGCCGCTGCAGGATCAGCCCGCCGCTCCGGGTGAACTCAAGTACGACATCGTCCACAGCGGTCTGGCTGTGAAGCAGCAGCCAGCGCGATCGCAGACACCCGTCTCCAATCTGGTGGAGCCGCCCTCATCGGCCTGTTCCGAGTTTTCCACAATCGCTCCACCATCTTCGGCCTGCTCTGAGTTTTCCACACTCGCACCAGCTGCGAACACACCCCCGGAACGCCAGTCAGGCGAGGATCTGATTCAGCAGCATCTGGGAGAGTTGCCCGAGGAGATTCTCAGAGAGCTAAGAATGGCCAATACCAACAGCAACAGCACCGAGAAAAGGTCCAGGCGCCCGCGCCACCGGTGGCTATTGTAAGTTTATTTAACTGTTTATTAAGAATTTCATTGAATTAATTTACCTAATCCCTGCTAGACTTACTCACCAGTGGTTGCCCATTGGTTCTACAAACGCCACGCGGACACCAAGTTCATCTGGACGCCCTTCAGCCACTATGATTCGGCTCTGCTGGAAACTAGTCTGAACAATGGTAAGCTTAAGGTAAAACCAACTCTAAATACCTACTACTAACTAACACATCCCCTTTCAGACGACTCCACACTGATCATACCCGTCGAGGGTGGCCGCTACGATGTGAACATCAAGGAACGCACCAAGACGCCCGTCTACTGGGAGGGCAAGGCCATCGAGGTGCGTCGCTGCTCGTGGTTCTACAAGGGAGTGGACTCCAAGTATGTGCCCTACACCGAGGATACGGCCGCCGTCCTGGAATCGGAATACAAGCGATCGGCGGAGACGGGCGAGTGGCATCAGAAGATACTCCTGGAGGGCGGCGAGCAGGTGGTCTTCCACGGACCCACCGTCATCGTGCACTTTCTCCCTCAACAGAACACGGAGAGTGCTTGGGGCGGCACCACCCAGGGCTCCATGCGGCCGCGGGTGGTTAAGAGGGATCTCGATGACTTCACCATCGAGCAGGGTGAATCGCAGCGGGTGGATCATTTGCTATTCATGGTTCATGGCATTGGATCGGCTTGCGATTTGAAAATGCGATCGGTAGAGGAAGTTGGTAGGTTGAAACTATTAATCCCTTAATGCTTTTTTGGTAACTTTATTCCCCTGCAGTGGATGACTTCCGGGTGATTGCCCAGCAGCTGGTTCAGTCGCACTACAAGAACTCCACGGACATGGGTCTGGTGGGTCGTGTCGAGGTCCTGCCCATTTCCTGGCACGGTCACCTGCACTCCGAGGAGCTCGGCATCGATGAGAAGCTCAAGTCCATCACCCTGGAGTCGATACCGCGCCTGCGCAACTTCACCAACGACACGCTGCTCGACGTGCTCTTCTACACGAGTCCCAAGTACTGTCAGAAGATCATGAACACCGTGGCCGATGCCCTCAACGAGGTCTATCTGAAGTACAGAATGCGGCATCCGGAGTTCAATGGCGGCGTCTCTCTGGCCGGACACAGTCTGGGCTCCCTGATCCTGTTCGATCTGCTGTGCCATCAGGAGGCGCTCAAGGAAAGCGAGGAGGAGAATAAGGTGAGTGTTTTATATTTAACAAAATAATGTAAAACTGTAGCTTGCACTTTGTTCCTTTCAAGGAGAATCCCGACGACCAGCCGCCCCAGAAGCAGGGCTACCAGAAGGTCCAGCTGCCCAGCGGCGATCTGCAGCAACCCAAGCAGGTCAGCTACGCAATGGGTCCGGCGGGCACGGGTCAGCCCGTGATCAATTACACGCAGCTCATATTCCATCCGAAGAAGTTCTTCGCCCTGGGCTCGCCCATCGGCATGTTTGTGACCATTCGCGGCATCGATAAGCTCGGCCTGGACTTCCACCTGCCCACGTGTCCCGGCTTCTACAACATATTCCATCCCTTCGATCCGGTGGCCTACCGCATCGAGGCGCTCGTCAATCCGGATATGAATGGCATAAGGCCGGTGTTGATCCCTCACCACAAGGGACGCAAGCGGATGCACCTGGAGCTGAGGGAGACCATGACGCGGGTGGGTGCGGACATCAAGCAGCGGTTCATGGACACATTCAAGACGACGCTGGATAGTGTCAACTTTTTGGCTACAGTGACCAAGGTGAAGAAGGAAGCGGAGGAGTCGCTGGAAAAGGAGACGGCAAGTCAGGTGGGTTATCCGTACTCGAAGTTGTCTGAGCATTCAATAATCCAGTTTGGTTTGTAGACCTCATCGCAGGCTTTGCAGAAACAGCAGGAAGATCATGATGAGAGCTCGGTGGCCAGCTCTTCCTGCAAACTACGAAACCGCACCGACTCCAACTCCACCACAGCCTCCGATCCGGAGTTCATAGAGCTCGACTTTCCGCTGGGCAAGCTGAACGACTCGAAGCGAGTGGACTATGTCCTGCAGGAGGCGCCTCTGGAGTTCATCAACGAATACATTTTTGCGCTAAGCAGCCATGTCTGCTACTGGTGAGTGATGAAGCTCTCTCTTTAAATTTAGATATATTTTTAATCCCCATCTCTACAGGGGCTCCGAGGACACCATCCTGTTCGTGATGAAGGAGATCTATGCCAGCCTGGGCATCAGCACCGACAGCCAGGTGCCGCAGTCCTCGATGACCATCGAGCGGCCCGTCTCGCACGAGAGCAGTGTCAGCCAGTCGCTCTTACCGATGTGAGTCTGACAAAGAACACTAGAACGCTCTGTTGGATCCACCACCACCACACGCACCAACACACAACTATACATATTTTAGTAACAATTGATTTAGATACGTTATTTGTTAGCCAAATCATACAAAGAATTTTCCATATGTGCAACTCTAACTTGGTTAATGGTATTATCAAAGTAAGACGTCTCTATCGTTCGAGGGACTAACTAATCCGAAGCGCGTTCCTCGAGCTCTACAAAATTTTACCTATCTACATATATATTTACCTGCTGGGCGCCGCGGCGTTCTATTTGTTATTTTTATAATATATATTGCCTGTGTAATTTGACATTGTAACATTTATGCTCCAGAAAGTGTATGTCTAAAAGAAAAAAACAATAAATAACATAACAAAGCCAGAGTGTTTGAATCTGGCGGGTGAAAGCTAATATTAATCGATGTCAATGGTGCGCATGCGAGGTTTTTAATATTAAATTTCGATATTTCGGTTATCGACTTGCAGTGTGACCGTTGGGTGAAAACATTTAAATACCACACTATTTTTCAGATTCCTTGGTATTTTCTTTGAAAACCCGATAGTTATGTTTTTATAATATTTCCCATCCCTATCTATTACTTTCTATTCCGTGCAGAAATAATTGTAAATATTTACACCAAATTCACTCGAAAACACCCGAAAACAATGCGAAATGAGGCTTTAGAGTGTTTTAAATGTTTTTAAGCGAAAACGGCAACGTTAATGCACGGAATCCGAGCTGCAGGACGCGTATTAAGACGCTGCTACTACTGCCTTCGTGTTAGTACAAACGCTTAATTGTGATTGTAAATGTGTAAAATTGCCCAAGTGCCAAAATTGCGCTGCGACATTTTGTCAACATAAATAGAGCGATGCAGGGCGTGGGGAGAGGAAGAGACGGTGATGAAAGATGAGCGTAAAGCAGAAAAGACGATGATGACGACGAAGAGCAACAACAAATTCATCAGGTGAGTGAGCAGCAGCAACAACCAAATCTGCCCAAGCACATACATACATACGTAACTGCGGATGTGTGTGCGTGTAAGTGTGTCACGGCGTGCACTTGTTGTTCTTGCCTTTTTTGCTTTCAATGGAACGGATAAGGTGTAACATTTCTTTTTTTAGCTTCTAAATATTAAGGAGGCAAGCAACACTGGAATATACTCACTTGGGCCAAATTCGGACGAAAGCACAAAGCTGCGATAACCAACACACACACACTTAAACATACACGCATACATATGCCAAACTGAACGCACATACGGAGCAGCACCGCGGAGCACCAGCAGCAGCAGCAGTTATCAGTGGTCTCTTGGCTCCAAACCGCACACACCGCTAGAAGGAATAGCGAACCATGAGCTGGCTGCGACAGAGCAATAGCGGGGGCGTCGCCTCCGCCACATCCGGGCACTCCGGCAGCCTACGCCAGCGGCCCATTGATGCCGCCACCGACTGCGATCCACGCGCCTGCTACGACAGCTTCTGCAAGCACTGGCAACAGGCCTACGAGATCATCCAGCACAGCGCTCCGCCCTCGCACGACGACGTACTGGGTGTTGTTTCGCACCTGGACTACATGGTCACGCTGCTGCTGGTGGAGCTTCACCACTGCAACAAGGTCTCCCTGCCGGCGGCGGAGGCCAGCGGCCCGCCGGCTGCCCCCTGCCTGGAGTACCTGCTGAGCGAGAATCTGCTGGACAAGCTGTACGAATGGGCCTGCACCACTGGCCGGTATGCCAACGCTGTGCGTTTGGAGCAGCTGAAGCTGTACGAGCTGCTCGTCAGCCATTCGCGCCACCAGCTGCTCTGCCACGAGCCCTTCCTGCGACCCCTGCTCAAGATACTGGCCTCCAGCCAGGGCGAGATCTTTCCGCCCGACCTGGAGAAGCGGCTGGTCATCCTGCTGAACCAGCTGTGCGTGGTCCTCATGCAGAATGTCCACCTGCTGGACCTGTTCTTCTTCTCCGCCCAGACCCAGGTGCAAGAGCAGATACTGAATGGGAGCGTACCGCAGCCCAAGAGTGGAACCACAACCAAGTGAGTGACGATGAGAAGCATTATTTTTATTAATTATTAATTATTTAACCTCTCCAGCTTCATTATCTTCTCGCTGCTCATTCCGTACGTGCATCGCGAGGGCAGTCTGGGCCACCAGGCCCGCGATGCCCTGCTCCTGTGCATGGCCCTCTCGCAGAAGAACTCCAACATTGGAACGTACATAGCCCAGTACTCGTCGATTTGCCCCCTGCTGGTCACTGGCCTGGGTGGCCTCTACTCGCGCCTGCCCAACAGCATCGAAATCAGCTCCATTGATTGGCATAGGATCACGCCGGATGATGTGACGGAGATACCCGAGCTGACGCTCTTTATGAACGCCTTGGAGTTCTGCAATGCGGTAGTGCAGGTGGCCCACGAGATGATCAAGCAACAGCTGCTGGACTTTATGTATCAAGGATTCATTGTGCCCGTGCTGGGACCGGCGATTCTTCAGGTTAGTGTGCTGAAACGCTTTTGTCTCGTCTCCGTCTCGGTCTCTTCACGTGAAAATTTGTCTTCGATGCATTTCTGTGGTGTTGGTTGCAAGCGACTCATTATTGGTCCCCTGTCCTGTCCTCTGACTATTCTTTATTTGTTTGTATATTTTTTTAAGCGCTTATGTCTTGGGATTTATTTAATGCACATTGTAAGGCAGTAAGCTTGGTCAAGAAGACGATCTTGTCCGCCTCCAAAGCCTTCCCAAGACACCTGCAATTATTTATTTTATTTTGAAGATCTGCTGCCTCCCTTTAGGGATCTCTGCACCGCCTTCAGCTTTCTGTTTCTTTTGTTTTGTGTGTTTTTCTTAAGCGTTTTCCTGCCCCGTAGCTAACCACACACACACACCTCGAAATCTCGAAACAACTTTTTGCGCTCCATTTTCGCAGACACTGAAGGGCAAACATTTTCAGACGAACGTCGACTCGCAAATCTCGGCCATGTCGTACCTGGATCTGATCCTGCGCTCCATCACCGAGCCCGGACTGCTGAGGGCCTTCGTACGCTTTCTGCTCGACACGGAGAAGTTCGATGGAGAGCGGATACTGGACGCTCTGGTCGAGCGCCTGAACTCGCCCGATCCCAATCTCTGCATGGTGACCATGGCTCTGTTTGACACATTGCTGGGACTGCACTGCGAGGACCTGATGCTGGAGCTGCTGCTGAAGTTTATGCTGCCGGGCAAGCATGTGCCCATCTCGCACAGGCACAAGATCAACAAGATCGATCCGTATCTTAGTAGCAGTGAGTTCTTCCTGGACCTCACGCCAGACGTGATGAAGCGGGCCAGGGATCTGGCCAGGCCCAAGAGTTTCCACGAGCCACCAGTGGCAGGGGAACAGACGCCGCTGCCCAGCCTGCCCTCGCCGGTGATGAGCAAGACGATCGGCGCCAACTGGAACTATTATGGAGTGCACACGGGCGATAGCTTGTATGCGAATATTCAGGCGTATCTGTTCGAGGCCCACTGGAGGATAGCCCAGTGCCAGAAGGACTGCCTGAAGTGGGCGAATAGCTATCGGTACCAAAAGTGGCCGCGCCAGGGACAGGGGCGTATCCATGCCCATGCCCTGGACCTGGCCAGGCAGTTCTTCAGCGAATTCGGCGGCGGAGGAGCTATTGCTATGGCCAGTGAGTCGGGGGAGAAGCAGCTGGACAGCCTGCAGTCGATCGGTGAGTCCAGCGGCTACGAATCCTTCAAGTGGCGACCGGCAGATGAGGAAAGCGAGGCCACGGACACCACACTGGCCACCACAGCCAGCGAGGCAGAGCTGGAGCACAACATCAGCAGCCTGAGCAGCGTTCTGGGCGGAACCAATGGCAGACGCGAGTCCTGGCGCATATCGCACAACAATCGCAACGAGTTGATACTGACGGATCTGGACTTCTCGGAGGATCTGTTTGCGCAGGGCACCGTAAGCCTAGGTGAGGATAATCTCTAGGATCAAATTATTCCATCGATTAATATCTCTTTTTCAGGTCCCTTTCTCAATGCCATCTGGGGCAAACTGCAAACCTTCACGAGCAACTCGCTGTACGTCAATCTGCACCTGACCGGACTGATCACACGCCTGGCCTGGTATCCCCTGCCGCTGATCCACTCACTGCTGCTGCGCTCCGACATAGCCATCACCTCGGATACTCCCTCCTTCCACCAGGTGCTGCGCATTCTGAAGCAACAGATCGACGCTGAGCTGCCGGTCACAGAGGATTCGCTGGAGATCATAGACGTGGCGCGTTCATCGCTCATAGATCGTGAGTTCCGTTTGGCAAACGCCCGCAAGGGCAACGAGGGCTCGCCCATGCATTCGCACAATCAACAGCAACTCCAGTCAGCCACAAATCCTGGCCAGCCACAGGGACTACTGCGTTCAGCGTATGCATCCCTGTCGGCTGCCACGCCCGTACAGGCCACGCCAACCAGTGCCTACGATCCCTTCAAGCGCGCCGACAACAAGCGTCGCAGCATCAGCAAGTCCATCACCAGCATGTTCAGCAGGAAATCTGCCGCCACCTCCGCAGCAGCACCAGCTCCATCCAATGGCTCCTCGCCCGGTAAGTAGCAGCTGCAAGTTCCTATCTCTGGCACACTCTCGCACATTTTCTATTTTTCTACAAAAAATGAAGAACCAAGCAAACACAATAGAAACTACCAACGGTTTACAAATCTGCAGCGTTGGATGTTGGAAAGAAAGTTGGTTTTGGGTCGAAATAATTACACAATGTCACTCACAAAAACACACATAGAACACACACACTTTAAAGCCCTGCATGAGTGCCTGTGAGGATTTAAAATGTCAAGGAATTCCATGTTTTCATATCATTAAAGTATAAATGGATACATTTGTTTTTAATATTTAATTTAGCCTATTTGTTTTGGGTGTAGAAATAACGTAAAAAGTAAAGTTTAACTAATTTACAAGCTCTTACTCTGCCCTAAATACAGAAACATATACAAATATGATTAGGAAGATTTTTTAACTGAAATCCCTTAACAGAACTCATTCAGGGTTCTATATCTGGCTATCCCACACACAACCACACAATATCTGTAAAATGCCCTCTGCTGGCGTCGTTGTTTCTAATTAATTATTTTCTTTTTATTTATTTTTTAAATGAAACTTAAAAAAAAACAAACAAAACAAATCTTAGCTTCATCTGGCTTATCACAAATTTACGCATTCTTCACCGGTAAATATTTCACGCTTGATAAAAGTATTTATAGAGTTTTAAACCAAAAAAAAATCTAACCAAAATCTGGCATAGTCCTTGCTAAGAAAAATTAAATCGTTGTCTCTTTAACCCCTTAGAGCTTTGTACATTATGCTATTCCTAATCCAGTTAACCCACTAAGCTAAGATAATAGTTTGAAGTAGTTCCTAAACCTTTGTGTAATCCCATTTATATGTTATTGTTGTTGCTGTTAAAATTAACCAAAGAAAAAGGTCAATAAATGCCAGGAATTCGTACTTATCCCGCTTGACATTTCTAGGAGCTGCTTCAAATCTGGTTGGCATCAGCAGCAGTCCAGATGGCAGGGGCTTTCCGGTTGCCCAGCCCGCCTCTGGGACATGTGAGACCAGCTTGAGTACTCAACCGCAAGCGGTAGCAGCATCACGCACAGGATCCACAACGACGACGACGACGCAGGCGGCGGCCTCAGGGGGCAGTAGTAACAGCAGCATCGGTGGATCCACCCAGACCCTCTCCGCCCACTCCAACATCACGACCCATTCGTCGAGCACGCTGCACGGCATGGATGGCGGTCCGTCGACGGGAGGCGGTTTCAACTCCGAGCCAGTCTCCCTCGACTCGGTGGCCTCCATGGGGATCATTGCCAGCACGAGTGGCACAGAGCGATCGCGGGACTTGGCCCTGTGTGCTGTGCTCCTGGACGAGTGGCTTAAGGAACTGGCGGCCATTGCGCAGGAACAGAGCGTTGTGCTGGTCACGGAGCAGTCGCTTTGACATAGCCGCCGGCGGATTTTATGATCGCAAACGAGATCAAACAGAGATGTAGATCCTGACTTGTGTATACATTATTTTACAAATTTGTTGGCCTTTGTATGTTTTAACCATCTACTCTTACGAAATTATTTCTTTTTACCTGTTAAATTATCGATATTTATATTTTAAACAATGCCTTTTTGACCGAACAATGCCGCAGTTTTGAACAGATTTACACATTAATGCACAGAAACTCCCAACAACTCACGTGTTAACCAAACTAGAACTTAGGATTAAAGTCGGTGGATTTTAAGTGTTCAGATGTAAACAATTATTCTAATTAACAGCAATATGCAAGATTTACGACCTTTTTAGAGAGAATTATATAACACACCCACACACATGCCACATATACAATACACATGTATTTTTGCAATATATTTTATGCTTTTATGTACATACATACTTACATATGCGAGATCAAATTACACAAGTGTTGTAAAGCCCAACTTGAAAGTATTAAATTGGTCCAAGTAAATGCACCGAGGCGAGTTATTTATTTATTTATTAATTGGGGGATTTTGTTAAGACAAAGTATCCTTTTTCTCCATATTTATTTATTTTTTTTTTTTCGTGAATAAATAATATAAGGTCTTCTTGGAGAATATTATAGCCAAAAAGAAAGTGATAGCCAAAAGGGCATTTTTCGAATACTCAAAATGCGCCAATTTTATGTATTTTTATGAGCCTCTAAACTGGATTGACAGCCAAAAGCCGTATATTTTTTTGTTTGCCATTAAAATCTTAACTATTTAAATTCAAATTATTAAATAAAATCAGGAAAAAAATTTGGCCAATTTTTTTTAATTTTATAAAATTTTTAAAATTTCATATTATCTTAATAATTGTCAAAAATTGACACACAAAAAAATTTTAGCTTTGTTATGTGATTTTTAAACTTTGATTTGTCCAAAATGTTATCAAACATATTTCTAAAATCTTTTTACTGAGAATCGTTTAATTATTCGAAAATAATTGGTTAAAGAAAAGTTTGAATTTCCAAAGCTGCCCTGCCAACTTGATGCACTTTGCAGATTCCCGTTCTATTGCCATTCTATGCAATTACAGTGCGGTCACACTAATTGCCAAGAGGTATTTTATGAAATTTTAGCCACATTGATTGTGAAATCCGCTTTGATTATAACGAAAAACACACGAATTAGGATTCCATAAGAATGCAGAAAGTTCTGGGTCAAATCCAGGCGCATGTCCTACGCTGCCGGGGCACAAATGCCCTGGCCACTGCGGTCAGGCATGAGGTAACCTTCGCCAATCCGAAACCGGCGGCCACATCCCAAGGTAAGCGAGAGTCCTGTCCGCCGAGATGAGATAATCATCGAATTATCCCGAACTTTCGCAGAATTCCGGGAGAGACAGGTTCGCTTCAACATCAAGAATGAACAGACCCAGGGACGACCCCTGTACTTGGATGCCCAGGCCACCACTCCGATGGATCCGCGTGTGCTGGACGCCATGCTCCCCTACCTCACGAACTACTATGGCAATCCCCACTCGCGCACCCATGCCTACGGCTGGGAAACAGAGACTGCGGTGGAGAAGGCGCGCGAGCAGGTGGCACAGCTGATTGGGGCCGATCCCAAGGAGATCATATTCACATCCGGCGCCACAGAGTCGAACAATATATCCGTAAAGGGAGTGGCGCGATTCTACGGCACCAAGAAGCGTCACGTGATCACTACCCAGACGGAGCACAAATGCGTCCTGGACTCGTGTCGTGCGCTGGAGAACGAGGGCTTCAGGGTCACCTACTTGCCGGTGCTGCCCAACGGAATCATTGACCTCAAGCAGCTGGAGGAGGCTATAACGGAGGAGACATCGCTGGTGTCCATCATGACGGTGAACAACGAGATTGGCGTCAAGCAACCCATCAACGAGATCGGAAAGCTCTGCCGCTCCCGGCGCGTATTCTTCCACACGGACGCCGCTCAGGCAGTGGGCAAGATCCCGATGGACGTGAACTCCATGAACATTGACCTGATGTCGATATCTGGCCACAAGATCTATGGTCCGAAGGGTGTGGGCGCCCTCTATGTGCGCCGCAGGCCCAGGGTTCGCCTGGAGCCAATTCAAAGTGGTGGCGGTCAGGAGCGTGGATTGCGCAGCGGCACCGTGCCAGCTCCCTTGGCTGTGGGACTGGGAGCAGCTGCTGAGCTGTCCCGCCAAGAAATGGACTACGACAAGAAATGGATAGACTTTCTATCCAATCGCCTGCTGGACAGGCTCTCCAGTGCCTTGCCGCATGTCATCAGGAACGGTGATTCCGATGCCACATACAACGGATGCCTGAACTTGTCCTTTGCCTATGTCGAGGGCGAGTCCCTGCTGATGGCCCTGAAGGATGTGGCATTGAGCAGCGGCTCCGCTTGCACGTCTGCCTCCCTGGAGCCCTCCTATGTGCTGCGTGCCATCGGCACAGATGAGGATCTGGCGCACAGCTCCATACGATTCGGCATTGGCCGATTCACCACCGTCGAGGAGGTGGACTATACGGCGGACAAGTGCATCAAGCATGTGGAGAGGCTGCGCGAGATGTCGCCGCTTTGGGAGATGGTCCAGGAGGGCATCGACCTGAAGACCATCCAATGGTCGCAGCACTAATAATCGTTACAATAGACTTTAGTCAGTTAGTCAGTTACTGTTACCCCCAGTCTCGGGAGACCCCGGAGCGAAAATAAATTAGTCGGAAGAGTATCTAAGAGTATATTTGTACACACAAAACCACTTAATAACTAAGCTTAGTCCGAGCGAAGGTGCTTGCATAAGAGGTGAGGCAAGAGAGACCCCAATAGCGAACGCGGCTCCAAAGTGCGAGGGCCAATGATATGCAAATGGTGCAATAATTTGCATTCGTCGCTGGTCAGGGTTCAGTTGGCCTTCTTTTTGGCTGCTCCACTCGCTACTGCTCCCCCTCCAAGGATCTTGCGGCGCTGGGCGAACATGTGCAGATACAGTTGCGGGAAGATGGGGATGTAGCCCAGCATCACGATCCACAGGAATCCAAAGTAGGAGAAGGTGGCGTTCCACTTGTTTGGCATCACCACGCTCCACACACTGTTCTCGCGGGCATAGCTCTGGGCCCACCAGAAGCACAGCAGCTCCCCGGTCACTCCGATAGGATACAGGGCAATGAAGGTGGTGTATCGCAGGAAGACCACAAAGTGAGGCACCACCTTGACGATATTCAGAGCGTAGTATCCGTACCGGATGATCTCGGTGATGGCCCAGGCGAACAGGGCAATCGGCAGACCGGGCGACACCTTGCCCGTGGGCGTGGCCATCACCACGCCGACCACGACCATCATGCGGCTGAACACCTGGAAGCCAGTCACCACTGGGTTGGACTTGACCAGGCCAAAGGACGCGTTCAGGATCTCCACGAAAGCGGCATTCTGGAAGATGATCACGGCCAGCCGCGTGTACTCCCACAGCGTCTGCTGCGCCCGGAACTCGGGACCCTGCACCAGATAGTAGTTGACCAGCTGCCACAGGATGTAGCTCCAGCCGGCCACCTGTCCGGCGTTGTACGCTATCAGGTAGAGGTTGGTGATGGCCGACGGCGCCTTTGGGGCGCTTGGCTTGCTGGGTTTGCTGGAATTTACTGCCTTCGCTGACATGTTGGCTGCTTGAACTTTCACCTCCGCCGTCGCTGCTGGTTAACTAATCACAGTCGTTAAACTTATCGCTGTCGGGCGACGATTCCGAAGTCGCTTTCACCTGATTATTATTAGTAGGACCGCATGGCGAACTCCGAATTAATCCCAAGAAACTAAACACACTTCAGGAAAAGTGGAGGGATTTGGTCACACAGCACATAAATTTCAAGTTACTGGTTTTTTCCACAGGTAAAAATTATATGGTTAAGGTGTGGATTTCATGTTTCCCCTGGGTCAAAAGTGCATTCCTTTATGACTACGTGGTATGATTTTTAATTGCACAGATTTGTAGATTTAATTGTGGATTACAAAGTCCAATGTGTCACAATGTAACTATTATTGAATTCTCAAATTTTTGGAAAATCGTATAGTATGATTGCAATTTTAAATAAATTAAAATTACTTAACATAGAAAAATTAATAGCAAAGTAGATCTATAATTCCCAAGTGAATCCATTCGGAAGGAAATGCTGTACTTAAAAGTCTATCAGTACCGTATAAACTTTCTAAATATATTATATTACATAATTCAAATTAACCTATAATACTTTAAATTTTCAATGTTTATAGTGGGTTTTTAAAGCATTATTTTGAAAGAGTAAAATAAATCGAATATTCTCACACTATGCACCTCCAAAAATAATTCGAAATTTGTTTGCCATCCGAGGCCCACTGTGCAGCAGCTGATGTTTCCCAGCCAAGCGACGGCTGGTTTGCGCGATGAGCCAGAATGCCGGCTACTATTTCTGGTCGCCTGGTAGAAACCGAACCGAAAACCGAACGTGTCTGAAAAAGTCCGCCATCACCACGAGCGGTGCACGTCCCCACCTGCCAGGGCGCGTGTGTGGTGGGGCAGAAATCGTTCCCCAGTTGTGGAGCGAATCCGGCGTGTGGTTCTCCGTTCATGTTCGCTCAGCCTGCGCTTGTCGCCGTTGTCGAATTTCATTGTAGCTCGCAGCCGTCGGAATTGGAACTTTTGTTCCGAATCGCATGGCACGTGTTCCGGACTGCCGACTCCTTACTCCCGGAGTGGCAGACCATGTGGGCGGAGGCCTGCAACCACGCCTACCGTGCGAATTAATTTGCTGCTGCCCATTTAACGCCAATTACTAACTACTCCCCTTAAAAGCCGACGGGGAGGAACGTAATCCCAGCCAGTCAAATAGAGGGCGGGGGCGGCGGCAGGGCCTTATCAGCTGCGACCGCCTTATCAGGTATCGCCGCTCGGACTCGTCGTCGGACGGGCGGAGCGGCAAATTCAGACAGCAGCGCCCACAAAGGCCGATTGGACAAAAAATCCAAACGAGACCCCGCCAAAAGTGAATTCCCTCTTTTTCACCAGGCGACCAGAAACCGTAGCACGGTGAAATGGCAGCGAATTCGTGCGGCGTTTGTGCAGTCCGCCGGTTGCATGGGTGCGAGCGAGACGACGATAGTGACACCATGGCAGGGGTTTTCAATGTGACTGGTCGCGCCGGTGTGCGTGTGTGTGTGAGCCGGCAACATGCGTCTGTGTGGGCTGGCAAAGAAATTCGCAAGGCTGACAAATTGCGGCAGTTTAAGGCCATAACTAGTGTGATTATTACACTTCTTTAAACCGTGTAAACTCTGCTAACTCAGCACTTGCTCTCTCACTCGTTCTCCCTGGCAAATGGTGGGGCACTGGTGTGTATTGTCGGCTGTAAGGGCAAAATCGAATCAAAGTGCCTGGTTCAACGACTGGCTGACAGATGGCGCCACCTCTAAGTGGGGGCAATAAAAACCTGCGGGAAAAAGGCAACAAAAACCCATTGCTACACGCCCACAAATGCGAGCCCTGCGCACCTCTGCCGCTGTCTCGCTTTCTCTTTCCCACTGTGCAACACAAAGCGGAGAGAAACGGAGAAAAAACAACAACATTGTTTGTTTGAACGCCAATTTCTAATGCAAACACACTACACTCGCCCCCTTTGCAATCGCTCGAACATTTTGCTCAATTTTGAGCAGTCATTTTGTTTGCTCACATCACAGGCCAACAGAAAACGGAAAATTGCCCCCAAACGCTCAACGCGACCGAGGTTCTACGACTATAACTATACAGCAGTACCAGTACACCATTACCCCGTGATAAGATGGCGAGCGTGTGCCGCCTAGAAACTAAAATGCATGGCGGCGCGACGCGGATCATGTAGAGCTCCACACAGCCGTCGGCGGAAGTGGCGGGTGCCCACTCCGGCCGGACATTTTGTTTTGTGCCCGTCATTTTGCTTATTGCACAAATTTGTGCTGGGCCAGCAGCAAACAACAGAAACATCAGCAAACAGCAAAATCTGGGCAAAACTATCGCCTAACGCCGCCGGCCGATTAACTAACGGCAAAGAAGCGAACTAAGAGCGTCCATTGTGGGCGTTCAACGTTTTCCCTCATGCATCGTAACAGGCGACCAGCATTAAGCGGACGTAAGCCAAAAAGAGCAAACTATAGTTTCGTCGCATGTGTAGATGAGTGTGTGTGCGTGTGCTGCCCCAAAGGAAAAAAAAAAGAAGAAGCAGCAGCTGGGGGAAACCAGTTTGCGTGCGTGTATGTGAGCTGCTCCAAGATTCCGAGAGTCTGGCCCCAATCTTGCCCCGAGGCAATGGTCAGCGTGTGGTGGTCAGTTTTTGATGTTTGCCTTGGCTTTTTTTTGCGGCAAGCAACCCTACTGCTCCATAATGGGGAACTGCTTAACAGGCGTAAATGAAGTGGATCCAGAATGGGAACGGTTAATTCACTCAACACTTTGCTTTAAATCCATTTAAAGATGGATACAACTTTTAACAAGATAATATTTTCAGGAGTTTTCTTGTTATATTAGATGTTAGTTTATTTTTTTAAAATGCAACGATTATTATTTACCTAAAAACATAAAAATAACTATACGTATCGTATATTTTCATGTTTTTAGTTAAATAAAAATCGTTGCATTTTAATAAAAAAATTGATTTAAAAGTTTTATCTACAAATTAAAAAACCAATATTATTTTTTAAATAAATCCAACAGTATCGGCTAAATTATTTAATAGTCAATATTAAGTAAAGGGCTCAATATTCTCAAAGTGTAAATTAAATGTAAATTTAATGACAAAACCCTGAACGACATCAGTCTCACCTTGAACTTCGCCAGCCTCATGGCTGTGACCCACGATGGGGACGGATAGCCTTGAACTAAATACGCTCCAAACAAAGGGAAAACTGGAGTGACCCTGAGACTGGCGACGCTCTAATTTACTCCATGCCTGGCCCTTTTGGAACAGTGCCAAGTTGAGTCGAGCTGCTCCACTGCTCTCGCCTTCCTCCCCGCAGAGCCCCACATCCTAGTCCAGCCCCATTCCCGGTCCCAGTTTCATTCCCATTCCCATTTACCGTGGAGCCACTGGCCAGTCGACTGGCAGACCACGCCCTGACCAAGCACAAATAAAATGCTTGGAGCTGATTTGCGCCGCTGCCGACGATGACGATGACGCCAATGCTGGGGCGGCGTCCACTTGTTGCTCGGTCGTGCGCGCCTGTTCCCGAAACTGGATTTTGGGGCCTGACTGACCGCACTATCGAGCACGGGACGGACAAGCGAGGCGTTGACACCGCCCGTGTACCAATCAACCATCGAACCGTGGACGAACCATCGCCCCAGTGCACCACCGACGACCAAAGCGACAGCCACTCCCACTTGGGTGGTGGCCCCACTGCGTTGGCTGTTGGCTGCGTTGACTGTGGTTAGTTACCGCCGCAATTAGCGAATAACCTTAACCTTAGCTTCCAAAAAAGCTCAAATCACAACCTGTGCTATGAGGCGCCCAAAGATGCCTAGCTGGTGGCCACCATGCCACCCGAAATACAGCTCCAAGGCGAGGAAAACACGCCGGCGAGAGTTCATTTAACCCGCCGCCACGCATCGAGTGAATACATCCCCACCACTAGTACCCAAAAAACGAAGGGGAACTTGTTTCGGCGCATCTCAATGCCACTTGGAGACGACGATTATACGAGTTGCTTATGTCATCGACAGTCGAGCAGAAACCCCATCATACTTCCCCCCTTCAGCGATAGTTCCCGCCCATCAACAGCTCCACCAGTTTGCCAAAATTCGCTCTGACCTACTGATTGCCGAAAATGTTTGCGAAATTTTGCAAAATTCGCAAAAATCCTTGAGTTTCAAGGTGCGTCCTTCACATGGCAATGGGAACGGCCCCCAAATTACGGTCAAGGCGAGAGCCGAAGGTTGGCAACGGGCGAGGCTAACGAGAATGGGAGCGAGAACGAGATCGAAAGTCGGTGTGTGTCAGCAGAGGTCTCGTTCTGGCAGGGCTCTACAAATGGTCGGGCATATCGCTTTGAGCTTAACGGAGGGAGAATAGTATGGAAAATTTAATAAGTTAAAAACTAAGTAATTATATAGTTATAATTGATTTTAATACAGAAGAAATCATTTTAGTTGCTTAAATTTGAAATACCTATGACATATTAATATGCCCTTCCGTTCATGTGTAGGGTGCACAGAGTGCCAACAACCCCTGTTTATATTCTCGATACAAGGCCTGAATTCCGCCTCGCAACAAAGGCGGAGCGAATCAACTGTGGTCATGTTGTTGTTGTTGCGCTTCTTTGTTGCTCTTTGTTTTTGTTTTTGTTGCTTGTTTACCCCGTGTATATTTGAGTTTGGCCTGTTGTTTCTGCTACCGATGTTGTCGGCCTGTGTTCTTGTCGTTATGTGTACGTTATTTTCTGGCCGCCTAATGAAAATGTTGCTGTTTTTGTTTTTTGTTGTTGATGTAATAAAACACCGTCGCCGCCTCCGCACTGTTTGTTGTACAAACAAAGCCAAACGACAAGCCGCAAGAACAACAATCAGACAAGCGGCCGGAATCGCGCCAGTCGAAGGCGATGTCGACGCGACGCGACGCGATTTTTGCCGTCGCTGTCAGTCGTGAAGGTGGGTCATTGTGAAATGACAGCGCCGAACCAAACCAGGCGCGCAGACATCTGTAGGCGGAGCCTTCTGCGCCAGAGCGAGACCAATGCTATAGCTGGCGGTTATATGGTGGTGTGCATTCCACTATAGTGTCATCTCTGTCTGGTTAGTTACCGCCCTCGTTTGCTGGGCGCCGGTGCGCATTTTTGCGTCTGAAAGAAACAGGTCGAAGGCAGCTAAACCCGCGAAAACGGAGATTAATGTGAATGCCGGATGTTGCTCGAGGTGAATGCCGAAATCCGCTTCCTACTGCCTGCTGCGAACCGGTGCCTCGATGTCGGAAAATGTCGTGCAAGTGTTCGCTCGCACCCGCATTTGTCGCTGCAAGCGCCAGAAAGCGACGTTAAAATTCGAATTTTACTTGCCGTTCTCCGCGCTCGTACAGTAAACAGCTAGGATGAAGTCGTGTAATTACATGTAAAATGGAGCCCTTTTACTGACAAAGTGTGTGTTTACTACAGATTATTTTATGTTACCCAAAATCAGACATGGGCGGGAATGGTAATTTTACAGGGCAGCTACCAAATGTTGAGGTATAAAGGGAATGGCAAATAAGAATGAGTGGGGAGCTTACACGCTTGAAGCAGTTCACCCAAAATTGACTCCGAAATGCTTAAGAAGTTCTGTGACACCGAAAAGAGTCGGTGAAATCGGAAAAACTTTAGCTAGTACAGTTTAAAGCGAGACTTATTGTTATTTAATCTGCAAAGAGTGAATCTTTATTAATTTTTAAAATGGTAAAATTCTTTAAAAATGTTTGAGAAGTTTAAATCGTTCTCTTGCTGAAACAGCATAATAATAATACTATTATTATTATTATTATTAATATTATATAATATAGATCCTACATTATTCTTTACTTAATGAAATTAGCGAGCACTAACTTGGGAATTTTGAACTTTATATCCTTGCCCTATATTGCTTTATTGGGATTTAATTTAAGCGGACCTTAAAACTTGAGAAAACAAAAATAAATAAC
Source organism: Drosophila triauraria (assembly GCA_014170255.2). Lineage (NCBI taxonomy): Eukaryota > Metazoa > Arthropoda > Insecta > Diptera > Drosophilidae > Drosophila > Drosophila triauraria. Next base: position 10,178,305 of record CM024334.1, on the reverse strand, counting down.
ACTTGCAGTTATTGTTAAATGTATCAAATATTACAATGTAATTTAAACTCTAAACTGGCTTGAAATTTAACAAATCTTTATCAATGTATGTATGTTTATACGTAATCTTTATCACGGAAGTTGGGATTCCGGTATATACAGGATACATTTGTTTTGGAATAGGGTGTAGAGCTCCCCTGAGGCACCTCATTCCAGGTGGAGTTCAGCCCTGCTGCAGTTTCAGTTAAAGGGTAAGCCTCATCTCCATGACCCTGTCGATCCAGCTGTTCCTGGTGGTTCCGCATGTGCAGATTGTTAAAGCTACTGTTTTCATTCACTGAAAACGGATCCCAAGCTGCACTTCTACGGACTTGCAAAGGATTCCCCTCGCTTGGGAGCCTAGGGATATGCTGAGGCTCCGGGAAGCGGGATCTAAGAATGGAATCCGGATCCACCGGAGAGGGTTTTTGCCTCGCTTTTGGCGCCTTCGCTTTGATATATTTCCAGCCGAACAGCCGTTTTGGAAAGGAAGGCAGGACGAACACTGACCTCAGGTAGAGAAGAAGCCACCAGACTTCCGGCCAGGGGAATAGCAAGCACAGGCACACCCTTCCAAAGAGGCGGTAATCGGATGCAGTAGGAGATGGTCCTTAGTAGGCGGCAGTGCACGTTCCGAATGATGCGGTATCGCCACAAAACGCGGCACTTCCTGCAGCCAGCTTGAACAATCCAGGCGCCAATCACCAGGGTCAGGGTCACCAGAGAGGGCCGCTCCTCGAACACCTGCTTGAAGTTGCCCTTAAGCGGACAAAGACGTGCCAAGCTTCGTTCTCCGCCGGAGGCGAGCACTGCGCCGAAGACCACGACCACGCCCGCCAAATGGGCGCCTAAGGCCGCCGCCGAACAGTAAGCCCAGAGCAGCGAGTCTGCCAGGAGCGGGCAACTTATCCACAGCACAACACCGAAGGTAAACTGGGCCACGCGCTCCCAGTCGCAGGAACTCACCTCCAGGGTGAGCACAAATTGGCTGTCCGTGTAGATGCCGTAGCAGGCGTCACTATGGCCACTCAGCGGGATTATCCGATGCTCCCTTGTCCCCAAGCCCAGTGGTTTGCCCTCGAAGTTCTCCTTAAGTTGGCGGTGCGCTTGGTTGACTTCCTTCGCGGTTTCCGCCTTGTACTGCTTGTAATCCCCGCCAGCGGGCATCTGCAGGAGCAGGCGACTGCTCTGGAACAGGTTCCACATGGTCTTCGGCGTGGCTGCCTTGCAAAATACATGCACCTTGGTTGTGGATGTACAGCGACTGGAGCACCGATTGGCCAACCTGGACGTGCGGCTCGTCGGGACGCAGATATGTCACCAGTTGATCCTGGAAGGGGTCCTGATTGATGTCGAACGAGGAAGCCGACAGCAGGGGGAGAATAAATACAACTAAAAGATGAGCCCACATTGTTGGAGTTGCTTAATCGTTTTTTGGTAGCTTCAAGGTGGAATTATTTTTAAAAGGATTTTCAATGACTTTTCTAGTTGAAGTTGAGCAGAATTGTAAGCCAACTAAGATTTTTATTACATTAAAAATAATTTTTATAAAAACCAACTGGTTTTTCGGCTAGTTAAATATTTTAAATTTAAAATATATATGTAAACATATATTAATAAGGTTAACAAAAGCTTAAAAAGCATATATCATTATTATTTACTAATACTTATATTATTTTAATAACAATAATAATATATAAATTGCTATTTATTCAAAATTTAGTGAAAAGCTTTCGAAGAGTAAACAATAAATTAAATTTCGTTTTTTTTTACAAGATGTAAAAGTTGTAGCATACTTTTGGGACACATTTAAAGTGATTCCAAATCACCACAGCTATTTCTCTGACATCAAATCATATAAAATGCTATTCAAAAGAATGTTACAAAATAAATACACGCTCAAAAATATTAAACAAATTTATATTTTAACTCCTGATATTATTGAAAATAAAATAAATAAATTATTTTAACCAAATAATTGGAAACAAAATATTTCTTTGATTAAAAATGTAAAATAAACCTATATTCTAACTCCTATTTTTATTAAATTTATTAAAAAAAATCCAAGAAATACTCCGCAATCGACCAATCTTGGTTTGACTTTCCTTTTTCCGCTGACCAAGTTGACCCTCGTAACTTGAGCGGCGTAAGAATGTCTTAAGTCGCGGCTAAGACGTTGGGATTATCCTTCTGAGGTATGCACACGCGCCCCGCGACGACATTGGCACCTCTTAATCCGTCTTAATTAGATTCTTCGGCCCGGATATAAAAGCATTTTGATGGCACTTGCCGCAGGGCAGGCAAAGGTGAGCCAAGTCACGGGCCGACATGTCGGGCTCCAAAGGACACTGAATACAGGAGCGGATCAAGCGGACAATGCACCTGAACGGACCCAGCGGGTCGCAGGCCCTGATGAACGACAGCTCTGGCGGAGATGGAGCCGTCTACCCCATGGGACATGGTTATCCGACGGAGTACCAGCACATGGTGCACGCCCACTGGCGAGGCTTCCGAGAAGCTCCTATCTACTATCACGCCGGTTTCTACATCGCCTATTTTGTCCTAATGATATCAAGCATTTTCGGCAATGGATTGGTCATCTGGATCTTCTCCACGTAAGCTAAGGGAACTCTTAGGAAATTCTGCCTTTAAACCGTCAAGCCTTTGTAGGTCTAAGTCCCTGCGCACTCCCTCCAACCTGCTGATCCTGAACCTGGCAATTTTCGATCTGTTCATGTGCACCAATATGCCCCACTATCTGCTCAATGCCACCGTTGGCTATATTGTGGGCGGAGACCTCGGCTGCGATATATACGCTCTGAACGGAGGCATTTCCGGGATGGGAGCCTCCATAACTAATGCCTTTATCGCCTTCGATCGGTACAAGACCATCTCCAATCCCATTGACGGACGATTGAGCTACGGACAGATAATCCTGTGCATTCTTTTCACCTGGCTCTGGGCCACGCCCTTCTCGGTGCTGCCATTGTTCCAGATCTGGGGACGCTATCAGCCGGGTAAGTGAAAGTAAAATGAAATTAAAGCAAGAAATATTTTAAAGACTTTTTAAGAGGGCTTCCTGACCACCTGCTCCTTCGATTATCTGACCAACACGGACGAAAACCGGCTGTTTGTGCGTACGATATTCGTGTGGTCCTACGCGATTCCCATGACCATGATCCTGGTCTCCTACTACAAGCTCTTCACCCACGTCCAGAGCCACGAGAAGATGCTGGCGGAACAGGCCAAAAGATGAACGTCAAGTCGTTGTCGGCCAACGCCAACGCGGACAACATGAGCGTGGAGCTGCGGATTGCCAAGGCAGCCTTGATAATCTACATGCTGTTCGTCCTGGCCTGGACCCCGTACTCCGTGGTGGCGCTGATTGGATGCTTCGGAGAGCAGCAGCTCATCACGCCCGTCGTCTCCATGCTGCCGTGCCTGGCCTGCAAGTCGGTATCCTGCCTGGATCCCTGGGTTTACGCCACCAGTCACCCCAAGTATCGACTGGAATTGGAGCGCCGCCTGCCATGGCTGGGCATCCGGGAGAAGCATGCCCTCTCGGGATCCTCTGGCGGTCCGGAGAGTGTGGCCAGTGTCAGCGGCGATACGTTGGCTCTCAGTGTCCAAAACTGATGGGCTCTCTGGTGGCTTAATGGAATGGGTCTATGATTGAATCCGTATTTATGAGTTGATTAGTTTTAAGACGCAATGAACTGCAAGAGTTCCAGAAAAATACAAACCAAAAAAAGATGGCATTGAAAATTAATTGAGGTTTTTTATTGGTTAGGGGAATGAAGTGCTTACATTTTAAATTTTTACTACTATCTATGTATGTGGGGTTTTTATTTACGAATATTAACAGTTTGATTAAGTTTATTTGAAATAATAGTATTTAGTGAAATTATGTTGAACAGATATAATATAAAAAGGGGTTTTAATGAAATTGTCGTCACGTCGTCAGATCAAACACGTCGTTCTTCAATCTTCTCTCGTCGAACACTGACTCGTCCTTTCGCTGTGCAGGTCGCTCTCTACCGCTCGTCGTTGCACTCAACTGAGTGTCGTCTTCTGATCTTCATCCTCTCTCGATCATCGTCGTTTTCAATCGTCTTCGTATTTTACTCGTTGTCGTCTTTCATCATCTTTTGGAATACGTCTTTTCACATCTTCTGCTCGTACTTGTTGTCTAGGGCGTCGTCCGTTTTAGTGGTAAAATCACTCCCACATCTATACAAAAATTACAAAGAACAATTTTAAAGTATTTTTAAAGTATCCTGTGGAATGACAATTAATCCTAGAGCCCCTTACGAACATAGATTATGGATTTTAAACTATAAGAATCTTATAAAGAATTTAAAACAAGTCATACAGCTAGAAAGTATAGGTTCCTTCTATCTTTAGTGAAAAAAATCGTGTTTCCACATTTAAATATATTATTTTAAATCATTTCTTTATCTATAAACAAAATAAGCTCTTTTTCGGAGAGGAGCTTTCCTTCGCAACAGATTTCACAAATGTTTCAGATGCCAATTTGTTTAGATGTATTTTCTTCGGTGACAATTTACACTTTCCATGTCAGAGTATGTATCTGTATCCGAGTATCCGTATCTATAGATACAAATGAAGGCAAATTGAATCGACAGCCGGCAGCCCTCCTCTCATCAGCGCACACTCGCGCCATTTCCCTAGGTGGTGGTGGTGGCAGTCGCAGTCCAGTTGCCAGTCCAAATCCAAGTCCCAGTCCAACCACCGGCGAGGTTGAAGAAGTTGTGCTTCTTTGTTGCTTGCCCGCGTCCAACCAATCCGCGATACCGAGAGCGCGTTTCAATTCTGCTAATGTTCCACACGCAACCAGGCCACCAGGAGCGGCAGCACCAGTTTACAACATTTCTACGCGCCCGTTGAAAGCGATGATTGGCTAGCCGAGCGAGCCGGCGGTCGCCGGCCGGTGGTAGCGGGGGCGGCGAATCCAGAGCGAGAGGAGCATAGCAACATTGTTGCAGTTGTGTGTTTCCCGCACGCACACCGTGGCGCGGAATAGACCACGTCGCCACCCGTGCGGTGTGGCTGCGGCAGAAATGGGGCTTCTTCTTGCTCTTTAAGAAACAACAAACATTTATACTAGGTATCCAGGAGATTTAGCAGCGCGCCGGGCGGCGAGCGAGCGATTAGATTTTCAAGGGAAACTCAATAGAAACGCCGTTAGAAGCCGTCGTCGCAGGTGCGAGCGAGACGAGCGTAGAGAGTAGAGAGGGATTAGAGAGATAGAGAGATGTGGGCTGCACTCAGCTTCCCTTTCTTTTCAGTCGTCGCTGATGCTCACTCCGGATAATCCAATTTGCGCCGCAATTCGATTCGTTTGTTTGCGACCGGGGGCTGTATTCAGTGTGTGTCGTTTTCGACATTCCTCTTATTGTATGCCCGCCGCCGACTTGTTGCATGTAATAATAATAATAACGAACGAAACGGTATCTCGTAGCTGTTTAGTGGATGATTAAACTGAATTTAATCGTTTGCGAACAGGCGCTCAGCGGCGCGAAGAAGCTCGGTCGGCCATTATGGCCGCTGCGTTTCTCGCACTGAAATCCATACGAGTTTAAATTGCCCACAGAATGGGCGGCGCAATATACGGTTGTCCCGCTCGCTCACTCGATTGGATGCCATTTGAGACCCGGTTGCGAATTTGCTGGTCAGAATCGTTCTCGGTACGCTACATTTGTATCTATGTATTTTTTAAATAAAATAAATATATATAAAAGATACATAGATACAAAGATACATATACAAAAATACTTTATTTAAACTGAATTTAATATTAATATTAACTTAATAATTTATTTGTATATTAAACCTTAAAGTAAAAAGTAAATATATTTTTAGTGCCTGATAATTTCCCCAGCTTGCATCCCATTTCCCACAGAGCACCAACTCACCCCGCCGACGCAAACTGTCGTCTCCCTCGCGCTCATGGCTGCAACGGGCAGCTGAGAGACTGCTGTCTCCCGGCATTAATCGTCTTTCTATGATTTTGGCAATCCTAATAATGCCAATTCATGGGGTGGGCGCCTGTTAACTAGCAGCAGGCTTACAGCATTAACATGACGGAAATCGATAACGGATGACGACGCGAAGTCGAAGGCAGCAGCACCCACTTGCGCAAGGCCAGGTTTCGGCCGCTCCTGCGCTCTGTTAACATTTGAACGTTAAAAATTCGATTTTATAGAATTCCAGCAACGCCCCAAGAGCGAGAGGGATGTCGACGACGACGGCGCGCCGAAAAAGAGCTAATTACGAGTACCCCCACCAACACAGAGGCAAGCAGGCGGTAACAGCGAGCGGGGCGGCGCTAACAGCCGAGCTGCTACGCATTCTGGGCTCCTCTTAGTTATTATGTCAGATCTGCAATGTGCGACTATAAAATACGTATGCCCGAATCGCGGCCGGCGAGAATTTATTGGCTCGTCGCCCCCGGCTCGGGGGTGTGAGTTATAAAATTGATGGCATAAACGTCTCGAATTTATAAACACCGCACCCGCGCACTGCCCCTGCATTTCCTCGGCGCCTGTTGCCTTTTTTCGAGTGTATGGTAACATTTTGAAGTCATTCAGTGCGCCACAGAGTGCGCTGCCCCGCCAATTGCTTCTGGGGCGGTGGATTTTGTTCGCTGCAACCGGCTGCCACTCCTGCTGGCCTGGTCGGAATTTTCGGTTGTATGTTGGTAACATTTTGCCGTCTCAAAAATACCCCAGCACAGACGGCAGCTCTGGCAACGCCTGTCTCGCCATCTCGCTCGCGTACGCTGGCATGTTGGAATTTTGGGGCGGCATTCCCGACCGCATATTTCGGAATCTCAAAACGCCGGCATTCCGCGTCAGGGTTGTCAGACCACCGGACGGGATCGAGGCGCTACAGGTGGCCGACGTGCTGGCCGCCGCGCGGCAACCATGGCCGAGCGTTGCGTTCCGGCCACTGTGCCGCATTCCGCGCATAACGAAGCCGTCTGCTTTCGGGTCTGCTTGCCTGTTCGGGCAGCTGAGTGAAATTTCATGCACCGCGATTCTCACAAATTTCGAATTCCCCACATATTTTCATGTCTGTCGTGCCGCCCGGGCCTTTGTTCGTGTTATTGTTATTGTCGTATATATTTTCTCACTGCGCGTGACTGTGACGTTGTTTTGTTACTCGGCGGTTACTCTACCGGGTGTGCTTGACTCTCTGGTAGTCCCCACTTTTGCACTCGGATGTGAGGTGGGAGGTAAATTGGGTGGTGACCTTGGAGTGGGGGGCTAACGAACTTGGCGGGATTACTTGTATACTCTTAACTTTATAAATTCCCTTGTAAAGAAAGCTGTGAATTCGCCATTTAGATATTTATAAGGAGTTTTCGGTGTAAAATTAAGGGGGATTTTTTTAAAGGTAGACTATCCTTAGTAGGTAGTAAAAATCCATAATACAGATTCTATATTTAGCATAGAATGACTATTAAGAGGTATCTATCAAAATGTTATCACTGTTTATCAATTAGCTAAAAGATTTAAGCTGTTTAACTTACCTGATGGGCACTAAAACGATTTATATTTTAAAAGGATTAAATTTGACAAGTAAATAGTAAATGTAACTAATCTTTGGTCTTATAAAAAATGTCTACAATAATATTACTTATTCATATACAAAATAATAATAGCTATTTTGCTTCGGAAGGTTAATCAAAGGGACCTCTTTCTTAACTCACTCAAGAATAATTTTAAGAATCGAATTCAGGTACACATTAAAAAAGAGTTTAACCTTATTTATTTAAAACTAACAAAAATTAACTAAATATAAAAAAAATATTTTGTCAAGCCAATAATGCTTTCTGATTTTATGTTATAATTTAAAGCGTATCTTATCCTAATATTTCGATAAAGTTATTTTAGTATTTATCAAACATAAAATGTTATTGCACTTGAAATAAAAAAATCCTGGCAATCATAAATATTTTGTTTTGCAAAAAAATAAAATAATTAATATACTAAAGCGTTAAAATAATTGCTAATTTAATAAAATTTATGAACGCTTATGAAAGTTATAATCTATCCCACTAAAGCACGTTCATTAATTTGCTGCTTACAAGCGCTGCCTGGACCAGAAGCGACGATCTCATACCCAGAGTCTGCAGGCAGTCCAACCAACTAGTTTCTTTCCAGCCGATCTCTGGGCAAGGGAAAGGGTGGTGGGGCAGAGAGGAGTGCCCTGCTCCTCTGATCACCTCATTATCCCCTCCACAAGTTTACGCACTGCCGCGGCAGCGACTCCTTAAATTCAAGGTGACATGGTCGAGTGGCTCCTCCACCAAAGTGAATCCCAGTGCAGGCACCTGGCCTGGGCACCCAACGCCGCCTCCCAGTGGGCGGGTGTGGTGGCCTGGAGATTGAGGTGCCGGTGCCGCTGGAGTTAGACGCACTATTGTCCTCTGCAAATCCTCATTGTAACAAGCGCCCAGAATCATTGTCTTACGCATACGTCGTCGACCTGACTCCAGACTTCGGAGAGTGCAGCAGCAGCCGCAGCAGCAGCCGCAGCAGCAGCGACTGCGACAACACAACAAAAATGCCAATGCAAAAAAGTTGCCATAGAGAGACGACAACGTCCCCATCCCCATGCCCATCTCCACATCGCCAGGCATCGGCATCGCCCAAAAATAAATGCAACGCCTCCGAATGGCCAATCTCCCATATACTCTCGCATCTCCCTCGCCCCCTGGTGTGATCTCCATTGCCAGCCGGCGGATGCAACGTCTGCGCTTCTGCTGCTCCTCCAGCTGCTGCTGTGCGGTTTTTGCTGCTGCTCCCAGCAAGTTCATTGTCCCAGCTCAAGGCGATGCGCAAAAGGAAACCGAGAAAGAGCACACAGCAACGCATTCTGATTGCGTCCAGCAAACTGGTTCCAGACTGCGATCGAAGGTCTTATTAATCAGGAAGTGAGAATGAATCATGACTACCAGACATATGGAAGATGATGAACATGCCTGATACCTATTCTTACGGAAATTATCATATTTCTCGAACTATTTTCGTTAACCCTAACCCTTCTTGGGAGCCTCTTATAGTCATAAAGAAAGTGATAGCCAAAAGCCGTATATCTTCCGATTCGCCATTAAAATCCTAAATAATTACAATCAAAACTAAAAAAAAAATCTGAAATTTTTTATTTTCCATTTTTTTTTAAATTCTATGACTCATTAAAATTGTGAAAAATGGAACATTTTTTTTTTTTAAATTAAATTTTTTTTTTTTTAATTCTAAAATTAAAATGCAGACTCATTTTATTCTCATAAAAACTAGCACAGAAAAGCTTTCCAAAGTTTAATATATGCAGTTTAAACTTTGATTTGTCCAAAAAAGTTATCACATTTTTCGAATTAATTTCGTAATCAAAAAATGCGGGAATTTGAGGTCTTCTTAAGAGGCTCTTATAGCCATAAAGAAAGTGATAGCCAAAAGCCGCATATTTTCCGATTCGTCACAAAATTCCCAATTATTTACAATACAAAAAAAAAATAAATAAAAAAAAAAAATTTACAATCAAAATTAAAAACAAAAAAAAATCAGGAAACCAATTTTTGCAAATTTTTCAAAATTTGATAAGGAGTTACATCATTAAAATTGTCAAAAATTGAACAAAATATTTATAAACCTAATATGCAGATTTAAATTGAAATATATGCAATTTTGACTTAGTTATGCCTTTCCTAAATTACTTACTTACTTACTTACTTACTTACTTTCAGAAGTTAAGGAGGCTAACTTCTTGTTAGAATATATAGTATATTAATATATTTTAGAATATAAAATCTCTATAATTCCAATCAAGAAAAGATCCCAAAATCCTTAAAAAAACACCATTTATATCGTTATTATTTTATTTTCTGTGTATATTTCGTAAGAAATATTTTACCTCTTTCCAGCTTAAGCATTTTAGGTTGTAAATACACTTTGTTTTTAATTTTTGTACCTACATACTAGATCTATACATAAATTGTTTATCTGGAATGCTTACTTGGCTTGTAATAATTGTTCGAGTATAAGGAATAATTTCTATAAGATTGAAGGACGTCTCTAGAACAGTACCACCGACTGACAATGTGCGATGGGAAATTAATACCTATTAAGCAATTTTCTCAATAAATTCATTGGGTCAGTTGCTGGTTTTACTCTTCTTACAGCGACGTTCAACCTGTGTCAGTGTTGCGTTTTAAAATAATATTTGGTGCCATTTGGTTATACAAAGTAAACTAAATAAATTGGTATTAAATAAGCAGAGGTGCCACAGAAATCGCTGTGGATTTGAGACCTAAAATAAGTTATTGCATTGGGTCTCAAATCATCAAAGATTTCGGTGGCACTCCTGATAATATCAAGCTAAGGTATAGACTCCACCAACCAATTATAGCTTCTAGCAAAGCAGCGCTATGTGACCGCTCTCGTTGCCGGCGAGAAAGGCTCGATTCAGGGGCAGGACGGCCAGGGAGGTTAGGACGCCCCGGAAGGTCTCCGAACGCAGCTTGGTGATCGTGTTGAAGGCATGGGAATGGGCCACATCCGCATAGACGCCCACGCGGTTGCCTGTGGTGGCATAGACCAACGAAGAGCCCACGCTCTGCAGGAAGTGGGCGGGTTCCGGCGGCGGTCTAAAGAAAATAATAGAGTTAGCTTAACTTCCAGGGGAAAACTTCGCCAGAACTCACTTGAGCTGGTAGTGCATGATGCCATCCAGGGCATGCCAAACGGCCAGGGAATGATCCAGGGCGGAGCTCACCAGGAACTGATCATTCGGCGCCGTCAGCTGCAGCAGATCGCACTCCATGGGCCGCCAGGAGTTGATCACCATGCCGGTGCGCGTGTCCAGCTGAACGATGCAGCCGGAGGAGAGGCCAGCCGCCAGCCAGTTGCCGGAGGGAGCCACCGCCAGGCAGCGCACAGTGGCATTGGGCAGGGCCGCATTGCACACCCGCCACTCGTTCACGTACTCCATGCTCCTGGCATCGATCATCTTCACCGTGGACTCTGCGGTTCCAGCCACCACCAGCGGCGAGTGCGAGGGCAAGCACTTGACCACGGTCACGGCACTGTGTCGCGGGGCATCGAGAATGCCCAGAGGTCGCCCTATGAAGGGATCCCACAGGTGCACGCCCGCATCGCAGGATACTACATATCTTAAGGATTCCAGGAAGCTCAGCGAGTTGATGGACTTCTTGTGCGCCGTGTAGGTGAACTGGCAGGCGCTGGTCTTCCGGCCATCTCCCTCGCTGCGCAGCGACCACAGCTTGACGGTCTTGTCCTTGGAGGCGGACACGAAGCTGTTCTCATTGTCCAGGGCGTAGATGGCCCTCACGGAGTTGGTGTGGCCCACAAAGGACTGCAGGCGTATCTGCTTGAGGTTGAGGGCCTGGTTGTCCTTCTCACTGCGCGTGGTCTCGTGGCGCCAGTAGGCCAGCCAGTTGCCCTTCAGGAGCCGCGTGCTGGGCATCTGGTCCAGCTTGTAGGCCACCATGTCCAGCAGCTCCACATTGCTCCTAGTTTGAACCTGCAGACGGTTGCCCACGATCTGGGTGCCAAAGCTATTGGCGGCCAGTTCGCAGGTGGCATCCACAGAGTCCACATCCTGGCCGGAGCTCACACTGTTGGAGAGTTGGGTCTTACTCTGTCCCGCTCCACTGGGTTGCTCGTGCTCGTGGCAGAGGGTCAATACCAATTCCAGATTGGTCAGCGACCTCTTCATGTTGGCCTCGCCCAGGAAGCGCAAGAACGTCAGGTAGGCGGTGTGCGCGAGCTCGGGCCCGAAGACATCTCTCAGCTCCTCCATGGCGCGTTCCGGCTGCGAGGTGCCGCCGCCCACCAGCGAAAGATTGGCCAGATCGCAGGCAAAGTCATTGGGCAGTCCGAAGGCCTTGTTGAAGATCAGGAAGAAGGGACAGAGCAGCGACTGGCAGAGATGCTCTCGCGTCATGTCCGAACCCAGGCGCACGCTAAGGCATAGATGGCATCCAGGAACTTGCGGGCCAGCAGCGAGCGTCCCAGATAGCCGCTGGGCATCTGGAGATTCGTGGAGCTGAGCAAGCGGAGAATGGGCAGCAGGATGGCGTCCAGCAGGAATGTGCTGCAGGTGCTCCATGATGCTGGCATCGGTCAGGCACGGCACCATGTACTTGAGCAGCTGCAGCGAGCTGATGATGGCGCCCTCCAGGCTGCCAGTGATCCGTTTGGAGCACAGGCCAATCAGCTCGCTGATGTGGGGGAAATACTGCAGCAGCAGGAAGCTTTCGCCGTAGAGAGCTGGAAGAGGATGAGCAAGGGATTAGAAGGATGGAATTTGCAGTGGAAAATATAAACGACTTACCCGCTATGGACATGAGGCACTCCAAAACGCGAGCCGCACTGCGATCGCCCGCCACCTGGCATTCGCTATGCTAAAGTAGTTCAGGTTGGCCGCCTCCGGGGAGGCACTGAACTGGCCATCGTCCAGCTCGGGCAAGAGGTTCTCCTGGCCCACATAGCATAGCGAGAGCAGCTTCAGCAGGTTCCTGGTTATGTACCTCGAGGTGAGCACCGGACCCAGGCGATGCGAGAGCCACACCAGACTCTCGGCGCTCATCTCGCTGATGCGGTTGTTCTGCACAGCCTTGGCCTCCGACAGGCGCGAGATCACCGAAGCCTGCAGGGAGTCGGTGGCCTCAGCTTCGGTCTCCACCGCCGAAGCCGTTGGTGGAGGCAGCTGCTCCTCCACAGCCTGGCTGATCAGCTCGAAGCTGTCCACACTCTTCCGCGAGCCAATGTCGCAGTCAATGGCGCTCAGCTGGAAGCTGCGACGGATGCCACCGGCCGCCGTGGGACACAAGGGAATCTCGATGGTGGGGGAGCGTGGCCCAAGTGGAGGGGGAACCAGTACAGGCGGCGTCTGACCCTCCCTTAGAGACAGCTTATCGGGCGATATCCTGGCGCCATAAATAAGTTCATTGATCACCAGCTTGTCCGGGGAACCGTCCGATTCCCGGGCCTCCTCCGCGCTGGCGGCACTGGTGCTCGGCCGCATGTCGAAGGAGTCGATGGACTTGCTCTCCTGACTGGACACGCGGTCCTGATCCTCCTCGAAAGTGAACAGCTCCTCGATGTCCGGCTTAGTCTCGACTTCCTCCTCCGCGGCGGCAAAGTTGAGATTCTTGCTGGTCCTGCGGCTGCCGCCGCTGTGGTAGTGATAGCCGTTGCCCTGCTCCGGCTCCTTGTAGCCCCCGACCGCCTCGATGAGCGGGGCTATGAAGTGCTGCAGGAAGCAGCGTAGGCCGAAGCGCACGATCAGGCGGAGCAGGAAGCTGTGGTGGTAAAGCTTCACCGATTTCCTCGACTTGAACGAACTGCTGGCGGAGAATCTCAGGTGACCGCCGCTGTTAGTAGCCCCTCCCTCCTCCGGGGAGCTCACGCCCTCCACGTCGTAGAGCTTGAGCAGCGGCTGCAGCAGATGCAGCTGGGTCTGGGTCACGCCCAGAGCCTGAGCTATGGGATCGAACAGGTTCCAGGCGGTCAGAATGGAAGTGCGTTCGTCTCGCAGCAGGTCGATGATGTGCGGCAGGAGCAGCTCCACCGGCGTGAACTGCTCGTAGGCAAAGGCCACGGGCTCCAGGAGCCGCCGGAGATGCGCGCAGCAGGACATGACCTTGCACTCGGCTATCTTGCGCTCGAACACCACCCTTTGGCGGTCCATCTCCGTGTACCGGGCACACTCTCTGCCGCCCCTGCAACTGAAGTGGGTTTGCAGCTCCAGCAGCACGGCGTTCGCCTCGAAGGCATGCAGAGATCGCACCAAGGCATACACAGCGATGTAGTGGCTGGGAAAGGGAGGAGTAGGTTGGCAAACATGGGCTCCACCAGCTGTGCGGGATTGGGGGGCTGCGGCAGACCCTGATCCTCTTCGATGGACTCTTCAAGCTGCAGCAGCAGACGCACCACGCGGCGCACTAGCTTCGGCAGCTCCTGGCGATGCATCTGGGCCACCGTGCGACACGCAGCCAGGCGAGCCTCAAAGCTGGCACTCAGGCCATTTCCCATGAGGAGGGGCCGAAGGCGTTGCATGGCAAAGAGCTCCACAATGAGGCAGCCAATTACCTGAAGATCCCGCTCTCGCCTGGCGCTCAGCAAATGCTGCAGGCAGCTCCTCTTCTCCTCCCGAAGTAGATTCTTCGACTTGGCGGGCATTTCCTCGCTACTGGCGGCGAATAGCTGATTGGTGAACGAGTGATCCGCCGAATTCTGCTCGAACATGAGGTCGCTGCTGATCATCTTCTCCTCGGGATTGGCGGTGGCCCGCTGTTGCGGAAAGGTGCGGGCATAGAACGCCTCCAGGGTCTCCAGATTCTGTAGCAAAAGCGTGGGATTGTAATTCTCCGGCAGCTCAATGAAGTTGGTGATGGCATAAAAGTTGGAAGCCGAGGCAGAGGCGGAACTGCTGTGCACAGAGCCGGTTGAGCCTTTGTCGTCGCTAAGACGGACAGAGAGATGGGATGATGATACGGAGCCAGGTTCGGAGTTCAGATTCTCCGTACTCTTGGCCAGTCGCTTCGAGGGACTGGCGTATAGCTGACTTAGCCTGGGAGCCGTCTTATTGAACCAGGGCGTGGCGTAACGCCGTGGAGGATGAGCCTGGGCGAAGAGCTGGACTATGCCGCGCTGGCTGAGATTTCGGTGCTGATCCACCAGAGTTAGGCAGACGTTCTTGGACTTAACCGCCGCCTTGCCACTCAGTTTGTAGCTAAAAATCAAAGGTAAAACTTGTTTTAAATATGAAAATATATATTTTCCACCTTTAAACTCACCCAAAGTTGAGATCAATCCAGTGATGCAGTCGCTCGCTGACATACTGCGACTCCAGCGCCTCGCGGTGCTTGCATATGAAATCCTCGGGACAGGTGGCCCAGGCGGGCAGCTCCAGATCCGGCAGATCCTCGTGAATGCTCTTGAAGATCATGGGATCCGAGTAGAACTCGGGTATGCACTCGTCCGGCGTCCACTCCTGCAGGCGCTGTATAGACACTGGATACTCTGCTGGCACCCAAATGGGCCTCACATGGGCGCAGAGTATGCTCTGAGGCGTTCTCCTCGCCATATACACAAAGTAAGTGATCTCGGAGAGGAAATCGGAGACATGGTGGGGCGCCTGATCCCCTACAGGCTGATAGCTGCCATCGCCAGCGCCCAGCTGACTGGCATGGGCGTACATGAGATCGAGATGGACGTCGCCCTTGTTCAGGCGGTACTTGCTCTTGGTCAGGTCCCGCCAGTTGGCTCCCGAGCGTCCCGTGAAGTCGGTCACCCAGGGCATGATGTGGTGATGGGCGGCATTCGACAGACTCCGGCCACACGCATTGTTCAGGATGGTCAGGTAGTCGAAGTTGGACAGCTGGCCGCTGCACCACATCTCCGCGTACTCACGCAGGTTGAAGTGGGCGGGATCGTAGGCCAGTCGCAGGTCGAACATGGTGCTGCAGGAGGGCAGGCGCTGGCGTCGCGGATCCCCCGCCAAGTCCGTCATTTCCTCGCTGGCCAGCGGAGTCAGTGGCGACATATCTCCGCCGCCGCCTCCCGTCGCTCCTGCTGGATCCTCCTCCAGGAGATTGCACTGCAGTCGCGGCAGGATCTGCAGCCAGAGATTCTCACGCATCACAATGTGCTGCAGGCGAAGATCGCCCAGGAAGAGGCCCTGCGCCTGCAGATGCTTGGCCAGCTGCAGAATCTGGTAGATCACGAACAGTGTCTTGTTGTAGCCCTTTCCCAGCAGCGCCGGACTGAAGGTGATGCAGTCGTAGAGGCTGCACTCTAGGGCCGGCGGATAGAAGAAGACGCTAAAGTGCGTGGAGGACTCGATGGCCACCAAGGCGGGCAAGATGTTGGCGTGGCAGCTGCCCAGCGTATCAGCTGCCTGTGGGTTGCCAGTGGGCGAGTCGCCACGGTCCGCCTGGCAGTGCAGCACGGGACAGTGGTAGACGCGCTGAATGAGCTCCTTGAGGACGACATCATGTAGCTGCAGCTGCCCCTGGCTGGGATGTGGCTTAGCCGGCGGCGCTGATGCAGAGGCTCTGCAGAGCCTGACATGGGCGCCATTGTAGCGGCGGTAGGCCTCTTCCCACAGCTGCCTGAAGTTGTTGTGGGCCACAAAGGACACTGCCTGCGAGTAGGAAAGGGGTAAATCCTGACTGCAGGCTTCACCCGGGATCTTTGGCAGCGGATAGACCCTGCGCTGCGGCTGCTTGCGATACGTTTGCACCACTATCCGCGTCCACGGGTGCTCCAGCTGGCCCGTGGGATGAGCTCGACGATCCAAAAGCGGCCAGCTGGGAAAGTGAGTCAGCCGTCGGTGGCGTTCCAGGGATTGCAGCCAAGCCTTGTCGCAGATTAGCTGGAACCTGCCCTCGCCGACGCCCGCCTCGCACACATGCTGCGGATCCACTCCGATCTCTGGCCAAATCTGCTCGCTGTCGCCCATTATTTCCATGGAGTTTTCCAACTGAGAAAGCTTGGTCAATTGCTGCTCCTCTGCTGCCTGCCTGCCGCCGTGGTCCGCTCACATTTTACAACTGGGCGGGGTTCGGTCTGCGTCCACCATGGGATCTACGCGCCTTAATTCGCCGCTTTGTTGAGTATTTAAAGGATTTTCTCTTATCTTATCAAAGAAACGCTGCTGTTGCGAGTTTTTTTTCGCGAACATTAGACAGGGTAGCAATCAGCTGTTTTTATCGATATCGATATCGATGCCAAAGCAGTACTGTCGCTTTAGCTAAAAGCTTTGCTTAAAAAAGATATTATACGCCTCGTTAACTAATAATATTATTATTTGAATCCACAACTTTAAAATAATAATATAATAATAATAAAATATTTAAAAAATATCCAATATTTTATGCATAATATAACGTAAATATCTTAAGACACTTTAATATAAGTTCTTGCTAATTCTTGGTATCTAGCTTGTTTCTTCTATCATAAGAAATACATTTATTTGATTTAATAATTGCTTAAATATATTTAACTTAGAATTTGTTTATAAACGTCAGTTATATTTATAAATCTGGCGATTTTTATTTAGATAGCTGTGACAACGCTGGTTAAACAAATTTCAAACAGCGACACCTACCGCCGTCATTGTGTAACGCAAACTATGTAAAATTGTTATCATTATACATGTAGAAAATTCAAATACTCATGTAGAAATTTAATTGCAAGTCGTCTAACAACGCATTAAATGAATGTGAACTTTCCATTTTGTTTTATGTTGTAACGGCAGTTTTAATTTTAATAAATAATTTAATAAAATATATATTTTTGTGTAATGCCTTATATAATGTGATTCCAATATTCTATTTGGTTAAAACTGTGCAAAAACGTTATTGTTCATTTACGTTGTCCAAATAAAGTATAAATTACAATTTTAAATACTTACGTATGTATAATTGTTAACTATGTTTCGAATTTAATTTAATTTTCAATTTTAATATCTTATCCTGCCTAATAAAATTTTTCAAAGGCTTGTTAAAAGAACATTAACGAACTAAAAAAAAACATCGCAGCTTAATTTAGTTTGTTAAATACCTTATAATGAGGTAATTGTGTTTTTGCCACTGCTGGGCAAACAGTTTCATTTTCAACCGATGTCAACACCTTAATAAAGCTATAGCTTCCTGCATGGCAGCTGTAAAGCGCTTGGCATGCGACGCATGTGAGATACACTTGACCGATAATCGCCAGTGTAATCAAAGGACGGGCTTTAGCTATGTATTAGCCATAAAGTTGTGGAATTTCAAAACGTGTGCAAATATTATTGTTTTAGTGGCTGTTAACCAGGGAAACTTAGGTAAGCCTTGGGGTCCGAGGTTCAGGATTTATTTTATCTGGAAAAGCACTAAAACAAGAATTATGGATATGGAGGATGTTAAATTTATTATTTTATACATTTTAGAAATTTATAATTATTCACGTGTATTAAAAACATTTTATCATAAGTGTAGCTCAGGGGACTAATTACTCATGAGTACTTTACTTTTGACAGATCGGTCTGGTTTCAATCCCAGTTAGTGTTACAAAAATGGCTAATTAGTAAAATTATCGAGAATATGGTATTTATATAATATAATAGCCAAAACTAGATAAATATGAAATATAAAATTTATAATAATACATCCATACCCTTAAAGAACAGGAAAAACACAAGAGTTTATTTCTCAGCAAAGTTTATTTAAATTATTCGTCACCTACTCCTGTTTGCTTTCCTAATGGTAATTCCCACGCTCTTCTGCCCACCACTTTCCCCATTCCCATTCCCATCCGAAATCCTTATCTTATCAATGGGCCATTCAGGTTTCGAGATAGTAATATTTTCGCTTTTTTCGGCGGTCGGCCTTTGAAAGAACTCCCCGACCCAGCATCCAAGTCGAAACACTTGTTGTTTGACCATTGTTTCTCTTTATTTTTGCTTCAGATTTTTCTCACATCTGCAGTCTCTCCAGGCAGCCGAATAATTTATTAGATTACGCTGTTGGCTCGCCGGGGGAATACAGTAGCAATAATTTTATATACAAATCCAACTGGTTTTCGGTGGCCCAAAAGGAACCGGCGACGAACCTTTCCCCAATTCGATGCACGGTCTCACTTCCGTTTCGCACAAATTAGCGAACTTAAATATATTTCGTATAAATAACAGAATCACGTGTTAAAGGCTTGTCGCCGAAACGCCGATCGCCAGCCAGCCAGGGGTTCACCTGGCCAGATGTTGTTAGGAAACTCACCTGAAGTCAATATTTGCAAAGTGCCACAATTAAATGAGTTGATCGGAGCTCTGTCCCTCTCTCTCAGGCATTTGCCCGCTAAAAGTTCTTACCACTTTTCACACTTCAAATGAGTTGAGCAAACAATTAAAGCGCCTGCTTATTTATTGCATGTTTTGTGTTGTATCGAATTTATAAACCGTATATAATGGCAGTAGAATGCACGAACGAACGCCAGCCCCCGGACGGACGGACGGAGTTATGGAACTTTTAAAAATACCCGAAAATTGGCACTTTCCCTTGCCGCAATCTCACTCATAAAGCGGCGCACACGACCTGTGATCTCAGCCAGAAAATTTGACCAATTAAGTTATTAAACACCTTGTGGAGGAATGACGCATCCCGGCCCATAAATCAGTATCAGTATCAATGGGACTAGCCTCTAGCCGGTATATCTATATATACCCTTTTAACTGGCAAATCACATGCTGAGCTTACTGCTCCAACTATGAGAGCGGGGCAGGGAGATTCCCTCCTGTCCTCCATGGAGGAACAATCTTATCTTATTCAGTCCCAGAGCCTTGGTACAAAAGTCGCATTATATAGTCTCCGGCGGCTATAAAGATTAGGACCGATATTATGGTTAGTACCACCATGTTGTAAAAGGCATATTTAAGATAGCCAACTTTGGCCCGTCCGCGTTTACGACCGCGCCTCGAATATAAGGCCATAACAGAACAGAGCTGAAAAAAACCCAGAACTGACATAACCCCCTGACCCATTGGCTGATCAGCCTTCAATCACTCAATCCAAGCCAATCCAAGCCACTCCAATTTGGCCAAGTAATTCGAGTCTCGCGACGATTTGCGGCCTGTGTGGGGTTTTTATAATTTCGAGTATTTTCCTGTCATCGGTCGGAATGACCCTCGAAATGTCAATTGCTAGAGCAATTTCCGCACCTCGAGTCGGCTTACTTATTTTAATTGTTTAAGTGTTTATTTACTGCATTTTACTTGAACTATTCTCGCCTTAACCGCTGATGTCGATCACCTGGCCAGATTTTGCTTGAATGATTTGTTGTGGCTACTAAAATTGGACACAAAACGGCTCGTTAGAGGCACATGTCTCTCAAAATGTAGAGGAGAGTCGGGCTTTAAATTTTTAGGAACTATTTACGTCAAAAACCTATTACTGTAAGCTGTTACTCATCTCTGGAACTTTTTAGATGATTTTAACTTATCTTGTCAGCAGACTTCAAAATATTTTTAGTTTTTTATCATTGCATTGTTTAAGACCCTTTAATAAAGATAGTATATGATAATTTCTCCTATCTTAAATTAAAGCTTAACTTTATTTCACTCTTAACCATTTTTAATTGCTTTTTCTGTCAGAAGTGCAAAATAAAGATATTAAAGACTATTTTTAAATAATTGATGTTCTCTTAGATGTATATGTATCTTCTTTATGATTGAGTTCCCTGACTTATGTCCTTCTATGGAGACTTTTTTCAATCCAGAACTGAAATTGCCAGTTGACTTTGTGGCTTTAATTGGCCGAGACATGCCGGTTCTTGGGTTCTTTTATTTTGATACAAAGTGCTGTGTGCGCCCATGGAATTAAAGGTCTTCGCAGTTGACAGGAAATTTCTGGATTTGAGCAAGGCGAAGTCTGAAATACCCTTGATGAGATGTTTTCAATGGTTATCTCTATAACAAAATTATTATTTGATTATAATTTTGTTATATTTAAAGTGATTTATGGGTATATATTACTCTTAATTGCTCTGTTGATAAGGAATACAGTCAATAACATGTATATGTTATGGAAAACTGAATGTTTCAATAAAATATATATTCTGTTATTGTTAGGGATGGTATTAAGTCTGGAAGTAACTGGTTTATATTCCAAATGGTGTAGTAGTTGTTCTTCTAGCTCCCAAAACTCTTTCCTCTTAGCTTAGCTCGGGCTCCTAGGTTGAAATTAGATGCCCACCCTTGGATTAGGACAAGGCATTAAGTTTCATAGATATCCCAAAGTTTCCTATATGAATTAATTATGAAGTTGTAGCAACACAACCTTGAAATATGATTTCTTCTTTCCCCCAAAACAATTGTAGATCTTTTCAGATATCCCCTCTGCCAGAGTATTATGTTGTGCTGCTGATATAAATATTTTGGCGCCCGCCACATCCCATTAATGGACATCAAAAACAAAAGACTTTTGGGCCGCTTCAATTAATTTGCCGTATCGTATATATGTAGTATATAACGCAAAATATTTCGGTATGCGAGTTAAATATTGAGTGCTATGTCTGCCGCGAAGTCTGGCTGCTGTCCGTCCCATTGGCCGACTGTCGGCATGACCAGTTCAAACTGGTAGTATTTTCGGACATGAAAGCCGGAGCCAGTTCTAGCTAGAATTTAGATGGATATATATTTACATTTCGGTTAATATATTCAGAACTTACAGGCAAACATTTCAATTGCAGCATGGTTCGCTGAGTTGGTAAAGTCCACGCGAAATGACAGCGCAGAAAAACGAGTTTGAAGATCATCTCGGATGGCTCGAACCTATCAGATTGCATGGAATGGGAGCGGATCATGTGTGCGTGCGACTAATTGATGGGTCCAGCCATTAATTGAAGTTTGTCACTTTTCATTAACGAAGATATGGAATATTCCATGTTTATACATATATGCTTGGCCTACGCTTTTCGATCATTATCTAGCTAGTGCCTATCACCTAGCTGATCTCAAGACTGGACAAAGTGTGTCAGCGATAAGATTGATTGATTAAATGGATTTTCAATGGAAGGAGACGGTGTGGATTTCCGCCGATAAAGGTCTGACTGCAAGAACAGAAAAATGCACTTGGAAACGGGCGTGCGAAAATCCCTCTATAAGTGCTTTCTCTTGAAGACCTCAAGTATTTCACGTGGGGAGCCAGAATAATACGTTCTGACAATGACCAGTCATTAAGTGCTCTCGTTAAGCAATCAACTCTTAAATAATATACATATACGGTTATAAATATAAATGTATATTTCATTAAAACCGCAGCTTAGCTGCATTGAACCGCATCTGTAACTGGTTAATTCAGACGTTAATTTCGTAGTACGTACTAAAAACTGAAATCGAAACTGATTTCGAGTCTGCTGGCATTCGAGCGATGCCTGCAATGAATACGGATAATAATGAACAATAGAAGTGTCAGTCAGGGCGGTTCGAGGTGGTTCACCCGGCCAAAAACGATAAGAGCGCGATCGGTCTATTCTCCTCGTGCAACCCCAGCCTCCGCCTGCCAATAGTTTTCCCTCTTCTGTATTTGCAGTTAATTGCATTGCATAAAGCCGAACGAAACCCGCCTCTAACCGGTAAATGTTGCCGACTAACTAAGCTAAAACTAAAGCTACTGCAACGACTAATTCTATCGGAGCTCCAACTAGTTGCGGCTCTCTACCAGGCACCCTACTGCATAGAGTGGAAGGCATCTCGCAATCCTCAGATGCAAAAATGCCAATGGAAAAATGCAACCTTGAGATATTCTTTATCTAAGTTGGAGTTCAGAGGGTCAACCGTCTCGTATTATCTTTCGTCTTGTGGCTGTCACTCAAAGTCCAATTTTATATATGTATTTTGCACGAAAGGGTAAAAACACAAAGATATGTGTTGTTCCCCACCATAATCTCACAGAACTGAATGTATGTATATATACTTAGTTTTTATATCCAGACGAAATACTTTGTCTCGTGGAAAAAAATGTAAAAGTTCTTGAGATTGTATTTATAAAAAATGTCTGCCTACCCAGATACTTATAAAAAGTTTATTTGTGGCACATTACCTATTGTTTTTCTTTTAAATTATATGTATGATCATGTTTGTATCTTCTTCTAATTTATATTAATTTCTCTTAAAAATCTTTGAAATTTTTGTCCTATGCTCGCATTTGTTTAATTTTATTGCTTTAACCTATACCCCGGATTCCAAAGAAGTAATAATCGTAATCCCCAGGTGAAGAGCAAAATAAATCATTTTCTTATTAGGAGGGTTTCAAGCTGCTTCTAGGCATTCAATGCTATTAAGACACGAATCAGTTGAGAATTCTAGAATCCCAAAATTTCAAATACAGCAAAATAAATTCAGGGTCTTTATAGGTGTCTAGGAATTTATTAAGGCCAGTTGGGGCAATTTCATGTCAAGCTTGCAAATAATCCGCCGGTTCTAAAAGGACAATGTGCACAATTCACGGCGTTGGGTTTTGTTAAGGGGCTCGATTTTCGTTGATACCAACTTAAAGTGCGCGCGTGCTGCACCAAAGGCGGCGACATAAAGTTGAACTAGTTTTGCATTTGTGATTGACGACGCAGCGGCCGATGCGGGGCCAGGGTATTCCAGATTAAAAACGTGGCAGTAAAAGGTTTGGCGCAATGAAATGGGAACGTTGTTCCATTTTTTGGAAAATGTTGAACGTTGTTGCATTTGTTGGATTGGTCTCCACGCATGCGGAGATTTTTATCGGCCAAGATAGCGAGAAAATTATGAACATACAAACACACATCCGTAAACATAATATAAATTAATTTTTTAATTAAAATATAATTTAAAAATATTTATTGAAATAATATTGAATATATGATTTAGATTTATTTTGAGTTTATAACTTTTTTATCTTTGATTGACTTTTAAACGGCAATAATGTTATGAAAATAAATTTCTTAAAATGTAATCAAAAAGAATAATAATGTTCAAAATGCTTTCACATTTGATAGCACACTTTTATCCAAAACAAATTGAGTGCAAATTAATTTCAACTGTGTTTAGGGGCTCAATTGAAAGACGATTGCGAGCATAAATGTTGACAAAAATACTTGTTTATTGACTTTGAAAATAAACGTTGATTGGGAAACTGATATTCATTTATTTGGGCTATTCTTGAGTTTATTAACTTGTGGCCTCGAATTTTTTCCCAGTGCACAAGTGTGGCAGTATGTACAAACAAGTGTAGCGAGTCAACTCCTTGTCAATATAGCGATACACGATCGTTGACCAACCGAATAATAATAATAAAAAAAAAAAAACTCCAGCAGCAGCAGAGGCGTCGGCAGAGGGCAGAGGCAGAGACGTCGTCGGCAGAGCGGCGCTTATCTGCTCTCATATAAACTAAAGTCGGCGGGAATAATTTCTCATTTGTAATTTGGCAGACGGCGTGCGCGGATCGGAGCAGAACACAGAGCGATATAGCGATCGGGATCGGTTCGCAGATCTTCATTATATTTGCTTTACAGTTTTGTTGCGGCTGCTTTTGGAATAACTCGCCAAAAGCACACACCGGCTGGTTAAAAGGGACAGTACGAAAAGTGCGTGGTGCGCCAATTGCGCGCTCTCTCCATCTCCGTCGCCGTCTCCGTTTTCGTAAATTGCGCGTGCGCAAAGTGCAAGGAAGAAAGCAATAGCAACAGCAAAAGAAATCGACATCGAAATCGGAGTAGGAATCGAAATCGTTAAAACGCGAAGAGTGCGCGATAAGGATCCGCAGGCGTCCTTTAACCCGTAACCGTGGCGAAGGAACTGGCCAGTCTCCTAAATTTACAAAACAATAATCCCAGGATGACACAACAGCCGCAATGGGGCATAAACCTATCCAGGTGTAAGTGTTCAATACCCATGATTACCATCTCACATCGCGTTATCTCATAATAAGGAAGCTCTCGGCAGTGCTTGCGGAATTCGGAATGCCCTGCGATCGTTGAACTGCCAGCGACGAGCGAGTTCTTGGGGCAAAATGTCTCAGTGGTTAACCGACATTGACCGACAGCTATAAAAAGAAATCCTAAATGCTTATAACGTATGTTATGTGCATAAATGAAAACAATGACAAAACGCTTTTGCCACTTCCGATTCGATTATTGTTTCGTCGTCGTGTCTCGAATTTTACGTTTGTTTGGGCTTTTCGAAGTGCTGTGACGTGAGATGATCTCTTCAATATTCCCGGCATGCGTCCACATAATTGTTAAATATTTTGCATACGATTTGCATGTGAATCGATCGCAGTCGCCTATGCCGTCTAGTGTGGGCCGTAGGGTATTCTCACAGAACCATTAAAAACGTTAACAGTTATTATTATGGTTGTCCGGGCGGCAATCGTTTATGGCTCTGCCCATTTCCTCGCCCCGTCTCGCTCGGTTCTTTTTTGGGCAAGGTCAATGCAATAAAAAGAATTCTTCCGTCCACTGGTTCTCTTTTTCTTCCAAGCGATGGGGCAACCATTTCTTTTGTAAGAGCTTTACCCAAAATAAAGTCGGACAAAATTATAGAAATATAACATAAGCAAATGTATCACGTAAGCAACGGAAGAAGGCTAATTTTACGGAGTCTTTCTTAGATCTGAAAATCCCAAATCTTCCCAAGTTGGGTCTGTATTTTAAGAAATCAACTCATTGAACTATACCCTTCATTAGTTTTAATTTTTAGGGTTATATCTAACTTTATTTTTCCACAATTGTAGCTTGCTTTTACAATTCTCTATTACATTATAATAAAATTATAGTTTTTTATAGTGTAGTGCTGTTTGACATATGTATACAAAACGTTACGAAATTGCTCCTAACAGTGTTTTTTTAGCCACCTTAATGAGTTAAAAGCTTTACAAGTTGGCCATAAATCAACCGATTAGCCGTCTGTCAGCATTACGCCTTCCTTTTGAGTTATTGCAATCACCGAACGAACGCCAGAGCCGGAACCCTCCTCTAATCGTCTTGTTCTATTGCCCCCTGGCTGCCCGCCCAAAGCCTCATTATCATATGGAAAGGCCTCGGATAGGCCTATCTGGTATTCTGATAGTCCGGTGGTATTCCTCCTTCATTCGTATGCAGCAATCGCACATTACAGCCCATTGACATAATTTTCGCAAGAGCGCGGAAATGCAAGGCAGAAAGAAATGGTGTTTATTCGTGCCGTGCTATCACCGATCACTGAACTGAGCTCAACTGGACATTGGCGATTGCCGGACAAAGAGGCGCAGCAGACCCAGAAATGCCCAATGCCCAGACAGACAGTCAGACAGAGGGCAAAGAAATTGTTTTCATTTTCTCATTACTGCAACGGATATGAGTGACTTACTGACTATAATCGGTGCATTTTTAATCGTATTTTTTGCACTTCTCCTTACTTATGTGCATTTAATCATAAAGAAAACTCTCAATTTCATAGAAAGCGTTCCCTGAGTCAGGGGTTTGAACTTTAAAGCAAATACTTGTATTATTACAGAGCAAGTTGGGTAAATTTCTATATAAATAACTATCCCTTAAATATTCTAGAGATCTTCTCAAATTAATGACAAAGCTTTCTTAAATTTTTTAGGGCGGAAAGCCCTTAAAACTAATTGCAAACTATTTATATAACTTAATTTGTAGCTAGGGAATATCCCACAATTTAATCAAGTTCAATTGTTTTTTTTTTTTCGCTAATTGGAATGTTTCCCCTGACTCAAACCTAATTAAACTGGGTCGTAAAGATATTTTTTTATATTCTACAATTTTTATGATGACTTCTCTAGGTATTTTACTTGAAATAGGTGTTACTGGGCCTGATTAGATCCTATGTCGAGGAAAGTAAGATCCCTCTTTCTCTACCTTTACTGTGCTTTCATTTTCCACTTACTTAGACGATAAGGGGTTTTACTAAATGCTGATTAAATCTTAAACAGCTTATCGAGGGTGCCCAGGCTGGAGTGCGGCCATATATAAACGCCACTAAGCGTGATTGGTCGAGTGAAATATAGCCATACTTGGCCGACGTTTATGATTAGCACCCATTTACATATGTACAGAAGAGCCTCTGGACTATATGGCCTTATCAACTTATCACTCGACGGTAATCATATTAGCCGCACTCGTGGGGTGGCGAATCAAATTCTCTGCGAATAAACTACGTTAAGTAACTTGTCAAATATTGACACATTGTTAATTTGGCTGCTGGCTTTTTGCAGCCAGAAAATATTTATTAATGCTAATTTATAGGCAAAATAAACTTGTCAGCGTGAGTGACGTAGATTGGCGTTTCGAAACGGTTGATCATAAACTTTCTGGAGTTTTGCGATCCATTAAGAAAGCAAACAAATATTTGCTTTTATTTCTTAGGCTCGTGGTTTATACGGAATCTGACGTAGGTGGAGTCGTGGGTAAATGTCAAACATATGGCTAATAATATTATTGTCATGAATTGGGTTCTGATTGTGTTTACTGAAGAACCCGCGTTGTTTGCTCATTTGGACTGCGGCTTGCTTGCCGTTCTTGTTAGATCTTTTTTGGATGAAATGGGTCAATGTTAATCTAGCGTGATCAATTCAGCCTTCGTCGCGTCAATAATTCCCTTTTCCCTTTATTTGAGTGGCATTTGAGTACGCATTTGTGTGACACGCGAGTCAAGGCTGTGGGCACCCCTGGTTTATATGCTTTATATATATATTTATAAGGAATTCAGCCCCTAATTGGCACTGCCACCCGCCATAGGTTTTATGGTCATTGCTTCGCGTTCCCCTAACTCGATACTCTTGAGAGATTGCGAGATTGCGCCTTCTGCACTCCAAGTGTTTATCGCAGATCTACCACACTCTTGGCCTTATCTGGGCGTAATTCCGCTTAACAATTTGATTGCGATATGGCCGATCGTATAACGTACGCCCGCGGTCCCTGGTGATTGATAGAGGGTCATGTGAACACAAGTGCATAGCGCCGTTAATATGGCCCCATAATCGGGTGGCTATATATGCCGGCACTAAACACCAACAAGTGAGGGCTATAAACCTCACAAGACAGGAAGTATGTGTACTGGTGCGAAGGCGGAATCATATTTTTCTTTCAAGAATTCTTAAAATGCCATCGCAAAGTAACTCTATAAATAATAATATAATTTATAAATGAACACAATGAATGAGAGCAAATAAATTTCCTTCAATAGCAACGAAAGACGATTGGTAGCAACCATATTTCAATAGATTGTTTATAGAATATTTAATCAATATATAAATTGTTATTTATTGAATCTAAAAACTTAGATTGGCATATTATAATTGTTTAATTTATTGATTTATTAATAGAACAGCTTTAAAATGTTCTAAAAACTAGGCTTAAATATTTGTATTATCGTTAAGAACGAGTTTTGAACTAACTTGTAAGACATCATCATGCTTATAAGAAGAAATAAATACAAACATCGTCATCCGACCTAATTTAAATATTTCTTCTTTATGCAAATATAATAAATAGATTTTGGTTCAAGCTTAGAATGATGAATATTCATGAAAAAAGGTTCATAAATCTTAGTTATTCATGAAAGACTTTCGATTAGTAAACATTAAATTGAATTTTTAAACGAAATTGTTAAAGTAATTAGTTTATAAAGAATAGAATAATGCAGTACGTTTTCCTTGCTTATATAATTTCAAGAAAAAGTGGCAGACAAAAGGCAATGACTTAAATATTAAATCTAAAAAATGTTTCCTTGTTTTTTATATAAAGCTTATATTGAAGTACTAAATTTGTTTAGCAATTTTGCCAATTTTTGTATAGAATAGAAAATAAAGTAATCAATTTTTTTATGAAACAGAATATTAAATAATAATTTTTTTCAACAATTTTGCTTAAAGTTTTTATTGCTCTTAGTGTAATTGACTCTAGTAGCTCCCTCTAATTGATATATAGCCCTATGGCAATCAACTGCAATTTGAAGTTTATCACCGCAAATTGATTTGTGTCCAATTGACCGGCTTGAAGAGCCACCGCCGACCCCATCCGTCCAACTATTTATTCGCACGCTAACCGAATTAAATAAGTAATTTGCTGACGACGCAAATCCATTCGGACTGACGCAAACAATTGCTTGACTAAAATGTTGCACCAGCAAGTTAATTAATTAACCGGATCTTTCACTCTCTTTGCAGATTTCGTACTCCCGCAGCGAGTGATCCTGGCCATTATGGGCTTTCCTGGCCATCCTCAATGCCTATACGATGCGCGTGTGCCTCTCGCAGGCCATCACAGTGCTGGTCATCAAGAGAAACTCCACGGACGATGACTCTGAGGCTATCTGCGAGCCCGATAACATAGACGAAGGACCCAGCGTAAGTTTGGGACTTGAAACCATCAAGAGATTGGCATAAATGAGATTCCATAACCAAATTACAGAAAAGCGGCGACTACGACTGGTCCGAGGAGCTGCAGGGCCTGATCCTGTCCTCCTTCTACATCGGTTACATTGTCACCCACATCCCCGGCGGTCTGCTGGCCGAGAAATTTGGCGGCAAGTGGACCCTGGGCATTGGCATCCTGTCCACCGCCGTCTTCACCATGCTGACGCCTCTGGCCATCCAAGAGGGTGGCTCTGACTGGCTGATTGTGACTCGTGTCCTGATGGGTCTCGGCGAGGGCACCACCTTCCCTGCCTTGAGTGTACTCCTTGCAGCCTGGGTTCCGGCAAATGAGCGCGGCAAGCTCGGTGCTCTGGTGCTGGGCGGCGGTCAGGTGGGCACCATTATGGGCAACCTGCTGTCGGGAGTGTTCCTCGATGCCTACGACTGGCCATTTGTGTTCTACTTCTTTGGCGGCCTCGGTGTCATCTGGTTCGTGATCTTTGTAAGTATATAACAGGCTAACATTTCTGATAAACTTAAATCGAACTAATCTTATGTTTATCCGCAGATCTTCCTGTGCTACAGCGACCCCGTCTCCCATCCCTTCATCAAGCCCAGCGAGCGCGAGTATCTGACCAAGGAGATCGGCACCATTAGCCGCAACAAGGACCTGCCGCCGACTCCATGGAAGGCCATCCTCACCAATCTGCCCATGTTCGCCCTGGTCTGCGCCCAGATCGGTCACGATTGGGGCTTCTACATCATGGTAACGGATCTGCCCAAGTACATGGCCGATGTGCTGCAGTTCTCGATCAAGGCCAACGGTCTGTACTCCTCTCTGCCCTACGTGATGATGTGGATCGTGTCCGTGGGCAGTGGCTTTGTGGCCGACTGGATGATCCGTCGCGGTATCATGAACACAACGAATACGCGCAAGGTGATGACGGGTTTGGCCGCGTTCGGTCCGGCCATCTTCATGGTGGGCGCCTCCTATGCCGGCTGCGATCGTGTCCTTGTCGTGGTGCTCTTCACCATCTGCATGGGTCTGATGGGCGCCTACTATGCGGGCATGAAGCTGAGTCCCCTGGACATGAGTCCCAACTACGCTGGCACCCTGATGGCCATCACCAACGGCATTGGAGCCATTACGGGCGTGATTACGCCGTATTTGGTGGGCGTGATGACACCAAATGTGAGTAAACCAGACTAGTTTTCTTAGATTCAAGAACTAATTTGTGAATTCCTTTGCAGGCCTCGCTGCTGGAGTGGCGCCTGGTGTTTTGGGTGGCCTTCGGCGTCCTCTGCGTCACGGCCGTCGTCTACTGCATCTGGGCATCCGGCGAGGTGCAGCCGTTCAATAACGCACCCATCCAGCCGCGGACGGTGGACTTTGAGGCGCACGAACGCAAGCCGGAGTCCGGCAAGGCAAGGGGTGCCCTGGAGCAGAGCTCCTAGAGCGGATCGCCAACGAATGTGCCATACGTACTGCTGTACTCTAGTTCAAATGCTGCCAACCGGAGGGGAGCAGCAGTGGCTGCTGTTCAGATTGCTAGTTTTATAGTATCCCGATCTGGCCGATGGATGAGCCCCGGCCGATGGCAGTAGGCGCCAAATTATTTAATTTAAGCGAATTTACTTACACTCCCCCGCACCCCCCCGAACGTATTCCTGTGGTAGCCAGGGACTGATCCTTGATCCTTCCCTTGCATCGCGCACACGCAACGTACTCTCTTAATTATTATTTAGTATGTAAATGAAGGAAAAATCACTTTTCACGTTTAGGATTTAGTGTGTACTCGCACAGAGCTCGTCGTATTGCCGTATTGTAAAAATCCAATGATAAAAGATAACTTGTACATTTTAGATTGTTGATCAATGTGTAAAGTGAAACTTGTTTTTAATTGTCCCGTTTAAGACATAATTTGTTTTTAATGACGTTAGTCAAATAAAGTGTATAAAGCAAATTTTAAAACGTATTCCTGGTTTCTCATTTAATTTGCTGAATTTTTTGGATTAACAAATTATTCAAATCATTCTACCTTATTTCTATTATGAGAGTAATCATTTTCTGAAGCATGCTATGCTTTGAAAATTTTGTATTTATGGAAAAAACTAAGCATTGGTTGTTCAACCTGTCTCTATAAGAGTCTTAAATTGTTTACATCACTTCCTCGGTCACTATTAAATTCTACATTGAACTCAGAATCTTAAGAACCATGCTTTTGGACTCTTCTGGTCTCTGAAATTAATTTAATAATTTACTATAAAGCTTTTGAGCAAGGTATCAAAATAGTGAAAATACCATTAATTCACCGAGTTCTTTTGCGAAAATTTCGGGGATTTTTTTTAGAGATCCCTACACTGTTTACTACAATATGTAAGAAAGCTACTGGCTAGACTATGAGATACCCGATACGCAAAACTAGCTTTTATAGTCTCTGAGGTCTGTTGTTTCATGGGGTTTACATTTTCAGGTTACAGTAAGTATAACAAGCAAGGAAACTAACTTCGGAAGGCCGAAGTTTACATACCCTTGCAGTTTGCTAAAAATTGCATATATTTCAATTAGGAATCCTTTTATGAGCTAATTTTGAATAGGTTACAAAAAAAGCATACTAAGGAAATTAAAATAAAATGTTGTGTCAATTTTTGAAATTTTTAATGAAATTTTGAATAATTGGATACAATTTTGTTCCTGATTTTATTTTATAATTTGAATTTAAATAATTAAAATTTTAATGGCGAGTCAGAAAATATACGGCTTGTGGCTGTCACTCCAGTTTTCGCTATTAAAATTTCAATTTGGAATATCAAATTTCCTCATCAATGAAAATGAAATACACAGAACTGGCAGCTGGTAGACGGTCAACCTTATCCTAACTGTAAAATATCAGTTCTTATGGGAACTTTCTTTTCTAAAACTGTAAAAAAAGTCACCGTCTATCTAATTTCTATACGAATAAATATCAATCCCAAATGTATGCTTTAAAAGTATCTCCGAATTATTTGAAAGTGTTTAAGAACATAATTGCATGCACCGCACTATGGGGAATTTGACTACTTTTTCTGGCCAAAATTAATAACTCAAGAACAGAGCAAGATATTTGACTTCTGTTTTTTGCATCGGGTTAAATTGACCAATATCTTTTATCAATAGAAAATAGAGGGCGTGGCAACGCCCATTTTTTTAGCTAATGAAAACTTCTGCTGATTTTTATAGTACTAAATAACTAGTTATACACGTTCTGTAACAGTCTTAGGTTATATTTATTGGAAAATAGTGGGTGTGGCATGCCTTTAACAAGGTAAAAGTAATACAAAGCCCATCTAAAGTATCTTGTGGCCCTGTAAAGAAAGACAATTAATAATGTATATTAAGTCCTGCTCTTCGTTCTCCAACTCAATATTATATTGATGTTCTAATTCCACAATATTAAAACGGCTTTCATCCTCACCCGCCGTGATGTCATCGGGATTTGATAAGCATTTTAATAGGCCCAAAACCTCTAATGGAAGACACATTCTTCTCTGTCGCTGTATTCTTCTATCCAAATTCACTCTAGAAATGATCGGATCAGTATGTGTAGCTCGCTACTCTAGCGTGATGCAGACGATCAGATTTGTAAAATTTATTCAGATTCCGCTCCTTCCTCTCGAAATAGCCAATAGGAAGCACAGTGTTTTCAATAATATCACTTGCGTGAATTAGAATTTATGAATACTTCATTGGCAACCAGGGTATTTCTCAATGATTATTTCGGCAGTTCACAACAGGCTTGGAATTTTGAAACAGCAATGGCAGCTGGCATGAAAGGTTATGTCCTAAAAATTAAAATTCTCGCAAAATCGGAAAAAGTGGTATTTTAAATTACATTCATTTGAACAAGAATTTAATACTCTACAAGATGCAATACATCTCGTGGATGGACTCTTCTGGACTCACTTTAAATCTCTTATGAAACATGAGACTTTATTTCAAATATGCATTTGCAAGGCTACTTGCAATTTTGCTCTAGTAAGGGAACAACACGATTTTTTCTACAAATGACGTTCACAAACATATAATACAAACCACACAGATTCGAATTCATTTAAAAATTTGAGTTAGATTGTTTAGTTTTTCTTCTGATTACTTAAACTTTGCAAACAAAAATTTATATTTCAGTCGCCTGGTGCTTTGCAAATGCAACGCTGTGTTTATCAGCCGATTCCTTTGTTGTGGCGCCCTCTATCAAAGTTTCTGTTATGCAACACTGAAGATTGGTGTATTGTGAATGCGTTACACTGAAATTTGTTTTAATTTTTCGACTTTCAGAAAATGGGTTTTGGCCAGAAAAAGTAGTCAAATTCCCCATAGTGCACCGCATGATACAATTATAGAAGGTAGTCTCGTCGGAAAAATAAGGCCCTCGTTCGGAACAATAAGGCCCTAGTTCGGCTGTCAAAGTTCGTGTGAGAGAAACGAATGTATACGACAATAGAAAATGTGTATTATTCCTTATATGGTGTTTGGGGTTAAAACTGGCCTATTATAATAATAAGTTAGAGCTTTTTCTTTGTAATTTAATTTTAATTTGCGAGCTCGATTCGGCGTAGCTTAATTTTGGAACTGCTGGTTCCGGCTTTGCTTTCTTTCCGGAACAGCATCATTGTTTAGACGCCTTCTCTTGAAAGTCGTCCCCTTATTGGTTGTCGACTTCCACTGTGAAGCAGGCTGCACTCAAAATTTGCTCCCACAACGTTCTCTTTACCAAACATTTCGGGGCATTAATAAAATTTGCGCTTTGGACGTGTTTGCGACAAAACTTGCATAACAACATTTTGTTTCACTTAAGGGTTAATAAAAAATTTTAAAATTTGTACACACACAGCCTTTTACGTCAACGAGCAAACACGAAGTGTTCGATAAGGCCCTACACCCGAACGCTAAACACACGACGAGACTACCTTCTATAATTATATCATGGTGCACCGGCGGGAGCCGGTAAAAACATCGAATGGCTCGATGCTATTTCAGCTCTAGTAGGCCTTGTCTAATTTTTATTTGGCTTTGGCTTCCAAGTATATTTATTTCTCATTCAGTTTGCTGACTTCGAAGCGAAAACATCGCTTCAACTCTTTTATTTTTCTTTGTTTTTCTACTTTTATTTTTATTATTTTGACTTGGATTTTTATGTCAGTCACTTGCAGGAGATGTAGATGTTTTTTAAACTCTTCGGCAAAGTTGCAGCGGATGTTCCAAGAGCTGCAGCGGAGGATCATTTCTAAATATTGTCGCCGATACGACTTTGGTTTTCCATCATTATTGATCGGTGTTAAGGTTCTATTTATTTTCATTTTTGTTTTTAAAACTTTATTTGTTTATTATTTTGATTTAAATTTTTTGAGCCCCATTGGATGTCAGTGGTCTCTGCATCATCAGCGGCAGAGCTGTAACGGTATCTTGCAGGATTTTTTCTGAATGTCGTCGACTATACGACGTTCGACTTGTGTCATTATTGATCAGTGTTAGTTCTATTTTTTTAAATATTTATTTTTCGGTGCTTAATTTATATAACGGATTGTATAACAGTTTGTATAACAGTTTTTATAACAGATTGTATAACAGATTGTAAAACGGATTGTATAACGGATTGTATAACGGAGATTTAACGGATGCCGATAGAGATATTTGGTGAATCTTAATGTGTGGAAGGCTGGTCACAAGGACACTATGCGGCGTGCGTGGGGTCGTGTTGGTCCAGGAACTTCGGCTCTGCATCACTTACTGAAATTTGTCACTTGGCTCACGTCCAGCGAAGTATGCAGGCTGGTGGAGTGAAGGAATGACTGGTGACAAGTGACTGGCAAGAATCTGGCAACTTGTGGCACCTTATGCAGTCAACTTGGATTCCGTTCGTGTCCAAGCAAAGCCAAGGAGCAGGAGAGCCAGAGGCAGAAGCACAAGCTGAGGGGAGCTGAGCTCTGGCTTTGGTCTTAAATATTATATTGTAATTCAAATATTTATGGCCATCAGTGTAAATAAAACTGTCTACTAAACATGTCCCGTGTCGGGGAGTGCTGGAGTTGGAATACGGTGATCTATGAGGGTCAGATGAGTGCTGTCAACCATGAGCCGAAGTTTTACGAAGTATCCACTTATTTCAGTGCAATCACATTGCCGCCTCACTCACACTCAATACGACTCCGTTTACTATGTTTCTTTCACTCGCACTTATTGCAAGCATACAATAAGTGGATTTATGTTGCCGACGAGACCAGCTTACGTTATTTCATCATGCTGCCAACTATCGGGGTAGGTCTCCTCCTTCACTGTTGCCTTCACTTCCAATCCCTAGGCACTTTCGCGATACTTCCGCGACATTTCCGCGATACTTCCGCGACACTTCCGCGATACTTCCGCGACACTTCCGCGATACTTCCGCGACACTTCCGCGACACTTCCACGACACTTCCGCGACACTTCCGCGATACTTCCGCGATACTTCCGCGACACTTCCGCGATACTTCCGCGACACTTCCGCGACACTTCCGCGATACTTCCGCGACACTTCCGCGACACTTCCGCGACACTTCCGCGACACTTCCGCGACACTTCCGCGACACTTCCGCGACACTTCCGCGATACTTCCGCGACACTTCCGCGATACTTCCGCGACACTTCCGCGATACTTCCGCGACACTTCCGCGATACTTCCGCGACACTTCCGCGATACTTCCGCGATACTTCCGCGACACTTCCGCGATACTTCCGCGACACTTCCGCGACACTTCCGCGATACTTCCGCGACACTTCCGCGATACTTCCGCGACACTTCCGCGACACTTCCGCGATACTTCCGCGACACTTCCGCGATACTTCCGCGATACTTCCGCGACACTTCCGCGACACTTCCGCGACACTTCCGCGACACTTCCGCGACACTTCCGCGATACTTCCGCGACACTTCCGCGATACTTCCGCGATACTTCCGCGACACTTCCGCGACACTTCCGCGATACTTCCGCGACACTTCCGCGATACTTCCGCGACACTTCCGCGATACTTCCGCGACACTTCCGCGATACTTCCGCGACACTTCCGCGACACTTCCGCGACACTTCCGCGACACTTCCGCGACACTTCCGCGACACTTCCGCGATACTTCCGCGACACTTCCGCGATACTTCCGCGACACTTCCGCGATACTTCCGCGATACTTCCGCGACACTTCCGCGATACTTCCGCGACACTTCCGCGATACTTCCGCGATATTTCCGCGACACTTCCGCGATACTTCCGCGCACGTGCGTTTTTGCTCAACATGTTCCGCGACATCTGTCCTTTTGAGTTGCTCAACATGTTCCGCGCAATGCTTCCGCGATATTCTTTAGTCTTTACGCGACACTTTGTTTTGCCCTTGTTCATGTGCTGTTTAATTTCAACCACAATGCTTTGTTTACGACTGTAGCTTTCCTACTTGTTTTTATTTAGCTTTGGGTTTCATTCTGTTTGCTGACTTCGAAGCTACAACATCAGCTCTTTAATTTTTTTTTTAATTTTTTCTGCTTTTATTTTTATTATTTTGACTTGGATTTTGATGTTAATATAATAGTTTTGGGATCAATATAACTGATATAATAAAGTTTCATGAAGAGTGCAGCGTCTACCAGCTGCCATTTCTGTTCGCCTGGTTATTTCATTCTCATCGATTAGAAAATTTGATGAAAATATCCTCTGTAAGGGGTTTTAGGTACCAGGCAAACAGAACAGAACAGGGAATGACTTTTTCAGCTCAAACTCAATATGTCAGTTTTAGGAAAGGGAGTTCCCAACACAAATCTTTGCAGAAGTTCAGCAGACACAGAAATTTTATTGTTTAATAACTGACATGTTTATTATCCGATTTAACTCCAAATTTTAGAGCACCCCGTATCTATATACATAAAACCGACTATAGCTTAGTTTCGCAGTAGGCTTTCTTCTTTAACTCATTAATTTAATTAGTTTCTAATTTTCTAATTTTAATGCTTAAAATGCTTCCCGCTGTCCAACAGAAGCTGAGCGATTTGTTTATCTGTGAGTACCCATTATCACTCCAAGGAGGAGGCACTCCACTACCCACCTGTCCTCTCCACAGATCTGGAGGTCAAGCAGCGCTTGGTGCTCTGCTGCTTCACCCTCTTGGCCATCATCAATGCCTACACGATGAGGTTGTGTCTGGACTTTTCACTGAGCCGGATTGTCGCCGAGTGCGATGGAGTCAAGGACAGGCACAGCTCCGGTGGAGCATTGCTTAATCCAAAAACCCTGCCCAACTGGCGCTTGGAACTGGCCATGCAACTGAATCAGACGGAATTCCTTTACAAAAACAGGCTGAAAGCGGGAAAGGATCAGGTTGAGGGTAAGGTGTCCAAGGAGAGCCAAAAATCGACGAAGGAGAAGCAGCCGGGAGTCCGTCACTAAGAAACCTTCCGAACGAATTAGCTGCGCAGAGCTGTGGTCCCGCCAAACCCAATCTCTGGTGGTCATGGCCTTCTATGCCGGCTACATGATCACCCATATTCCCGGTGGACTTCTAGCCGAACGATACGGCGGCAAGTGGGTCCTCGGAGTGGCCATCCTTTCGTCGGGGGTGCTCACTCTCCTCACCCCGGCCGCTGTGCGGAGCGGAGGTCCCTATATGCTGGTGGGTGTCCGTGTCCTGGTGGGTCTTTGCGAGGGTCCCTGCTTCCCGGCCGTCTGCGCCCTCCTGGCCCAGTGGGTGCCCGAGCAGGAGCGCGGGTTGCTGGCCAGCTGTGTCCTCAGTGGTGGAGAGATTGGCATCACAGTGGTCCAGTTGGTCAGCGGCTTGGTGATGACCGAGCAGGACTGGCCTGTGGGCTTCTATCTGGTTGGAGGAGGTGCTGTCATCTGGTTCATGGCATTCGTGAGTTCACCAAATATTTTTTA
Organism: Drosophila triauraria; assembly: GCA_014170255.2. Taxonomy (NCBI): domain Eukaryota; kingdom Metazoa; phylum Arthropoda; class Insecta; order Diptera; family Drosophilidae; genus Drosophila; species Drosophila triauraria. The sequence goes on along the minus strand of CM024334.1, from coordinate 10,140,437 downwards.
TATTTTATTTATTTATTTTTACACTCACAACATATATATTTCGGCACACCGATGTCCCTCTTTGAATGCTAAGATCCTAGATCCTATAGTATCGGTTTGTATGGCTGGATATGTCTTGGCAAATCTATCTAAAATGTTGACAAGTTCTTGTTCCCTTGAGGCAGTTTCCTCGCTCAGCTTTTGCCTCAATTCTTCTGCAGATGCCTTAATTTTTAAATCGAATTTCAAAGAAACATCGTACATTGCAGCGTTAAAATCCACATAGTTTTTATCCAACTCTTTGACTTTATGGCGATTCGTTTTAAGGGCGGGTGTTTCATGAATGCATTTTGTGAATTCCTTAACATATTCCATTTGATCTGCCACGGTACTCGCTTGAGTAATGGCTTTTCCGCGGCTTAAAAAATCTTCGAGTAATGTCACACCTTCTTGGTGTTTTGTATCCGTCGACAAAACTTTTGACTTCCTGCTCCGCCGTAGCCTTAACAATATCTAAGCAGCTTCCCCAAAGATCCTTTTGGTTTGCCTCGACAGTTTTGAAAAACTCGCAGAAGGATTTCTGCTCCTCCGTTTGCATGGGTGAGCTTCGGACTAGAGCCTGTGATTAAGTTATGGGTATTTATTTTAACTGTAGATACCTTGTTAAATATCTTAACTTACCAGAGAAGCCAAAGCTGCAACGATGAGTAAGAACTGCATTGTGAAATTTTAATTATTGAACTGCGGTTTTTCATATGCATTCAAGCTCTTTTTATAGGACTCTGGCTATGAGTTTTTTTTTATAATAAACGATTTTTATATGTAAACGAGTTTCCAAGAAAAATATTTATATTTATTGCCATTATCGCCAAGAGCTTATTTCTTGTAAAATTAATTCCGGAAGTCCACTTTTCTTTGACAGAGATTGTACTCACTTTAAAACTGGATTAACACTTCGAGAGAAGTGATTCGTTCTAGATTTCAGACTCCCTAAACTAAATAAATAACCTACAGTTATAAAATAATATTTTAGGACCTGTTTTCACAATTTTAAAAACATTTCTCTGCAGATTCTCGTTTGCTATAGCACGCCGGACTGCTGTCCATACATCCAGAGCGACGAACTGGACTACATCAAGTGCCACACGAGCGCCTCTCTGCTGCTGGTCGCCTCTGGGGATGCTGACGGGGAGGAACCAGAAGAAAACGCCAACAGAGAGAGAACAGACGGGGAGGAACCAACAGTAGCTAATCCTCCTCCACCTTGGAAGAGCATGCTGACCAGCAAACCGCTGTGGGCCCTCGTCTCCGCCTCCATGCAACATGATTGGAGCAAGCAGGAGTTGCCCAAGGAGCTGCAGATGGTACTGGAAGAGGTAAGGTCCCATGACAGCGGCCTGTGGGAGAACCTCGCCGCCACACTTGAAGTAGCAGCTCCGCACATCGGCAATTGGGTGGCCTCGCTGACCACGGGTCGGCTAAGCGATTTCCTCATTGAACAGGAGATCCTCAGTCGCACGCAGACTCGCCGCCTGATGTCCTGGCTGGTTTTCGTGTGCGGCGCCATGTACATGCTGCAGAACCAGGTGAAAGGAGCACAGATCTGGAGTATTATGGCCATGGGGGCGTATTATGCCAGCGTCAAGCTTTGCCGCTGGACATGAGCCCGAACTATGCTGGCACCCTGACGGGAATCTCTGGTGGTTTGGGCGCCCTGCCTGGCCTGCTGATGCCCTATCTGGAGGAGATGGAAGCGGACTATGCCGTGGTGGGCAGCGTGCGAGCTGCGCTGTGGATAATCGGTGCCAGCTACATCTCCGGCGATGTGCAGGCCTTCAACCAACCGGAAGTGGAGCCGCAATGAGAGAACAACTGGCTTGTTATTTGTTATTAATCTTACGCTTAAACATAAGCTAGTGGTTTCTTGTCTTAGTGGATTCCTTAGGCAACAGATTCTAGATCTAGGCATAGTATGTACCATAATACATGACGATTTCTATATGCTATGTAGCTAGAGCAGCATAAACGTAAACAAGCTTTATATATATATAAATAACAGGTAAATGATGGTCGATATTAACTTAGTGGGAGTAGGTAGGTCTGCTCTTGGTGGTGCGTCTCTAGCTAAATGCTTCGCTCTCCCTACTCCGGTCTACACGACTCCTGCGGCATCATGCCGGACTGGGCCATGGCCGACACCGAGTTCATGTCGATGCCCAGCTTCTTGGTGACATTGATCTGCGCCATCGCCGCATTGCGCAGCGAGTATACGTGTATTAACTCCGCATGGCTCTTGGCGTACAGCAGGGCCTTCTCGAAGAGTTCGACTGCATTCTTGAGCTGCGCCCGCTGCACCTCCACCGTGCCCAGGGTCTCGTAGGCCAGCTCACACTTGGGATCCACCTCGATGGCCTTGTTAAGCAGCTTAACGGCCACCTCAACGTCGCCGCGCCACTGCAGCACCATGATGGCCTGATGGACGATCAGCGCCGGATTCGTCGGCGCCAGTTGCATGGCCTTCTCGTAATATTCCTGCGCCTGATTGAACTGCTGCTGGTCGGACAGGACTTGGGCCATCAGGCTGTAGCACTCAACGCAGCTGGGGAACCGCTCAATGGCTTGCTCGAATGTGCGCATCACGCCCTCCAAACGCCTCTGGTCGCCGGCCAGCAGCGACAGTCGGTACTCGGCGTAACACTTCTGGACGAAGGCGATGGCGTGGTTGGGCGCAAGGCGCACGGCCTTCTCGAATTCAGCCAAAGCAGGCTCGATCTGCTCCAGCAGCAGCAGGATTTGGGCACGCTGGTGATACACATCTGGGTTGTCGGGCTTCAGCTTCTCCGCCTCATCGAAGTCGGCCAGACCCTTCTCGCGCTCGTCCAGCTGTATGTAGAGGGCGGCTCGCTTCATGTAGGCATAGGCTCGCATTGTGGGATCAGCATCGACTGTAAAATGGGATCATTAGCTGGAAATCTTTGGATTCTTGGGATATAGGTCTTACCATTCTGGAGGATGGCATTAAAGTCTTGCTCGCTCTCCACGTAGGAGCCACACAGGAGGTGGAATGTGCCGCGCATGAGCAGCGCCTCGACCTTGTACTGTGCTTCGGCCTCCGACGACTCGATCTCCTCGGTGCAGGCGGGTATGATGTCGTCGTACTTCTCCTTCAGGTAGGCCTGGCGGGCCCGCAGGTATCCCTTGGCAGGTGCGTCCGTTTCCGGGGCGGGCGGGAGTTCCATGTTCTGCAGCGGATCGGCAATGAAGGAGCGCATGTAGGTGTTGACGAAGCAGGCCGAGGGACAACGGGCACACGGGTGAGCATTCCCTTCTCGGCATCCACGCGGCCCGTCTCCTTGAGCACGCGGTCGGCGAACATGATGGTCTGATTGTTTTGGAACATCTCGAGAATGCAGGTGGCGGTGACATCGTCCAGGCACTCCATCATGTCCTTGGTAGCCTCGTAGGCGCGGGCACGACGATAGTAGGCTTTGGCATAGCGCGGATTAAACTCCAGGGAGGCGGTGCAGTCCTCCTTCACCTTGGACCACTTTTTAAGCATTTCGTAGGAGGCGGCTCGATTCTGGTAGAAGATGGCCATGTCGGTGCGGTGCTCCTTGGGACACTTGTCAATGGCCTTGTCGTAGAAGTTTATGGCCTCATCGTACTTGCCGTTGCGGTAGCAGATGTTGCCCTCGTTCTTGTAGTTGGTAGCTTCCTTCAGCGGCGATAGCTTCTCGCCCAGCTCGGCTGACTTTTTCTTCCGCTCCAGCTCCTTGTCCGGTGCGGTGCCGTCGAGGGAGATGCCCTGCTGCTCGATCTTGCCTTTGGCGCGCTTTTTCTCCTCCGCGTCCACATCCTTGGCCTTGTCGCTGGGCGCAGCGGTCCAGCGCTTGACCGCATATGTGCCCAGCCCAATGGCCAGGGGAGTGCCGAGGAGTAGCGCCACCTGCCACTTGTTCAGCTTCATCGAGCCAATGTTGAGGGTCATCGCCATCGTGCCGGACGCTTCTCGGTTGTGTGTGCGTGTGAGGACTGCAATGAGAAGAGATGGGTTTGGTCAGCGTCGGATCGTCGGTAATTGTGTAATAGACCGGCTGGCTTATCACTTGTCGCCTTTGAGCCCGCTAAATGCCGGGCGGGGGGCACGTTTCTTCATGCGCCTAACCCCCAACCCCATTGATTTTTCACGCCCTCAAAACGGCGGTGGCGGTGACTCAACCCATCCAGCGCACGGTACTCACACTTTATCTAAACTTAAAACTGCTGTGAATTTAGCAAATATGAAACGTTGTTTGACCTATTTTCAGTTAAAACTTTAGAAACTTGGATTTATTGTACGCCTTCTGAGCACACGAAGGAACAGTGTGACTGAGTAGCCACTTTTTATTCGAGAATGACAAGTTCTCCAAGTGTGCCGTTACAGTGGAATTTGTTGGATTCATCGTGCGGTCACACACCAATTGGAAAACCTGCGAGCTTTACAGCGGTGTTCAAGTTAGTACCAACAAATTAATTACCTTAATATGTTTACCAATACCTTAAATTAAATAAAAAGCTGAAAAAGTTTTTAGGTCAACGGCAAATTTTGTAACTTTTCAGTTAAAGTACTTTTTTAAAAATCTCAAACACTTCCCTGCATCATTAAAAAAGATTAACCCGCCTAAATTAAGTCTAGTCATTTGACATATTTTATGTTTCGTCTTAAACTATGGTTTTAATTTTAATCGCATTGAGAACCTAACAGCTCTATAGCATAACCCGCTGCTGTCGTTTCTATCAGCTGTTGCCTGCCAGTCACACAGCAACGCAAGAAACAAACAATAAAACAAAGCGAGATTTTTAAAATTACATTCAATGTTTATGTTTTTACAAGTAATTCACTAGAGTTGGAATACACAGTTAATCTAAGCGCGAATCTCCTCCTCCTCGCTGGTCGTACGACCCGTTGCAGGTGCAGGAACAGTTGTGGCCGGCTTCTCGTTGCCTGTAGTCGTCGGTGCTTTTTGCAGATTCACCGACTTCACCAGGCCATGAGCGTCCGCGTAGTGCATGAGATCACAAATCGTGGGCGATTCAACGACCAGGATGTACTGGCACGTCTTCGGCTCCAGCAGATACATGGACACGGCTGTGCCGCTGGTGGTGACCGGCGTGCAGGTCAGCTTAACGTCCACTTCGCGGGGTAAGCCAGTACGATCGCAGTGAGTGCCCTTGCCGTAATGGTGCCAGATGGAGGACGTGAAGCCGGTACGTCGAGCGCCCTTATCCGGATTGGTGTTGGCCCACTGACGATGAGCCTCCTCGGAGAAATAGCCCAGGAACACCTCCACCTCGCTGTTCTTGTCCTTGTGAAACTGGCGTACATGTCGCCCGTAGCAGAACTCGTACTTCCACCAGCCGTTGCCCTGCGGAAAAGGACACATTAGCTATAATCGCAGATTATTTAGAAGTAATCCCTACCCCAGTCAGACAATTCTTGCCCGAAATAAACTCCTTGATGGGCGTCAGATCGGTGAGAGGAGTGGGCATTGTATGACCAGCAGCTCGGCTTAGCAAAGCTGCTGATAGTCGTTGTCCACCTCAAGGTCCCCGTTGCTCATCAGCTCCAGTATGATTTTGTCCACGTCCCCGCTGTACTTAAAGGTCACCATGTCGCCATCGGCCTTGGGCCAGAGTTTGGCAGGAGCCTTGTTCTCCTTCTCCTTGGAAACGAGTAGATCCGCCTCGGATTCAGCCCACTCACTGAGCTCCGAACGCAGCATGCTCAGCGGCTTGTGCGGCTCAGTTTCCGAGTTGAAGCACTTGATGGACAGTTCCTTGGTTTCCTCAGCATGAAGGCAGGGATGACGCACAGCGCCGAGGTGAGAATAATGGCTTCGTAATTACACGAGGAGGTCTCCTTGAAGGAGTAAATGTCGTCCTTGCCGTGCGGATAGCACACATAGCGCACCATTGTGGTGCGGGGAGCATCGATAATCTCGCACATGGTGCCATCGCTGAACTCCATCTCGAAGTAGGGATAGCGGGTGTTATCGATCTTGAGGGTCTTGTATTTGGGCTTGCCGCCCGACTTCAGGTCAGCCGCCCAGGCCTTGCTCAGCAGCTCCGTCTTGTCTTCACTCCACTTGCCGAGGTAGTATTCCTGGAACTTGACGTTCTTGCCCTCGCGCTCCTCATGATACTGGCGCACATGGTGTCCGTGGCAGATCTCGTACGACCAATAGGCTTCGATACGGTACGAACAGGTCAGAGCGGAGAAAATGGGCTGCAGCAGGCTGATGGGAGCTGGCGAAAGAAACCAAAATGAACTGGATTACCCAAGAAATACATCCGAAACTTACACAACTCCGGCTTGTCGGACTTCTCCTCCTCCTTCTGTCGCTCAAAAGTGGGAATCAGACACTCGTACTTCTCCTTGTCTGGTGTGTAGAAAGTCCGAAGCTGATTGCCCAAGTCCTAGGGGGTATTAAAGCTTGAATTCCATAAAATTACAACGTTTATCTTGCACTCACTGGCTGTCCAATCAACTCGGGTACTTCAAAATCAATTTTATACAAAATTGAATCGTCAAAATCTTTGGCTTCGTGAGCTGCCGCCGCAGTGATCAGGGCCAAAAGCAGCGTTAGTTTCATCAATCTTCTGTTAACACTATTCATTGTTGCAGCTTTTTTAAACACTTCAAATGCTCCTACATGGGTTTTTTTTCATACAAAACAAAAATTATTTGTAAATTGAAGAGCTACGTGTTGTTTTCTTCCGAAAATAGTGAACAGCTGCTGTTCGTGTAGCCGTCGCACTGTGAATGTGCTTTGAGAATTGTGTGAATGGTTGGATTTTAAAAAAGAAGAAGAGAATTAAGCTTAAATTGTTACCGTTAAAAACTAAAAGAAACATTTCTAATACCTAATTCCATTTTATTTTTTAATTTGAGCAATCTACGACCTAATCTTAGACCTAACCTAAAGGTATTTTGCTTTTCGTCTTCAGGGAATATGCAACACTTTTTAATAAGAGTATTTAGTATTTCAAAAACAAAACGAGGAAAAAGTTTGAATATTTTAAAATCTCCTTATTTTTTAATTTATTTTTTCCCCTGTGGCTTCTTTATAATCAAAGACCGAAGTTTAAACACATTTTATAAGTTATCTTCAACATAATTATATTTTCATTAACAATTATCGCGTATAGTTAGAGTTTCACTATCTCATGCTTCTCGCCGTGTCCGTCGTTTGGCCTGTGGACCAGCCGGGTTCCTTGGTCTTGTCGTGATCCAGAGGCATCTTGTCGATGGCATCCAGAATGAACTTGACAGAGTGCGCCGTCCTTGGAATCCACTCCATGATGCGGGAGGCGGTTGAGGCAGGTGGCGTTGTCGGCGCATCGGCGTCGTCCACAAAATCTGCATCGCCGCCGGACAGAGAGCGCACGCCGCCCAGGTAATCCGTATAGTCGTAGTCACTGGTCAGCGGATTCACCTTGGAGTAGTAAATGGCGGCGAACGTCGAGTAAATGATCAGCAGTGCTGTGCCCACCTGTGGATTAGGGAATAAGTTTAAAAAATAGATTTAATTAAAGGTAAATTATCTTCCATCTCAATCACTGACCTGAAACACGGCCCAGAACTTGTAGGAGCCCTCCGTGATGACAAAGTCATAGTAGCCCTTGAGGGGATCGCCCTTGATATAGCGACCCTCGCCCACATCCGTATCGGCCTTGTCCTCCGCCTCGGCATCTCGTCTCTGGCGCAAACCTCGCACCGATCTCAGGCTGGCCTTCTCGCCCTTGCGTGATTCCACTTTGGCTGATAATGGAGCCAATGGTGTTACCGTCTCAACTTTTCCACCTTCTGCGCCAGCTGCTGCTCTTCCTCCTCTTCCTCCTCGGAGCTATCTGGAGCAGATGTCGTGGTGGTGGTGGTTGTGCTCGTGGACTTTGTGGTCGTTGTGTTGGGCTTTTTGTTCTGGTTCTTCTTGTCTCCCTCCATCCGCGGTGGTTTCTTGGAGTTGATCCTCGTTTTCTGCTGCTGCTGCTGACGCAGTCGTTCCTTTTCCGCCTTTTTCTCCGCCTGTTCCTTGCGGTATAACTCTGAGCTCTGCTGATGGCGCTCGCTAATGGCGTTCCAGGCGCTCATCAGAGCCTGATAAAGATCCCAGATCTGCTTGAGACTCTTTAGGACGGTGACCAGAGTGGATTCGCTCTGAACCTGGGCCACTGCATTCTCGGGGGCGGGCTGAGATTGTTTGGCCATCTGTGTTTCCGGATGTGGACGCGGCTGGAAGCCCATGGGATAGTCGTAGACCTCATCGTAGGCAGGATAAGGAGGACCTACAATGTAGCGTAAAGAATAATAAAGTTCATGTATAGAATACAACGTGGGTTGGCTCGTAAAATATCAAATTTTGTATACGGGATCTCATTATTATATGAAATATTACAATCCCCATTTGGTACTTGAAATGACTTATACAATTGTGAAATTAAACATTTTAATATTAAACTGTGCCAAAATAATATACAAATTAGTATTTACGTATATTGGTAATCTTCGACCTCCGTTTCTGAGTTCACTTATTTATAATATGCATTCCGCTGATATCAAAATTGCAGCGTGTTTTCGTTTTTCGATTAAATCTTAAGGAACAAGCTGCGACTTATAATTGATTATTACTTTGGTTTCTGTGATTTTTAAAAAGGCTAATCTTGAAGTTTTAAAGCCAAAATCCAAAGGGAATTCTCAGAAAATATAAAAAGCTTTTTACAAAATAAAGCAACACGCTTTTCATCAGAATCCTTTTGTTTCATAGCGAAAAACCACCTTTTTTTAAAGATCTTTCTTCAGAATGTATATAATTTTATAACCGGGTATTCTATGGTCTGTCTATAAAGTTCCTTCCTTCCCTTATTTTAGTTATAAAGACCTCACCTATTGGGCGTAGCCTGGAGCTTCCTGTTATTCCCCTCCGCCGCGGGATGAGTGGCCACTGGTGCTGGTTTCTTTGCATACGACCAGGGAGCATAGAATGAATCATAGGGACGAGCTTGCGAGGCCCTGCCTTCCTCCGCGTCCGCCGATGAGTCTTCCTCCTCAGCTGGCTGCTGCCTGGCCTCCGGATAAGGGTATCGTCCTGGTCCATAGTCATCAGCCACATCGTAGTAGGGATCCTGTTCGTAGGAGTCCTCTCTGCTCTCTGGCGGCCCGTAGGCATCTTGACGCTGTCCCATCACAGGATCCATGCTCTCCGCATTCACCACAACCGCCTGCTGCTCCTCGTAAAGTTTCTGCCCTGCCCATGCGGCGTGGGTGTATCCGTGGCATTGCCAGCTTCCCGAGCAATTCGCTCCACGGTGGCGACTTCCGTATCGTTCTCGGCACCGGCTTTGAAGTGATTCCACATGCGCGTGAGGATCAGAAGATCGCTTTCGCCGGCGTCGTGGCTCTGGGCGCGTCCCGCTTCGATGACGGCCACCGCCGTTAGGGTGGTCGCAAACAGGAGCAGGGTAATCACTAGAAACCAAACGGCCGAGAGACGCCGCGGCGTCTTCGTTGACATCTCCACGTAGGCTGACATTATCCGTTTTGCACTGTGACTTTCTCTTTTCCGGAGAATCCTTTTCTTGTATCACCAGAGACACGGCACGGCCAGTCGGCTCGGAGTTTAATCGTCAACTAAACGGACAGCCCCGAATGCTGCTCCAGAAAAACTCCACCATTGCGGATGGTGCTAATGGTGGACATGGGCATATCTAGAACATCGCCGTAGTAGTAGCTCACTCGTTGAAAGGTGCTAATCCGTAGGCCGCGTGCATCATCGTTATTGGGCCACTGCTCCAGATTCGATTTAACGGTTCATCCGACTCCGAGTGCCGCACCAATTAGCACCATATCCATGGTCCCTATCGCCAGTACTCTCCACTACCGATCCGAGCCACATCGGTCATCTTCTCCCATTCATTTATGCATAATTCCCGACCACAAATTCGTTTTTTTTCGCGGTGAAAGTGTGCAATATGGTTCTCTTCTCGGAAGACGGGTGAGGGGGAACCTGGAGACCGCGCCGAGGAATTTAGGAAGTCGTAATTGGGTAGTACGGTTCTGTGGACCTACCGTCTGTCGTGTGGCACGCGTAACTCACGATCTCAGGGGGCTTACATATTTACGAATACAATACACATCTTCACAGCTTCACCAGGGAGAGCGTGTGTCTTTCATTATGGACCGAGATAGAAATCCATTTCTACAATTAAGTTGTCTTCTGGTAAACAAAATAAAACATTTACATCCTAGGCATCAAGAAAGAAAAGCACAAATAAGCTCTAGCATTACGATTCTAGGCACTTTATTTTAGGTGTTGTTTTTGGAAATTCTTCCTTAATAGGAAAAACGTATATAACTCTAATAATTCACAAGTACAACTTTAAAAGCTTATTCTTTCGATCTTCGAATTTAATATTCATTAATATTATTAAATAATTAGCCTTCAGATGTACCGAGTGGAAGCTTTTTTGAGGAAACTCCACCTTAACATCCAAACGATTAAAACAATATCCCAAAATAGGTTTTTACATATTACTGAATGCTAGACCTAAAGTTTAGACTTCTTCTTGGCATGCTTTAAAAAGAAACAAAAATACAACTAATTCTCAAAACTATTTTTGTGACAATATTAACGGAATGTTTTTATTTGAAATCTCTCTTAAAATCACTTTTAGTCAGTTTACTTTTTCAGCAGGTATTATCCATCTTAGGCAAAGCTAACATCTTAATAACTAATACTTATAAATGCAAATTTCTGATGATTTTTGGCTTTATTTTAAAATCGCTTTGAAACTCAATTTAAACTTAAAAATCTGTAGAGTATCTATAATAATTATGTTCTATTTTAAAATCAATTTTTATAATATATAATTATTGCAATTCTACAAGAGCTTGTTAAGGCATCTATAAGGTTCTTCAATTTGTGATTTCTTTTAGATGGGTTTCAAAACCGAGAAAGCTGAATTGATAAATATAGTTGAAGGCTAATAAAAACACATTTTGTTATGGTCCGCAACTTCAACTGAATTTTCTAGATCTTACCTGAATTTCTAATGCGTCATTTTGTTTACCGGCAAAACGCACCGAGACAAACTAGTTTCGTTACCCCGAAATTGTTTACACTATATGTTTAAGAGAGTTCTTACTTGTTCTCCTCTAAAAAAAGCTTTCGGGTCGTAAACTTTATTTATTTGTGTTTGTTGTTTTGTTTGAAACCTTCGAGATATGTATGTACATATGTATGTACATATTTTTGATTGTAACATATGTAGCTATTCGGTGTTGATAGCGTGTCAATGTCCTAATAATTATTAGCTTTAGCTTTTATAAAATAAATTTCAACAAAATAAGTTATTAGCAATAAATCTATAGATGTTAAACAGATGCTTTAATTTATGGAAAAATAGTTTATAAATACATTTCTAAAAAGATCGACCAATTTCTAGAAAAACGCAATATAACTTTGGAAGCTGATAATAAACTTCCAGAAAATATTAATGAGTAATAAAAATGCAATTTTGAAACAGATAGCACACGTCGCGAAATTCCAGTTGCCAAATATTTGTCATTCGTTCGTGATGATTAACATTCGGCATTCGCAAATAGCATATAGGAAAACCACCTGATCGAGAGTCTGTTTTATTGTTTACCAAATATCAACAACGCAATTTAAAAAGCCGGCAAATGGCGCAAAGAGAGTAGCGCCAAAGAGAGAGAGCGGCGTTAGAGTGGACCTTTCTAGAAAAGCTTCAGCGATCTATTTATGTTACTGTGTGTTTGTTTGTTTGTTTGTGGGTGCGTGCTAATGGAAAATAACATCAATGTTGTAAGTTTCCACACAAAATGTAAAAATAAATTTTAAGTACAAAGGAAAAACCTTAAATTTTGATCAAAATGCATAAATGCACTTACACTTTCCCAGTCACACAAGCTAACTAAAACCGGAAGACATATTTTGAGTACGAATGTATGTAAGTTTATTTGCCTGTAAATTGTGAACTTTCACGGGAATATTTCCGTTTCAAAACTACAACACCTCATTTCTAAATGTGAGCCGCAAATGCATTTTGTTGTGTGCAGCGGTATCGATGACAATAAACAAAGAAAAAACTCTGGTGCATTTGCAGTAGAGATAATCAGAGAGTTGAGTGCAAATGAGTTCAACTAAAAGGCTATAAATATGTTTATACGTGCATTCAAAAGCCAGAGGCGCACCAACACACTGACGGCATTGGAAAGCACTCTCACACGTACAGTGCATACAGGGACCAATACAAACACTGTGACTTTGAGCCGTTAAAATTGCTGTAAAGGTAAAAAAATATAAAAATTAAAAATACACACATCATTCAGTTTTGGTTTTCTCTTTATTTTATAAGTAATACCTAAATCAAACTTCATTATTTGAAACGCACTAATGCTTAGCAACTAAAACGTGTAAGTCTGAATTAGTTTAGGAATATTTAGAAGCTAAGAGTAAGATCTGCCTTTTTTTGTGTTTGTGAAATTATAAGCAAAATAAAATTATTATAAAGTTCACAAAGTTTTGCGCCGCATGAAAATAGAATGCAATTACTAATGCAATATGTATTTCCAGGTGGCTTTTGTTGTTGTTTTTTCTCTTCCTTTTCTTCCTTTGCCTTCCAGCGACTGCTGTGATTTTTCAGTTTCAACCTTTTTTCTCGTTTAAATTCGAAGATTTCTTTTCTTTCGCACTCTCCCACGCGTTGCGCTCTGCTCCACTCTCTTTGCGTTCCCGTTGCCGTTCCCGCTCCTCCGATGCCCTGCATCAGTTCTTGCAGGCGGCCTTCTTGTTGTTGTTGTTGGTGTTCATTAGCTTTGTGAGGATTTTGCGGGAGTGTCCAGAGGGATCAAAGTGATTGGTGTGCTCGGTGGCCTCCTTCTTGGAGCGCTGCTTGCCGCTGTGGCCAGAGAAGATGTGCTTGTCATGGTCGAAATTGTAGTGCTCGTACTCATCAAAGTGCGCCTCGGACATGTTGTTGGTTTTTTTTTTTTTCAAGTTTCTTGCAAAATGTACTGCGTTCTTGTTTCCTTTCTTCTTTTTGTTCTCTGCAAAGTCGCAGTCTGGACGAGGATTTTCCAGGTGAGTTGATTTTTTCCACTTTTCGCTGAGCGAACGGAATTGAAGTTTTTTCGACCGAGCTGCGGCCTTTTATACCTTGGCGTAGCTTTCTTGGCGCAGCGGAAAGCTCTCTCCGACAGAGTTGCCAGACTGTAGGTAGGTACTAAGATTAAAGGCTATTTAAACCTTTTAATAAATTATTTGCATAAGAGAACATTAATTTAGGGAGCTTTTTATAAAAGGGAACATTTTGAATCCGCTTAGTTTAAAGTTAGCTGATTTTTAATAAGTCATGATAATCTACTATACCTCTGACAACCCTATTATTGGTCTCTCTATCTCTCTTTTCAAAAGAGAGTCCAATAGCTTTGGCAATTTTTGCTGCGCAATTTAATTTTTTGTTGTTTACAAACTGCGCGGTAAACAAAAAAAACATACAGCGCCAAACATATTCTTTGCCTTGCCCATTTATTTTAATTATTTCAGAATATTCTCATAATACACACGTTTCTGCAGCCAGTGGAAAGTGTTGTTATATAACACCTCATATGTACATATTGGCCCTCACACCAAAGACCCCGAAAAGTGCATTTACCCAGAAATAGCATATTTATCGGCGGCGGTGGGGCAACGTGAGGGGCCCCACGTCGCATAGAGGTGCGTTAGAACCTGATCGATCGGCCGACCCAGTTTCTCACCTCAGTCCCGTATCGCTTTTGTTTGTTTCAGAATTACTATAGCACCTTTTGAGCTTTCAGTTTGTTGTGGTCTAATTGTTTTTATATAAACACATCAGTTACGTAGCGCTTAGGCGTTGATAAGGTTGCAACTCTCGCTCGGGTTAGTCACTGGGAGGTATTGGTTCCGCAGCTCCTTCTGGAAACAACGCAATAGAGTAGATAAGATTAGATAGAACTACTGCCCAAACAATGTAGAATCTAGAAATAACCTTCCACAATTTATGACAATGTTGTCTACAAAACCATTGGCAGCAATTTAATTAATTCTGAAATGTTTTTCGGTGTTCTGCTTCTATTGGAACCGGGAAAACTAGCTTTTAGTCAGCACTCAGCGATCACCAAGAGTCATTTTATTTCCTCTTAAATTAATCCTTTCAGTCTTCTTTCGCTTATATGATATCAGTGTATCATCTTCCTTCTGTTAGCAGATATTTGTCAAGCTTATCATTAGCCTTCTTTAATTCAACTTATCCGACAGTGTCCTTGGGCAGTAAAATTTTCAGGCGTCTTTCGGCATTTGTTTCCCTTTTCAGCTTCTCCTTGACGGCTTCCTTGGGCTGTTTCTTTTTGGGCGATGGCAAAGTCTCGATAATGGGCAGGTCAAAATCGTCGGGAAAGGAACTGTCCACCGTCTCCGAGAGTTCCAATTGCACCGCCTTTTCCGTGTGCACCCGCTGTACGTGCTCCTTCATTTTGTCGGAGCGATGACTACTGAATCCACACAGCTGGCACTTGTAGCGATTCGGACCGTTCTCTGTGTGCTTTAAGGCATGGCGCTTGAGATTCTTGCTCTGGCTGAACTTGCAGCCGCAGATTTCGCAGATAAAGTCCCGTCCCTGCTTATGTGTCTCGATGTGGAGCTTGAGGTTCTCCTTACGATTAGCGCGATGCTTACAGCCGGGAACAGTGCAGGCAAAGAACTCTCCTGTGTGGAGTAGTTTGTGGGACTTGAGGGCCTTCATGTGGGTGGTGCTATAGCCGCAGACGTCGCAGAGCATTTGCTTCTCGGGATTGTGCACGAGGATGTGATTGCTCAGGCCCTGTTTCCACTTGAAGCCCTTGCCGCAGTGCGGACAGATGTGCGGCGTTTCCGTCGAGTGCTTGGGCTGATGGACGAGCAGGGCAGCCCGGGTGGTGAACCGAATCCCGCACTGCAGGCAAAAGAAGGGCTTGCGCAAATCGCCGGAATGCCTGCGAAGATGCCGGTCGTACTCGCGCCATTGCAGAAACCCCACCTCACACAGGGAGCAGGTGAGGTGCGAGGGCTCACAGCTACCCATGTGCTCGATCATCTTCTGCACCGGATAGCACTTGAAGTCGCAGCCAATGCAGTAGTTCACCTTGCTGCTAGACTTCACGGCTCTGGGGTTTTTCAACTGAAAATGAATAAGGTGTCATTAACAACGGAAAGGAAAGGTGAAAAGGTAGTCCTACCGCACCTTAAAGTAGCTTTGCTGATTCTCAAACACATCCTCGGATTTCTTTACAGGATTCTCCAAACTCAGTTCGTCATCTCCGGGCGCTACAACCTCTGAAGTTTCCTTCACCTCTCCCAATGGCTGCATCTGGTAGAGGTTCAGCAGCTCGGTCACAGCCAGTATCTGTGCCAGCTCCCGGAAGTGTGACTCGTGCTCCTTGGATACGGACACGATGTCCTCGTAGAAGAAATCCACTATTGTGTGCAGACATTGAGTGCAGTTGAAGTTCCGGATGGTAATCTTCAATGGATTGTGAATGGAAAACTGCTGCTGCTTCTGGTTGGTGTTTATCAACTGACTCTGGGCAGCCAAGACGCAAAAGTGGACACTCAAACTCAGGGCGTCATCGGAGTCAAGCTCCAGGAGCAAATCACAGAACTGTCCCGTTCTCCGCTGGTTGTTCAGGTAATTTGATACCTTCGAGTGCAGAGGTTGATGCAGGGTGGGCATGGACTGAATTGCCTGGGAATGCAACATGCCTCTTAGTGATATTTAAAGATAAACAACAAACAAAACAAAATAATTAAATGTTTGGGCTTGGAGACGCTGAATCAGCTGGTAAATAGTGTGACCAAGTCGAGGAGTATTCGAAATACTGACAAGAAAATACTGAACAGTATTTGTAGACCGTTAGAAGAACAGGCTTTTACATTTTGAAATTATTTTATTATAGACTTTAAAGACAGTTAAACAATTATATATTAATTAAAATGGCCTTTATTTTTTTTAGTAAAGTTTTTTAATTTTATACCAATCATTATTTAAATAATGACAATAATATAAGCAATCATAAAATTGTTGAAATAGAATTCCAAAAGCTTATAGAAATCTGCTTTTCGAAAATAAAAATAGCTTTATGAATAGAAGTTAATGCAAAAAATAAATAAGTTTTATTTGCTCAATACAAATAACACACAAACTTCAAGTGAAAAATGAAAGTCCCCAGGTTAAATACACTAATGAACCGATATCGCACAAGCTCTGCCCCATTTGGGTTCTCCCGGTTTTGGATTTGAGCTTCAGTTGAGAGGCGAAGCTGGGATCGAAATGACCTGAACTAAGTCGCTCGGTAGCTTTAAACTAATTTATTTAGTCGGTGCGGAGTTGAGCCCATTGTTTAGTCGCTTCCTGCGGGAAGTACATATATGTACATATCTACTAAAGTTCCGGTAGTTCATTGTGTTCTAAAAACAAACGTTTCACTGCCAATTAAGACCGAGTGCGAATAGATAAGATCTGATAATTTATACATTCCTGAGAATTTTCCCTGCGCCTATTGTTCGGAATCGGATACGATGATCGCGGGCAATTGTTCTACTTACGCAGATGGTGAAAATTTAGATTTTAGATGCGATTTGTAGGTCGATTCAGATTCAAATCGTTAGATTAATTACAGGGAAGCCGAAGGGCAAACAGAGAGACTTCATTGGAAAGCATAGAACCCGATATAGTGTCGAGGGAGTCTCAATATTTACATTTAAAATTTCGACACCGAGTTTTCTCGCTAAGCTGTCTCTGGTGTCAAGTTCCAATTGCTCGTACTGGGCGCCTGTAGGCACCACTTACAGATAAGATCCACCTGGAGCTTGGGGCTTCGGGCTTGGGGTCTCGCTTGGTTCACTAAGTGCGGAGCTCTCGACGCAAGCGCTTGCGATCTGTCTCGGCGTGTCGTGATTACTTTATTGCTCTGGTTCCGATCCGCTGATTAACGTCAGTTGCAATCAGTCTGAATCAGCATTAATTCAATCAGAGGAGGTGAAATATGGTGGGAAAAGCGTTCCTGCTGGCAGTGTCGATGCTGCTCGTCTCCTGGTCAGAGGCGCAGACGTATCGCTTCGAGGACCCGAAGAGCCTCAAGCTCTGGCTAACGATTAGTGCGCGCAAACGATTCCTGGAGGTCTCCTGGCGCAATGCTCCCGCGCGGAAGGGCGATCGTGTCCTGATCACCACTCAGGAGGCACATGTCTTCCAGAAACGCCTTCGTCCGGTCGGCACTCCCTTGGCAGCCTTTCCCCGCGAAGAGGGAAGCGGTTCGGATGAGGGATCAGGGAATTATGTGCCCATTAGTGGTTACACGGATCCAAAGCCATCCGTTAACCAGGAGCTCTGGGTAGCCAACGGCGGAGAGCTGCCCGTGCTGATTGGTCTGCAGCCAAATGTGGGTCTCTCCACGCAGTGGTTTACCACCGGAGTGCCCTTCGACTACGCTCTGTCCAAGAATGTGACGGCCCAGACCCACTGCTATGGCTTTTGGGCCAGTTACATCAATGGAGAGGGCGATATCCTGGCGAGAACCTGCCTCAAGGCCTTTCCTCGCTGGATGAATGACCTGAAGTCCAAAATAGGCGAGCTGCGTCTACGGGATCTATTCATTCCCGGCACCCACGACTCTGGCTCATATCGGCCCAACTTTGATCCGTTGCTTCGCGAAAGCCTGGTGACCAAGTACGCCCTGACTCCAGGATGACGACATCAGAGGCCAGCTGATGCACGGAGTGCGCTACCTGGACATTCGTGTGGGTTACTATCGCAATTCGCCGGAGAAGTTCTACATTTACCATGGCATCACCAAGCAGAGGCCTCTGCAGGAGGTCATCAACCAGGTGCGGGACTTTGTCCACGAGACCAACGAGATAGTCATCTTCGGACTCAAGGAGTTTCCTATTGGTGAGGAAGAATTTGTGGATTATGAAATATTTAATATAATATATTTAAGGCTTTGGCAAGGGACTGGGAGTGCATCGCCTGCTGGTCACCTATCTGCGCGATCAGTTCCAGGACCTCATAGCCCATCCCTCCCTAAACTGGAGTGCCTCGCTGCGTGACATTTGGGCCCGCAAGCAGAACGTGTTCCTGGCCTACGAGAAACAGGCCATGCTGGATGAGTTCCCCGAGACCCTATTCGGTCCCGTGGACCAGCGCTGGGGCAACGTACAGACTTGGACGCGTCTCGAGCGGTATTTGCGCAACATCAACGAGTTCGATGTATCGTGAGTTTTGTGTGCCAGGGTTCTTGATTAGATAAGATTCGGATTGTATCTCTTCACTTTGATCTCCCGCAGACGCTTCTACAGCCGCCCCGTGGCCGATATGGCCGAGTTGACCCCGGAGACCTGGGACGTCATTCTGGACAAGCACGGCGGTCTGCGCAAGATGGCCGATAATGTGAACTGGCGGATATCGCTTCTCTATCGGGATGAGTTGGGCCTTCATGCCAACATTGTGGCAGCTGACTTTATACGCGGCACAACCCTCGTGGAAACGGCTGTAGATGTCAATCTTCGTAGGATTTACGAGGATGCTTCTACGTAGAGGTCGAGATCTAGAGATTTTACAAAATATTTATGCAGTATGCCAAAAACGGGGGAAGCACCGAAATCGCCAGTGATTTTAAATCTATTGAAAAGGAACTCCAAAAGTATGCCAAGTGTAAACTTACTTGTGACATTTTGTGGCATACTTTTGGGTAGAATTTAAAAATCTTTTAAATCAAGAGCGAATTCTTTGGCACCCCTGATTTAAACCGTTTTGATTTTGTTTCAAAATCTCTAGATGTTGAATGAATATAAGAGAGGCCCCCAAAACTCAAAAACCATTCATTTAAATGCACTTTTCCGAGTTTCTTGCAATAATACTTTTAATATGCTAAGCGGTTAAGTTAAAAAACATCAATATATGCTGCTTATTATTGTACTGCTGTGTTGTTGCTTCCCTAAACACGTCACATTTTATAGATTGTTCCCACCAAAGCGTATTTCCTGATTATGCTAAAAAAGGAATTAGTATTGTAGCACCTAGCCGTAAACTCTAAAGTAAACTTTTAGTGGGAAGTGAGCCGTAAGAGGCCTCGGTTTATCTATCTTTGTGTAAAACCTGTTAACTGAGGAGCTAGCCTGCTCAAATAAATACGACTAAACTATAATTTCCAATCGATGACGCCGATTTCGTTTTGAGGAATGCCAGAAATGGCCTAGCACAAAAAATATCATACAAATGGGGCTGGGGTTTTCTGCTTAAAACTTAAAACTGATTTAAATCTCAAATATAATAGATTTGAGTTTCACAATTTTCTTCTGAATATCAAATACGAGTGTTTGAACTAAATGCGCCAAGTTCTATGTGGGTGAGTTCTGTACATTCTACTTTAGGGCCTCGTTCGACTCAATAATGGTGGTATTGAAGATGGCCCGGCAAAGCTCTACCACGGCGTTGGACAGCCGCCCGTAGCACTTGGGCTTCTTCTGCCAGGCAATGAAGAGGTAGTAGAACGGAATGCCAGCCAGGGTGATGCCGATTCCGACGAGCAGGTTACCAGGCTCATCCAAGTTCGGAAGGAGTACCAGCGCCACGCAGCTCACCATGAATGTAATGGGCAGCACGAGGTTTACTTTAATCGGGCGTGGCAGGTCGGGCCTAAAAAGTGTATGAAAGCATTTATTATTTATCAGTTAAGATGGGGATTTATTATGGAGAGTTTTAATTAAATGGAAACTGATTCGTGTCCATTGTTAAAAAAATTTTAAGTACGTTGTAATAGTTTTCTAAGTAAACGAATTTTTTTTGCAGTTTTAGATTGTTTTTTAGGGGAATGAATACTTTATCATTATTATGCCTTAGCTTGTCAGTAGATTTATGAAGATTTATGTTTTTTTTTGAAGTCGTTCTCAACAATTTTAACAACAATGATCGTTAACGCTGATCACTTCACTTTATTGCTCTTCTATTGACTCTCAATGTGCGATCGCTTAACCGAATCGCTCTTTATAAGTTGTTGTTGAAAGAGCGTAAAAAGAATATTCGATCGGAGATCCAAGGAAAAGGGGAAGTAAATATTGTGTTTGGGAAGAGAGAAGCGCTTTAAGTTTTTTCGGTTATGTTCCTACATCTTGAGAAATATATTACACATAAATAATAGATGATCATTTGAATACTAACCTCTTGTGCCTCAGCCACAACATTCCGGCTATACTGGCCACCACTGAAAGCCATAACACCGAACTGAAGTAGTTGATCAACTGATAGACATTATCCGTCAGCAGCATGAGCAACGACATCAGACACTTGAAAAAATAAATATGGTAATTCATTAGTTAATTATTCCCAAGAAAAATGCTAAATGCCAGTCCAAACTTACTGTGAAAATCAGGGAGGGAATGGGTGTTTGCTGCTTAACGTGGAACAGCTGGAAAAACTTGGGCAGATGCCCCTCCTGAGCCCCAGTGGCGAATAGACGCGCCGATGTGAAGAGGACTCCGTTCACTCCGCCAAAGGTGCTCAAAGCCACGAAAATGGGCACCATAAAGGCCAGGGGGCCAAAGACGCGATTACCAAAGGTCACCGCAACGGCCAATGAACTCAGCATCTCTGGCTTGTTAACCACGGCGAAATAGGCCAAATTGACCAGAACATAGATGCCTGTGACGAGGGGCATGGCTATCCAAATGGCACGCGGTAGGTTTCTGCAAATAAAAAAAATATTATAGATAAATAGACATGAGAAAATCCGAATTATGGATGAATAAAAATACACAAATGTGAATAATTGTTCTCAGTGCGAAATAGAACGTGCTGTTTAACGAGCCTTTCACTCTTAGCTCTGGCTCTTGGCGGGGGTGGAGCACTTAAATTGATTGTTGCGCTTCTCGAGAGCAAATTGAATTCATTAGGGGAAAAAAGGGAAAAGAAAAGCTGAAGGCAGCATCCCACCAAACCTCCCACCCACTCGGTCCTATGACATCAAGGACGCTCAACAAGTTTCAACTTGTTGCTGCCTGCGCATGACGCAAACGGCATGACTAGGATAAAGAATGAAGAGTCCTTGCCCAACCATTTGTCTTGTTGGCAGGCCCCTCCCTCCACTCACTTGTACGGATCCTGCAGCTCCTCGGTCACAAAGTTCAAGTAGTTCCAACCGCCAAAGGCAAACAGACCATTGTAGAAGGCATAGCCAATGTTGCGGGCCGTGTAGGTGCCCTCCCAAGGATTACTGAAGTTCTCCAGCTTGCCCGTGGCCATGTAGTAGAGTCCGGCCAGAATAATCATGATGAGGGCCAGCAGCTTGCCCACCGTGAATACATCCTGCACCTTCATCGACACCTTGACGGACAGACAGTTGATGGCCGTGAGCAGAGCTAGGGGAAAAAGGAAAGAATATTTATTGTTGCCTGGGGAGAATCGGTTTTCCCTGACCCACTCACTTAAACAAATGGCCGCCAGTAGCTTCACGGCATTCTCTGGCGGATCACAGTCCTCGAAGAATGGCTTGGCAGCATAATGGGCGAAGGTCAGAGCCACAATGGTCTGCAAGAAATAATAAATTGAAAACAAATTAAATTGTAACGGAATTAAATTGTAAACTCTGGTGCAGAGAAAGTTGTTTGCAAAAGTTTTAGTCCGTAATTGAATTCAATTCCGGTCGAAGGTAGTGCGTCGTCACTTAATAAATTTCTATTTATTTGCCTCGACAACCCATCAATCAAAATAAATAAACATTCCGTAATTCAATTGACGGACAGAGGCAGGCACACTGACCTGCGTGGTTGGCCGGATGATGAGCAGGGCTATCCACAGCCGCAGGAATCCCACGAGCGGTCCAAAGGACACCAGTAGATAGGCATAGTCCCCGCCCGATCTCGTGATGCTTGTGCCCAGCTCGGCATAGCAAAGAGCTCCGATGGTAGACAGAATTCCACAAGCTGACCAGATCAACAGAGAGCTTCCCACGGATCTAGAAAAAAGGGTGAATGAAAATAAAGTAAATAAACAAACTTGGAAAAAGAGATACTCGTCAATAATCAACTCTTAAAAATAATAAATAAAACTTGGGCGTGAGTCTCTGAAAAATGTAAATAAATTAAAAACGAACTAGTTTGGAATTTAGATAAACGAATACCATTTTACCATTTTGATTAAGAAATTAACAATGAAGTGCTAACATTATCATTATAATGTGGGATTTTTTAACACAGTTTATCACCTAATTTAACCATTGATTAAAGTAAAGTAAGTCAAGTAGGTCTGTGAACTTGAAAGATTATAATTCCCAAACAGCTTTTCCTTAAAAAAACTTCCATAAATTGAATGACAAATGGTTTAATAAATTATTTCCGTAAGTGTCAACTTCCGACATTCGTGTGGAATCTGCGCCCAACCTTTTTAAGCTTTTTTTTTGTCAATAATTTGGAAGTCGACAAGCCCTCTTATAAAATTATGAACCAATTTAAAGCTGACGCAATTTTTAAGGAAAATTTCAAGGGAACTAAATCGACAACTAATAAATTTCTCTTAATTGGTGCGACAATAAAACCATTAATTAACAGTTAAATTGACCTTTTTTGTGCATAAATTGAATTAAGGATGATACTATACATCCCATACACACTCACTCGGTGTAGTAGAAGACCCCAGTGGGGGCTATGAAGATGCCCGATCCGATGATGGTTCCCACTATTATGGCCACGCCATTGATGAGGGTCAGCTTCCGCTTCAGGACAATCTTCTCCTCCCCCTGCTCCTCCTGCTCTGCTTGGGCATCTGCATTGCGTCCGTTTGGCTCCACCAGACTGGTGGTCACTCCATTGGCATATCTGTCCGCCATGATGATTGGGGGCTGAAGTGTGGTTCTCCTCTAGCGGCGAGTACCTGGCATTGCCACTGGAAAGTGAAAGGGGAATGAGCACTTCTAAGTCTAAGTAAATGGCAGGGAATCCGTTCCTAAAGAGATCTTCCAGCACGTGCAATAAACATTTTGCAACCTGTTTGCTCTTCCTTAATGCTTTAATTCTTGTCAATTGCAGCCTTGACTTGATCTCTGCTTCGCTGGCACCACAAACTAATCTCTCCCTGTCACAGACATAAACTTTAATTATGTTTTTTCGACACTATCTTCGTAGGCAAACAGAACGGAGCTTTAAAGTGACAATGGGAATCGGGGGATGGGGTATGGGGCTGAGGTATGACGGTGCGTGTGGCTCCGCCGCGTGCTAATTTTCACGGTTTCGTCATCGCGGCGCAAACGGCGACGCGTGGCACTGAAAAACTGCAGTTGTAGCTGCTGTAGTTTTTCTCGCTATTCAATTTTTCTTTTTTTGCAACGTTTTGGAATGCAGTTTTCGTTGATTACTTCTTCGGCTTATCTTGTTTGGCTGTACGTCACGATTTATTACCTCAAGCGCGACACAACGGAACGGCTTCAACTGCGGACAGCAACTGTGCGTTGGCATCGAGACCGGCATTTTCATACTAAAATTAATTTCAACCCCAAAACAGCAGAGAGCGCACAATTTGCGCGTGTGCGTCATCGCAAATGTTGAGAGAGAGAAGCGAACTCTCAAAACCGGAAATTGGCATAGAGAGTCGAATGGATTGTTTACAAACGCAAAGTAGTGCCATTGCCACTGAAATCTATATGTAAAGGTTTTTACCTTGGAAAACAGGTGCACGTTTTGTGTAGTTGGAGAGAGTAAAATATACAAATTTGTGTAAATTAAAACACATCCCGCTTTGAATTTGAATTCCGATAACAGTCACCGTGAATGGAAGTTCTATCGATAGCTGTATTAGAAAATCTCAAAATGTTTGAGACAAAATATATTAACTTGGACATCAGGCTTAGGTTGGGCTTAGTTTAGCAATTAAAATAGATAAAAATATACAAAACAATAAATTAAAATAAAAGCTCCCTCTTGGAATTTGAATACCGTTGTCAGTCACCGTGAGCCGCAGTACTTTGGTTGCCATTCACACCGCATC
The DNA here is from genome assembly GCA_014170255.2 of Drosophila triauraria. Classification (NCBI taxonomy): domain Eukaryota; kingdom Metazoa; phylum Arthropoda; class Insecta; order Diptera; family Drosophilidae; genus Drosophila; species Drosophila triauraria. Next base: position 10,116,371 of record CM024334.1, on the reverse strand, counting down.
ACAGTCAGGTTTGGTCACACTGTTATCTACTTTTTAGTTTTTGTTTTGGTAGTTGCACGTGTTTCATTTTATAAGAACCAAAAACCAGCAATGTCGGACAAGTAAGTGGATAAAACTGCACAAAACTCTAAATATAACTAATTAAACACGATTCCTTCCACAGATACGCAGTGCCCAACAAATTACCCGGCAAGACAGTCTCTGTGCTGAGGCATCGCAAGAGGCGCATTCGCCAGGATCAGTCGGTCGTCGAGCAGCGGTCAAGTGACCGCATCAAGCGCCGCAATGCTAAACAACAGCACCACAAGTTCCGTCGCGCCGAGTCCTTCGTGATGGGCTACCTGAAGGCCGAGCGCACGGCCAAGCGGATTAAGCAAACAATACTGCGAACCAACATCACCGAACAGAGTGCCGCATCTGCCAGTGACGCCAACCCTAAACTGTTGTTTGTGATGCGACATGCGGGCAAGAAGATCTTCGACAAGACCACCTCAGACATATTCAGAACACTGCGCATGCCCCAGCGCCACAACGCCGTCTTCCTGGAGAACAACAAGGAGAATCAGCTGCTGCTGCGCGTGATCGAACCTTTGTGGTCTATGGAAATCCCTCGCTGAGCTCCATTCGCGAGCTGGTCTTCAAGAAGGGTTTCGCCCGCGTCAACGACAAAAAGACGGCCATCCAGTCCAACACAATGGTGGAGGAGCAGCTGGGCGAGAAGGGTGTGATCTGCTTGGAGGACATCATTCACGAGATCTGCACAGTGGGGCCGAACTTTGCGGCGGTCAACGAGTTCCTGTGTGCCTTTACGGTAGGTTTTCTGTATATAAAGGGAATTATTTAATTGATTTTAAAACGGATTTCCTTTTGTTTGCAGTTATCGAGTCCCAGCAATGGCTGGCAGAAGAAGGTCTCCGTCTCGTATAAACGCGGCGGCGAATATGGCGACCGCGGCAATGCCATCAACGAACTGATTGCCCGCTGCCTGTAGAGACCCTAAGCTAGTAGACCTTTAAGTGATTGTTCATCCTCAAAAACCAACCAATCTGTAGCTAAGCCCGTATATACACATTAAAAAAAAAACAAGGCCTTAAACATATTCTCATTATTAGATGAAGAATAAAGCTTAAATTCTTTATAGGATTAGTTCACTGTAAGCCGCCCATAAAGGCAATCCTCAGGCCATTAAGGAACCACATGAAACTGTCTCTAACGACGTTCCTCATTATCCTATATGTTTATCAGCATGTTAAGCCCCGACCACGAAACAAATTCCTGGCTTCTGGCTGGCTGGCCTTGCGTGTCTCTGCCAAGTTCCCAAATTGAACAAACCAAAGAATCAACTTTTGCTGCTACGAATAATAAATAAATAACTCAGTGGCAGGGGAAGAAAACGAAAAGGAATGCCAGAAAAAGGTAGCTACTTGTTGCCACGAAGGAGGGAAAGTTGCTTTCCCATTAGTCCGAATCAGTACCACTAACCTAGTACAACTTGGGCTGTCGTATCCATCGAATCGAAGACATAACTCGGGCAGAAAAAAAGGAAAACTTAGATATCTTTTCTGGGGACATTCTGAAACATAAACTTTAGTTTCAAATATATTAAACTCTGAATGAATCGAAGGTCTCAGATGGAGGAATGGGAGAAGGACCGTTCCAATGATCTAAGCAAGTTTCTGGCCAGATCTCTGAAAGAGCCCATTCTGGGCAAGCACTTTTCTCTACCTGGACGGACATGCCAAAAGCAGACCATCGAACTGGACACCAGTCAGAGCTACATTGCCGTGTACACGCACCTCAAGGTCCACGCCGCTGTAATGCCTGACAGATTGCCCACGCCTGAGCCTATAGGTCGAGGGCAGACCACTGTAGAGGGAAAGCCCAGGACTCGAGCATCGAAAAACTATAATCAAATCCATAATTGATTTTTGAATTAAACAAAAAGAAATTGAATGAAATAAGCAGACTCGTATTTTGTTATTTTGTGCTTGTAATCATAATATAATTACTAATATGTCAAAGTACAGGTCACCAAATCTGACAGAGGATATAAAATATATTAATCAAACATATATCCTCAGTGCTTCCCCATGGAAGTGTATATCAAGTGTGCATCGCATATAGTTTCATCTTTGGCTTGTATCCATTCGTAAAGTTGAAGTGTTTTTGCGTGGCATTCGCTTTGGTCAGTTCTGGTTAAATAACTCGAGTGTCTGGGGTCATCCTCGCTCTTTCACGTCTGCAGGATACGCACGGCGTTGTACATCTGGGCGATGATGGGCAGCTGCTTGGACTCGCGACGGCAGAGGCACTGGTAGGCATGGGATACCAGGCGCTCGAGGGCGGCCACATCAATCTCGTCCGGCTTGGTGGCCGCTATCTGAATGTTGTGCTCCGTCAACGGCTCCTTCTAAGAGGAAGGACTCAGTACTGCGGATGATAAACGCTGGCAGCACTTACCAGGTTGTCCAGGTAGGCCAGCAACTGATGGCCTACGGAGGCAATCTTGAGGAACGTAGACTGTGAGCTCTCCGCGTACAGAGATTGAGCCTCCTGCCGGCTATCTCTAGCAGCAGCCGGCCCAGCTCCTCGTCTTCAGAGATGTCCTGGAGCAGCATCTGGGCCTCGGCATCGTACCCAAAGGCGTACAGCTCCACAACCTGGAGGAGAAGGAAAATATAAATATAAATATTTTTTCTTCTCCAGTGTTTCGTGTGTTTCCGTCTAAAGAACTGAGACAGAACTGAAGTAGAGACTCTAAACTCTTCCTAAACTAAATTTCAAGGCTTGCTACGACTTCAGTTTCAATTAGAAAAGGTTACTTGGCTTTACCTGTCGCCTCAATATGGGCAGCTTGTCCACCTCCCAGCTGTCGGCCAGGGCACAGATCTTGGCCATGTAGAACACATGATCGAGGATGTAAAGCTGCTCGAGGTCCTCCCGGATCAGATCCATGGTGGCAGGAGACAACGCGGCACAGGAACTCCGTGCGTACCTGTTGCAGAACCAGATCTGGTGCGGGCAGCACATACGGGCAGCTCCTTATTGATATCCGCCAGCAGCGCCTTGTTGCCCATCGAGTCGAAGAGCGTGGTCAGTGGCTTGGGAATGCGCAGCTGGAAGAAGGCCACAAAATGGAGGACACTGCACAGCTCGGTCTGCAGTCGGAGCAACTGCGGCATGGCATGGTGTTGCTGGAGGGCCAGGAACTGCAGCGGCAGAGCTCCCTCACTGAGAGACTGCTCAAACTGCAGCTCCCGCTTGTCGTGGTCCATGGAGGTGGTGAAGTGCTGCAGAAAGTCTAGGCTGAGTTCGAGGAACTCGGGCACTTTCCCCGCCGACATCTCCAGGTCCTGCTGGCACATCTTGTCCACAGGCAGGCGGCCCACCTTCTGCATCAGCTTGGCGGCGGCCTGTGAGTGGAAACTTCAACGTGGCGTTCCACAGCATGCAGCAGATGCCGTGCTTCAGGGCCCAGTCTGGCCTTCGGAATTGGGTCAGACAGAGTAGGGCTGCCCTTAGGTGATCCAGCGATGAGAGCTGCTTGCTCCACTGCACCATGTACTGCCAGGACATGAGGCTGAGGAGAACACCCGATTCCAAGCTGAAGGGAAAGTGGGCACGCAGCAAGGCCAAACGCTCGAGGATGGGCTCGGAGGCTTCCCTGCTGGGATCTTGCACTTCCTTGGCTAGTTCTAGGTCCTCTTCGGAGTCTGTTTCCTCTTTGGAGAGCTCCTCTTTGGACTTCACCTTGCCTTTTGTCTTTGTCTCTTCATCAGTCTCCCTTTCCGGCGCTGAGATCTCCAGCACTTTACTCGGATGCAGTTGCCCACTGATCAGCCACTTGGCGGTAAGTTCTGTCACAATGCCTTTGCCACTGCTCACAATGCTCTTGAGGCTGCAATCAGGCGGTTCGTAGGGCATTTCCGGACCCACGGGATCCCTGGAGGTGAGGGGCTTGCTGGAATAGGAGAAACAGTCAATAAACTGGAACTAGTTAGGAGTTAAGAAGTTCCAAGACTCACCCCAATATAGCGCCCAAGACGGCCACATCCTCCAGCTTGCCGGTGAGCAAACCCCACTGTGCCTCGTCGTGCGAGATGCGCTCCCAGCGCTCTTCCTCCTCGTTTTGCGAGGATTCGTCACAAGATCCCTGCACGAAAATATATTAAATATTGAGTTTTAACAGCCAAATAAACCCTTACCTCCTTGCGACTGCGCCACAAATTGCTGGCCACCGTTTTGCAGACAATGGCCACCAGCAGTCCAGAGAACTGTTTGCTCTCCAGCAAAAGTTCACGCACCTCCTGCCACCAAGGGAGATGGCATTGTAGGCATAGTCGTGTATATGTTCGCCAGCCAGATCACAAATGGTCTGCACCATGGCCGCAATCCGGGACATGTCCTCCACGACTTCATCACTGAAACAGGAATTGAAACAGAACATCAAGGAATAAAAAAATATGTAAAATAAATAAATTAACCCACCAGTTATTGTACTTGAAGGGCTTCTCCAGCCAGAACCAAATGATCAGCGTAAGCAAATCCATGCTGGGCAGGCAGGCCTGATGGATCCACTGCTTAAACTGGCCAAAGCACAGCCCCTGCGAAAAGAACTGGCTAAAGAGATCGATGCTAACGCCACCAAACTTGTCCGCCTTCTCCGGCAGCAGGCTGATGCCATCTGGACTTTCTATGTTGAAGATGCTCAGGTAATCCACAAATTCCTCGCTTTTGTGTTCCTCCTGCAGCTTAAAGCTGACCTCACGGGTGGCGGTGGGCTTAGCCTCATCCGTACCATCGTCCAGGAGCAAAACCAACTTGTTAATGGTCACCAGGTCGGCGTCGGAGAGCTCAAGATGATCTATGGGCGGCTCGTTGTCGCCCCGCTGATTGGCTTGACTCAAAGCCAGGTAGAGATCGGTCAACCGCTTGTAGTTCTGGATTTGATGCAAAAACTCTCGGATGTGGTTGCGTCGGGCAGAGGTTTCTCAATGAACGAGTTGATGATGCACTGGAATACGCGGGGCTGCAGCTTCTTGCTCTTTAGCAGCATCTCCAGGCATTGCTGGCGCACCTCCAGGGTCTGCAGTTCCCTAGCCAGCTCGGCTATCTCCTCCAGCTTGGCATCGCCATGGTTTATGATCCTCAACTGGTTCCTAAGACGCCTCAGCATGTGGATATCCCGAGAAGTCTGAGAGCTGGTCTCGCTGAGAGCATAATGAAATGGAATGAGCACCTCCTTTAGGCTTCCATCGGTGGGATCTAAGAATAGACAGTGGTTGATGGGCGGCGCCTTGCGGGATTGACTACTACCGGCTGATCCTCCACTGCTGGCGGCGCCCAGGGCACCGTGATTGTTGTAGACCAACTGTCCGCTCTTGGAGACATTAAAGGCGGCCACCTTGGGACCATTTTGCAGGGCCCAGATGTCCAGGCAGCCCAGGCGGGGAGCGTAGATGACCAGGAACAAGGCCTTTCGCTTGTGGGTTTTGATGCCGCGTACAGATCGCTCTTTGACGGGAACGAAGGCGCATTGGGCATCGCGGTAGCCCTTCCACACTCGCAGAATGATGGCCTGCTGCGTGTCCACCAGCATTACTCGATCCAGATTGTCCGTGACGACTGCCAGCCGTCCTCCGGGTGCCACAGCCAAGGTCAGGCCATCTCTCTTGCCATCGTACAATCGACAGCGAATCCTCATAGGCGCCTCTTTCGTGGGCACGGGCAGTGGTGACTCTTCGGGCGATGGCAGTGGTTCGGGCGCTCGTCGGAAAATGCCACCAAGCAGGTTCTTGTAAGCTATTCCAATCACATCCTTGGCCACCGCGCCCAGCGACATGGTTTTGTAGCCCTCTTCGGCGTCAAAGAAGCCCATGTAGGGCTCCGCTCCGGCGGCCAGCACCTGGGCACTTCTCGGCGGCGTGGCATGCACCTTGGCGAAGTAGCCGTGCCCGATGCTCTGCTGTACGATGTAGTCGTAGGTTGGGGGTCGCTGGGTGCTCGAGATGGCAGCGTCGTTGATCACGCCCTCGCGCTCCTGCTTGAACTTATACTTCTGGAATGGCACTACATCGGCTGTGGGATACGAGCCTCGCTCCAGGGCTCCGCGCTGTACGTTATGCCGGCAGTTGGTGAGAATGGGCAAGACGTCCTGGCCCTGGATGAAGCACAGGCAGCGCGGGGTAGACGATGTACAAAAGGGAATCTCCCTCGGAATGACGGGGCGGCGACTGTAGCTTGACTCCAATCACCGGATCCTCCTGGCAGCTACAAGACACAATTTAAATTATCAGCCTCGACTCTGTGATCTCATCTACCTACCATTGAGAGAATAGCTTTACGCCCGAATCTGTGTAGAAGACGACGAGGCCCGAGACCAGGCCCACTGCCACGCACGTCCATTCGACGGCTCCATCGGTGCTCCTCCGGCTCTGAGTCATCGGGAGGCAGGTGAGGCTGGTCACTATTTGATTGGCGTCCTCCAGCTCGCCGCACCAGCTCAGGGCGTAGGTGTTGTTGGCATTCCCATGGCTGCTCCAGCAGGTGGAAAGGAAAGCCAACTTCTCGCCCTGCGCCAAGGCAATCAATTCCCCAGTGGGCGAGATGGCGTAGTTTACCGCATTTAACCAGTTGTCGTCTGCTCGAAACGGATAAACCAGGATAACCGTCTGCAGGGCTTATGTTAAGGTTCAGTTTCTTACCGTGTCCGAGGCCAAAATACTCCTGAACTTTTTTAAAATCGCGAATTTCTCCGCAATGTTTCACTTCACAGGTCATTGTTTTGGTTTTGTTTGTCTTTCTTTGTCACGTCCCGCCGCCTGGCCACACTACACAGCTGGTTCCCAAAAGCTATGGCGATGGTCACACTAATATTGCTATTATCAGCTGTGTTGAAAAAATTATCGATTGTGTAAAATAATTATCGATTTCACGAGCGGGAAATTTAATTTTCGTGGTTACAGAAAAATTCCAACACTACACCTGTACAAGGCAATTGCCGAGAAAAAAAGAAATACTTTGGGAAACCAAAACTTGTATATTCCCCGGAAATTTATTTGTTCATTTTTTGTACACTTTGTGAATATTTGAATATCATACTCCAATATTAATATCATGGTACTCGGCTCGGACGATCTACGCTAAGGTGTAACTAAATTAGGTCCGACTCCACGCCACTGTCAATGTAATCCTTGAGCATCAGGCCACAGTGATCCGGCAAGAGTCTCGTCCAGTTGTTGATGTGCAGCAGGCAACTGGGAATGGTGACCTCCATCACATCGGAACGGTGCGCCTCCACAATTCGCTGGGCCACCTGCTTGGGATCCAGCAGGCCCAGGATCGAGGGGAACTTCACCTTGGGATGCTTGCACAGGCCAGTGTTGGTCATATAGGGGAAGATGGTGGTGGTCTTGATCTGTTAATAAATTAATTTATGAATTTCTAACCATTTAAGAGGGGCTTCTCCCGACTCACCCGATCCCTGTAGGGTCCTTCTCGCAACTCTGCATGAAGGGACTCCATCAAACCGCGTACCGCGAACTTCGTGGCGCAGTAAGGAACCAAGTTGGCGATGCCCACTAGCCCCGCTATCGAGGATAGACAGATGATGTGGCCACGGTTCTTCTCCTGCATGTGGCCCAGGAAGGCCTGAATGGTCCAGAACTGCGAGAAGACATTCACATCGAACACACGCTGGATCTCCTCGGCCGACTGCTGCAGGATTGGGTGGGTGGGCATTATGCCCACATTATTCACCAGCACCGATATGGGACCAACTTCCGCCTTAACCCGGTCCGCCAGCGCCATCACCTCGTCCCGCTTGGACACATCGCAGCTAGCGGGTTCAAAGATTGATTGTTAGCTCACATTTGTAAGACCCTAAGTTCATACCTGAAGCCGTGTACATCTCCAAGGTTCAGTCGCCTGGCTTTCAGGACAGTCTCCTGGTTGTTCTTCTCATCGATGTCCACACAAACAACTGTGCTGCCCAGAGAGGCGTAATGCAGGGCCAGTTCCCGACCGATTCCATGGCCTGTTCCAGTAATCTTTAAGAAGAAGCCAGCGAATTTTTATTAGCTATTAAGCTATTTAGCTACTCGTTCCCTTACCAGAATTGTTTCCCCACTGACATCCTTCTGAGGCCTGGGCAAGATCGTATCCACCAGAGTAACGAACAGCTCCAGAACGATGCGCACGAAGAGCACCAAGAACTGCAGGATGTCCTGAAGGACATCAAAGATGCGCTTCGACGCTGGCGTGGTGCTGAAATAAAGGAGAACAGTCCATTTGGGCATTTATCGAAAGGGAATTGCCAAGCAATAGATGACCCTCCAGCAGTTGGCAAATATTGGCTGAAAACTGAGTCTCGGCCAGCCCCGAAATGATTTAATTTATCTATTTGTATGCGCTCGCTGCATGTGCAATGTTCAAACGATAGTTCAGACAGCATTGGCGGTCGCCGGACTTTGCCAGCCCCCATAATATGGTACAACATAAGATAATGGAGAATCGGACTGAGACAGAGACTGCCTCGAGTATATTGACACTGGGTCTTGGCCCCTTTCGGGGTACTCGAGGGAGCTGAACCAACAACTACAGTAAAAGCTCAATGGGATGGAAATTAAGAGTCACAATTATGGGTTTTTGTTGTAATTAGCAAAATAAATATATATTGGGCAAGTTCCTCAAGTTTATTTTAATATATGTATATTTATTTATCAACTGATAATTCATAGTGTAAACATTTTAAAGAGGTGTAATTTATATTTAGAGAAGGCGTAACTAAGCCAAAATTGCATATATTTCAATTCGGATAGCTTTTGTGATAAAACTGCAAATTTGGTTTGAAAATTAAAAAATTTTTGTGTCAATTTTTGACAATGTTCAGATTTTTTCAAAATCGAAAGATATACGGCTTTTGGCTATCACCTTCTTTTTGGCTATGAGAGGCTCCCAAGAAGACCTCAAGTTCGCGCATTTTTGGATTACCAAAATAAATAATGATAATAATAAATAATAATAATAATAATAATTGGACAAATCAAAGTTTAACGAGAAAGAAAGCTAACTTCGGTAAACCGAAGTTTATATACCCTTGCAGTCAGCAATTGGATCATTGAAAATCGATCCAATTTGGTAATGTAAAAAAAATGTATAAATCGACCGATCCTTCTACGGCAGCTATATGATATAGTTGTCCGATCTTAATGATTTTAAAACCGTAATTCCTGAACTATAAAAACGACTATATCTCGAAATTTATAGAAATTGGTTGAAAAACAGAGAAATTAAAAATTTTTGTACATTAATTTCGCCATCATTCCTATGACAGCTATAGGATATAGTGGTCCGATTTCGGCCGTTCCGACATATATACTGCGTGCTAAAGAAATAAGACTATGCTGAAAATTTCAGCCCGATAGCTCAAAACTGAGAGACTAGTTCGCGTAGAAACCGACAGACAGACAGACGGACAGACAGACAGACGGACATGGCTAGATCGACTCGGCTGGTGATGCTGATCAAGAATATATATACTTTATGGGGTCTGAGATGCCTCCTTCACTGCGTTGCAAATATCATGGCAAAATTATAATACCCTCTGCAAGGGTATAAAAATGACATAACTAACCGAAAATAGCATTTATTTCAATTTGAAATTATAAAATTATAATACCCTCTGCAAGGGTATAAAAATGGTTCGCCCAAAGCAGCTCTTACTGTCTTAGGAAATTACAAAGCAATATTTAAATTGTAATGCCGACTCATCTCTGATCGCGATTACATATTTATTTATGGTGATACTAAGTGACAATCATTGGCATCCACTTACTGGATAATTTCGCGTTCTATCATGGCGACACACTGGACTTTCCCCGACTTCGGAATCCTCCAACCTCTGATGGCCAAGTCGAGCAGAACCAACGACGATTTTCGGGGGCTTAATGCCTGTAATGAAACGTAATGACTTTGAGTCACGGCTAGTTTGACTCTGACTCTTCCGTATTTGCGAGGTTTCCTTTTCACAACTTTTGGCTTTTGAGCTTAGCGAGGAGTCGGATTGTCTTCAACTCTATTTTGTTTTATTTTCATCCGACTTTACAACCGGCTGGCCCAGAGCGAGCGGCGTGGGCGAGCGAGGAGATGGAACGGCAGCCGGCGACGCAACATTTCCACTTTCGTTTTCCTTTCGGCTGCAACTAAAATGGAAAATTACGTGCACTCCGATGTGGCCCAGGCAGCAAAGAGACAAAAGCACAGACACCCAAGCAACGAGCGGTGAAGTGGCGCCAGGTTGGGGGAATTTCGAGGGGGATTAACGTTCAAAGGGAAGTTTATATTATGGAAAATATGTATAAGTTGTAAGTGAAAAACTATATTTTTCAATTAACACATAATAGATAATTGCAAATTAATATTTAGTTATTGATTTATCCCTAAATGAATGAGAACCCTTTTACATTAATTTCGCATACGCCCCTGTTGCATGCGATTCGATTATGCGGTGCCAAAAGACTCTTTGCTCTTTTCACAGTTCTCTTCTCTTCTCTTTGGTCTTGGCTCTTTGGTTTGCTGCCAAGAGGCAAGAAGGCAGCTAACTTACATGGCCAACTGCAATGGGGAAGCCAAAATGTTTGTTGCAACAACCCGAAAGCCATAACCATAAAATGCAACGAGGGCGGACTTAAAACTTTTCCTGATTTCTTTGATAGATCAATTGGTAAGTTATCTAACAATGGAATTAGTTTTTACGACTTAACAATAAAAACCAAAAATCAATTCTTACACAATTCTTTATCCATTAATGATTAAATAGAAGTTAAAATTTTTAGTTGTCTAATATGAATCTTAATACAGTAATAATATTACTTTCAATAATAAATATATGATCTTTTTGAGAATAGCTAAAATCTAAAATCACTGGTAAATACCATTAAACAATACGATACGAACTATTTATTTAATACTTGTATAACGTGATAAAGTTTAAATATGTATGTTTAATTAAATTAGGCAATTAATATTAATTTCAAGAGCTATTACTAGGTTAATTATTCGTTCATTTAAAATTATGACTTAATTACAAGAATTTTTAAAATAATTAACAATTCTTAAAGTCATAATTCTTAAAAAATTTGAATTGGTTTTGGCATTGTTTTTAGTTGTCAGGTGCTTCCATTATTTTAATGGCAAGTTAATCGATTTAATTGACTTGTAATATCCTGTGGTTAAGCAACAAGTTTGGCACTTCCAAGAGTCTTTACATTTTAGTTAATCTTTTGGTAACTATTAAATTTCACTTTCACAAATATACACTTCTTTCCTATGTTAAATGCTCGAAACACGCTTAGATTAAAACGTGAATTTTTACGCAATATTTACACAATATTCCCAATGGATCGCGATCCTAAGCCAAGTGGAGACTGGAACGACCGATAAGTCTGGCTGCTCGCCGCCAAATGATTCCAGTGGCAGGGGCTCCAAGCTGAGGGAGCCTGCACTTAAATTGCGCGGGAGACCAGCGCTCCAAGAGTGGGGCTTAAGAGAGTGCCGAAGAGAGCGAAAACGATCCTGATAAATGATCCCAGGCGCTTTGTTTTAATTTCGCAGAAGAAACCACAACAAGCCGCCGCCGCAGGTGACCTTCAACAGGGTGCAGACAGAAAACAAAAGACCGGGAAGCGGAGATTTGCCTTTAAACAAAGTTGGTTAAGCATGATTTACCGTTTTTACGCCTCTCCGTGTTGTTTGTGGTTACGAGATGAGTAAGCAAAAGTTCGTCGCCAAGTTCAAGTTCAGTGATCAAAGCCGGGAATCAGAGCGTGAAAGAGAGGAGAGGAAATAATCCGGATAAAGCTCTTGTTCAGTTTTGTCCTTGGCTGATAGCCAGTATGTTTATCTGTTAATAAATTCACTTTTACTCGAATTTGCTTCATTTCTTCTCTTTGCTTTGAATACCCTGTAAACAAGGGGGTTATGGTTCAGGTGTTTGCACAAGGTGGTTATGGTTCAGGTGTTTGCTAAAGGAATCGATTTTTGTTTGAATTTAAATCAACCGGAAATGGATTTTATGGATTTTAAATCCGCACCGATTTCTGAGGCTTAATTTAATTTACATCTATTTTTATGTAATTGAAAAAATGTATTTAAATGTATTTAGTATCAATTTAATAGATCGAACTAATAAAAAATAGTTTTAGCTTGTAATCGCCTCAATATATGAAACATAAAAATATTTTTAGTTTTGCACTTTCCTGCATTTTTTATTTGTTTGTTTAATAAATTTAATTTAAAAATAATAATAATTATAATTTTCATACAAGGTATGTTTTATCAAAGCCATTAGTATAGGGTATCACATGGTCGGATAAAGTATATATACATTTTCTCGCGACTTTGCTTTATTTCCCCTTTGTTTTTTTTAATTCTTACTGATATCTGCTTTCGAGAAGGTCATCGAAGGGCTCTCCGCGCTTTTGCCGTTCAATTTTGAGCGATCGACGACCCCTTCACAAACATAATTGGTGTCAATTTCGAGAGCGGCAATAACAACAATAACAAATACTGTAACAGCAGCGTCAATAACAACAACATCTACACGCAATAGCAACAGAAAAACCAGTAGCAACAATTGCACTTTGCAGATGATTAATTAAGACAGTGTTACACTGATCGAAATATTTACATTTAATATTCAGTAGAGAAGAATTTGTGTATTTTTAATTTTTAGATTTTTACCCTACTTACTTTTGGTTTGTTAGGATTTTTGAAATTAATTCCCAAATAATTTGGAAGGTAATTTAATACATAAATGTGAAGTTACCATTGTTTCTTAAAATAAACAGTAAATACTCAAACTCTAACTCAACTTAAACACCCAGCCTGCCACTTAAACAATCATCAGTTCGAACACAAATCAAAGTAAACAAATTTCAGCTTACGAATTCTATGTACTTCCCCCTTTTTGCCCGGCTTCCTCAACGCGTTCTGCGGTTAATGGCTAATGGGATGGGTTATTAGGCAGCCGCCAGCTTGTTGCTTAATGTTTGGTCTTTGTGGCTCCTTTCCACCCTTCTGTTCGAATAGTTCGCTTTCATTTGACTTATCGATGTGGCGTGCATTAACAATCAATATGACATGTCAGGCACGTGAAATAGTTTGGAATAACTTGGGAATCCGGGTGGCCACAAGGGTGGCAATTGTATGGAATTTACCAGGTATATGTTCATATATCTGATCCGATCATGTCAAAAATAGTCACTAATGCGCTACAAGCTCAATTGTCAGTCAGTTCCACATGCCTCATAGTGTAGGTATCATAATTAAACCCTAATCGCATAAATATTGGAAAAAATAAAATCATATCAAGCATAATGAGGCAAATTTAAATAAAACTACGAATATGTATAATTTTTATGATAATTTTTTTTATTTTTTTTTAATAATTTTACAAACATTATGTTCTGGAAGCTTTTTCCCCATTAACGCAATTATTTGTCTTATTATTATTGAGCTTTCATGCCTTGAAACCATGAATCAAACTATTAATTCCGAATCCATAGTTACAAACACCAAGGAAAACTTATTTTACCAGCCTTGACATTGGTTAGAGCTCAATTTAAATATGCATATGTTCCATTAACGTAACTAGCACTTTATTCGAATATTTATAAACATTGCACTTGGTATGTTTTGCTAATTGTCAACCATCAATTCGTCTGTTCGTCCTTCCATTAACATGCAAAACAGAAAAGTGAAAGTTAGAAATGGGGTGGAAATCGACAATTGAATACTCTAACCGCAAAAAAAATAGAAAAACTGTTTACCTAAGGAATTGCTAACTAATAAACTTCCCTCTTACTAACATCACAGAAATAATTAAATATTTTAAGAATAAGAACTATTAATAAAAATTATTTTTCTTTAGACTTGTAGAAGAGTAATTTTAAATTAAAAATATATTAAAGTTAAAGAGAATTTTGAAATCGAATTCGGTCAAGGTATAGATGGTTTCTAACTAAATAAATAACATATTAAATATTTCTTGGACATATCATAAAATTTCTATTGAAAATAATGAATATATGTATATTTAGTTTAAGGTAGTAAGAATAATATTTTTGTATTTCCATTTTGTTTAAGACGAAGCTACCTTACATTTTTTTAATTTACATATTTTTTTATATTTTTTGTTGTATTCTTTTATTATTGTTTGGTGTTTGAACTTTAACTGAATTAGTAATTATAAGGGTCTTGACTTTTTAAATATGACTATATTTCAGTGATGTCCAAGCACCCGCCTCGCGAGGTTGGTAAAACTCTGCCCGTTCTCTGCCGCTACACAGACAGTGTAAACGTGACGTGAGCAGCAGTGCAAAGCATTAAATTTTAATGCTTTGCACTGCTCTGGCAACCGCAACGTCTCGCGCGAAGCCAACTTCGTTTTTCTCTTACGCACACAAATGCAAGTCACATGTCATTGTATTTGTGTGGACATCACTGCTATATTGGCATAGAAGAAGTTCGACTGCTCTGGAACCTATAAACTTGTAAACTTTCTGTTTGTGTTGCAAACTTTCTGACTTTCCGGCAGTGGCTCCCGCTTTCGGAAAGGGTATTTAATTGGCCACGCATGTGGCTGCGCTGCAGTCTTCGGCCTGAAAGGCGGCTTCAGTTGCCGTTGGCGAGCGGAGCGGCAAACAACGCCCGGCGGAAAGCGGAAGGCGGAAAGAGCTGAAAGCTGAGAGCGGGAAGCGGAAACTGGCCAAGCGGAAGAGGCCCGAAGAAGAAGAAATAGAAGAAGACCGCGAAGGGGAGCGTGAAAATGTGAGTGTGTCCCCTGTCTCCTTGCCTGCATTTTGTTGTTGCCTGACAGTTTAGTGTGTGTCTGTGTGAGTGCGGTGAGCTCGTGATTTGTTTACCTGTCAAAATAATAAATATAACTTTTGTTTTCGTGGGGCATAAAATACAGGCAACTGTTGTTGGTGTTGTTGCTGTTGGCATTGGTAGCGGAACTGAGAAACAAGCCGGCGAAGGACTCTGTTCCATCCCCTTCTTTTCCTCTGGCCTCCTCTCGCAACCCGTCCTTTGCCAAGTGCAGTGTCAAAAGTCAAACGAAGGATAATGTGCCTGTCCGAAAAGAAAAATGGAAACAAAATCCAATGCAACTTTCATAAATCCAAACTTAAAACTAAACTTGGTTCCTTGTTAGTCTAGGCTAGGTGAGAGATCGGCAACGGAAATGGAAATTGATACTAAAAAGCACTTCAGTCAACACCTTTTGGGGGCTTTTTTAAAGTTTATAGTTAGCTGTTTAGCTTGGGGAAGATAATACTAGTAATATTTTAATTTTAATTCCCTTTCAACCCTGAAAGTATGCACCAGTTCTCATCCATCGATCCCCTCGCTTTTTATACAAAAAGTATTAACAATTACCAACTAATATCTCTACTCAGGTCTGATTCCGAAACACTCAATCAGAATGTTTCTATACCATCAATATCACCGTCTCCATGGACCAATCTTCACTAAGATCTTCTTGCTGCATCGCAGCCTCATGACTCAACCGGAGTTCAGGAGCTCACCGAAGGTCTGGAGGCAATACCAGCCAGTCCAGGCCGCTGGGAAATGCCAAAGATCAAGCCTGGAGCAGCTGGAGCAGCCGAGTCCCTTTGCCGAGGACTATCGCATCTATCAGCAGAACATCGACTTGGATGCCTTCTTCGGCGAGGAGCCCAAGTACGAGAAGGTGTCGGATGTCTGCCTGCTGAACGACCACTTCATCCTAGTCAAGATGCCGCCGCCAGACGCATCGCCAACTCCCTCAAAGTCAAGGATTCCGCGGTGTTTCAAGTGCAATCGCGGCAGCAAGGTCTCGCCCATTCGGGAGGAATCGGAGGAGGAGAAGCCTTCGTCGGAGCAATCGAGCTGCCTGCAGCCTTGGTCATCCCGCAAACAGGACGACATCGAGGTCTTTGACTCCAACACAAGGCTGACAAGTACTCCCAGTAAGAAGGCTCCCGTGATAGTGGAGCAACCCCATCCGACCCTGCAGCTGGAGGCGATCCAATCGATGGCCCCTGGACAGCTGCTGCCTGTCAGCCACGGACCCCTCCACTGGTTCCTTTGGCCCTTTCGCCGGCGCCTGGACTCTAGGAGCAAATCCAAGCCCCCGCTGGCCGCCGTACACAAGACGTACTTCGTGCGCTGGAGCAAGCCGCCGGATACTCTATGGAACGGATTTGGAGTCCATCGGGCAATGGAGGAGAGGAAGACGGAACTGAGACGATGTCGTTCTGCGGTTTTCTGAGTTACTGGCTGATCATATTTTGTATATAATTTCTAGGCTTATTTTAAGTAAATTGGGGTTCATATTACTTGAGGAAGAACACAAGGGTTTCAATTAAGGGGGGAGTACACTTTGAACGTCCAAAAAGTAAGGCATTTTCGATAATTTTTTTAAGCAATAAAACACTCAGGGAGGGCAAATATGTTATAACCCATTTATTACTCATCCTTCGAACTACAATTTGTATTTTTGAACTCGATTGGCGTCCCCGTGGCCGGTGCACCAGGTCGCGCGGGCGTCCTCGCGCGGAAGTCGGAAAACGGCGTGAGAAAATACTCCTTCCCATGTGATCCTGGAACATAAATCGAACAAAATCCTGATAAGTAATGAAATTCGGGTTAGAAATACGTATTCCGATTTTTTAAATTAATTGTTTTCAAAAGTTGTGGCCTTAGGAAAAAGTCCATTTTTAACCCTAAAAATGCTTACAAAATCGTGGATTAAAATCCATTTTGACAAAATCGAAAATGTGGATACGTATTTCTAAGCAGAATTTAATTCTAAACAAGAAAACCTAGGCGATATCCAAATTTAATAATAACTGGTTAGAGTTATTTCCCACGCCAGTTTGAAAAGCCCCGTTTCGAGATAAACGCGTTTAAAGATAAAAATGCTCTCTCAGCGCGCCGGTACATGTTTTAGGAAATCGCTTCGTAAAGCGGTAAGGAATATTCTGGCGGACTTGGAGTCTTTTCTAAATTAAAGTATACATCCCAAGGAACATTTTAAGCCAAAAAAAAAATACATTTTTTTGAAAAATCAAAGTGTAAAATAATTTATGAAAGAGATTCCAAGAACAAACTTATTTGTCTATTGTTTTAGTTATTCCGAAATTCCTAAGATCTCTAAATGGAATTAATATATTTTAAATATTGTAGATAGGACCATTATTTATTTAGTTTATAAATATAAAGGCAGTTCGCGTGCTCAGTTTAATTTTTAAAGAAAATTGGCAGCCTTTGGACAAAGTTTTGATAATATTTTTGTATGCATGGTCATCACTTTTAATACCCGGTACCCATAGGGTACAAGAGTATTATAAGTTAGTTCCAACCGAGAATGTATGTAACAGGCAGAAGGAGAAATCTCCGACCCTATAAAGTATATATATTCTTGATCAGCGTCACCAGCCGAGTCGATCTAGCCATGTCCGTCTGTCCGTCTGTCTGTCCATGTGAAACAACAGATCTCAGAGACTATAAGAGCTAGAGTTACCAAATTTGGTGACAACATTGGAATCTATTGCACGCAAATCAAGTTTGTTTCCAAATTTGGCCACGCCCACTTCCGCCCCCGGAAATCATAAAAAACGGTATATAACCATATGCGTGATTTTCGGCGTAAAGTAAATATATAGGCTTAATAAGTAGGCAATCGTGGACGTGTTATGAAAATTTGAGTAAAATCGGATGATAAACATAGAAGTTATTAAACAATAAAGTTTCTGAGAGAGAGAGAGAGAGAGAGAGAGAGAGAGACGTGCACGTGCGTGTTGCTCAAAATGTTCCTAGCATCATTTGTCTTTTTTGGGTGTTGCTCAGCATGTTCCTAGCAACATTTGTCTCTTTTAAGTGTTGCTCAACATGTTTCTAGCAATATTTGTCTCTATTTGTCAACATTTCCTTTTTTCATGTTCATGTGCTGTTAAATTTCACCCACAATGCTTTGGGTACCGGGTAGCTTTTCCTTTTGTTTATATGTATATGGGATTATATTTTTTAAAACTAAATCTCTATAGCTGAAAATCTGAACAGTCTTTTCATTTTATATATTATACCAAACTATTTTAGTTGATTAAACTTGGTGACTAATAAAACCACAGAGACACAAAGTAATCGAATTTTTTTGGCTAGTTTTGTTACTACTTCTTAAAAGCCTATTCTGATAATTTATCTCTCAAGATAACTATTTAAAATGTAAATGATTGTCTTTATTTTAACTGATTTTATAATTCTTGTTGCTTTGCGCGTCTATTTGGTTTTCTTCTTCTTAATCAAGTGAAGTTGGTTGCGCCTTATCGATACTTACAAAGCTATCGGTATATCGAATACATACCATATTACATTATATAATAAGATGTTCACACTTAATGCTACTTAACATAAATTATAACAACATGGTCACACTTAGTAATACTTAATATATATATATATGTTTACAACTCGGTCAACCTGACAAATTGATCGACCTCGATCAAAATTATGTACATAATGCTACAGTTTTCATTAATATCTGTAACCAGGGTTTTAACCTTGTAGCTTCTAATATTCCTTTATAAGGTAATTGAGTTAATTGGCAATTATCTATATCTGTTACTTCATATCTATCATTATCAAAAACTCTGTTTACTTTATATGGGCCTCTGTATTTGGGTGCAAATTTCTTACAAGTGCCAGGTGTTACGTCGACATTTCTAATTGCCACAAATTCGCCAACACTGAATTTCGATGGTGCTCTCTGCTTGACTGCTTTTATACTTTCATTTCTTTTCTGTGACTCTACAATTTTCAAATTTGCTTTATCTCTTATGTCTTTTAGATCTCTTTCATTATCTTTATTTAATTTATCATCTAAATACTCATATAATTCATCGATAACTGGACCTCTTTGATCTACTCCAAATAAAAGCATGCTCGGTGTCTTTAATGTACTAGAATGGACTGAATTGTTAATTGCATGTTCGACCTTATTTATAAGCTTATACCAATCAGCTTGATTCATGGGATTTGATAATTTTCCTAACATAGGTGTTAAAACTCGATTTACTCTCTCTACCTGTCCATTGGCCTGAGGTGCACAAGTCGCCACTTTTATGTGTCCAATGTTACGATCCGCCAAAAATTCACTAAATTCCAATGAAGTAAAGCAACTCCCTCTATCAGAGATGATCCTACGTGGCCTACTATAGAATTCGAAATATTTTACTAAACTAGCATTCACTTCCCTTGTACTTGTGGAATTTACCGGAAATAATTTCACAAACTTTGTAAATGAATCGATTACTACTAATAAATGCTTCCTTTTGGAATTTATACAAGGCAAAGGTCCTAAATGATCTATGTGAATTGTATCGAAAGGTACCGGCGCTTTAGGTATACTATGTAAAGTTCGATTGTTAACTGACTTCGGAACAGAATGTAAAATGCATTTAAGACAATTCCGAATTAACTTTTCTATTTTTGTTCTCATTAAAGGAAACTAGTACTTAGACTTCATATTATTGTAACATTTATCAACAGCTAAGTGGCCCAGCCTTTCATGCGATGTTTTGATTAACTCATCTTGTATGCTTAATGGAACATATAAAGCTTTATTCTGATCCGTATCCTCGTGATACACAACACCATCTATCAAAACAAAGTTATTTACTGGCCCTTTTGTTAAATCATCACGAATTTTACTAATAACTTCATCTCTCATTTGCTCCGTTTGTAATAAAAAGTCCATATCATCTGGGCTGACACCCACCGTACCAACTAAATGATTTAATTCCACTTCTTTTTGCAACTCTACTAAACTTTTAAATTCTAACGGCTCTGGTACTGCTAACTGATATGCTTTTAATATTCCTAACTGCTCGGACGAACTTTCTGATTGTACTGACATTTCTCCTGACTTCTCTGACTGATCTGGTATTTCTGACTGTTCTGACTGATCTGACGGTATTTCTAACTGAGCTGACGGTATTTCTGACTGTTCTGACTGATCTGACGGTATTTCTAACTGAGCTGACGGTATTTCTGACTGTTCTGACTGATCTGACGGTATTTCTAACTGAGCTGACGGTATTTCTGACTGTTCTGACTGATCTGACGGTATTTCTAACTGAGCTGACGGTATTTCTGACTGTTCACCTATTCCTGTATGCTCTGTCAATTTTGGAACTACACACGGCTCTTCCATTACCCTATCAACTCTATTACTTAACAATTCTGTTTGTCTACTCAAAGCATCAACATGCGGCATACTCTCTCCAGGACGGTGTTCAATCTTATAATTATAATTCTCCAATTCCAATGACCAACGAGCAACACGAGGGTTTATTGACTTCTTACTTAATGTTTGCACTAAGGAATGGCAATCTGTAACAATTTTAAAGGGCATGTGTTCTAGATATACTCTAAAACGACGAAGGGCATAAATAATTGCAAGCGTCTCAAGTTCGAAGCTGTGGTACCTCGATTCAGCTGCTGATGCTTTTAGTGAATAGTAAAAAACAGGGTGCATTTTTCCATCGCTCTGTTTTTGCATTAGAACTGCTCCAAAACCTCGAGAACTAGCATCAGTATGTAATTCTGTTTCACGATTTGGGTTAAATATTGAAAGTACCGGCGGAGTGGATAAACGATGTCTTAAATTTTCAAAAACTTTCATTTGATCTTCATTCATTGGAAATGGTCCCCCTTTCTTTAACAATTCAACTAATGGTCGAGCTATATTCGCATAAGACTGGACAAATCTGCGAAAATAAGAAAACATACCTAAACAGGAGTGAAGTTGTTTTATATTATTTGGAACAGGATAGTTTTTTATAACTTCTATGTGTGAATCATTAGGTAAAATACCATCATTGCTAACACTGTATCCTAAATAATCAATCACCTTTCTCAAAAATAAACTTTTCTTTAAATTTATTTCTAAATGAAATTTAGCTAAACGTTCCAGAAGTTGTTGCAAAATTTCCAAATGCTCCTCTAATGTTTTTGTAGCTACTATTATATCATCCATATAGACAACTATTTTGCGATTTCTAACTAAATCAATTAAACTGTTAGATATAAATCGTTGAAATACTGATGGACCATTTTTCAACCCAAATGGCATTCGCAGATACTCATACTGTCCTTGCGGCGTTACAAACGATGTATACTTTATAGAATTTTCTTCGACACCGACCTGGTGGTATCCACTTTTTAAATCAATTACTGAAAAACAATTCTTTCCTTCTAAATATTCAAGGCAATCTTCTATCAAAGGTAAAGGGAAGTTATCACGGACTGTGCACTTATTAAGACTTCTGTAATCAACACACATTCTGATCTCACCAGATTTTTTTTTAACTAATACAATAGGAGAAGCATACGGTGAATTACTCGGACGTATTATGTTATCATGTAATAGTTGCTCGATAATTTCAGAAACCTTATCTCTTTCAAAATATGACAATCTTCTGGGCTTATAATGAAAAGGAATATCATTTATCAATTTTATACTCATTTTGCAAACTGGTTCAGCTAACTCACTATTGAAAACATTTAAATACTTGTTGCAGATTAATTTATAACATTTTTCTCTATTGCCTAACCCAAATTCACATCCAATATCTAGACTTGTATTTAATTCATCCGTAACACCTGCACATAAATAATCCATGTCCTTCATCCACTGATTAATTTGAGTCTGTGTAACAATTGATTGATTTTCATATATGCTAATGTTTAGACTATCTTTTAATTTATTATGGAACAGAGATGCACAGGAAAAATTTAAATCAAACTTATTGTTATTTAATAATGACTTTTTTTCGTAGTCTGAATTGTTTTGACTTAATTGTAAGTGTAGAGCACTGAGTGCGTCTCTACCAAGTATCATAGTAACTGGTAATACATTATTATAAACAACAAAAACTTCGATTTCATAAATTTTCAGATTAAACTTAATATAACATATAACTGTGCCGCATAATGTGATGTTTTGACCACCAATTCCACGGTATTCACTTTTAAATGGACTCGACAACGTTACATCTTCTGGTAAATTCGATTTGTTAATGAAGCTGACGGGGCTACCAGTATCAAAAAGAACATTAATAAGTTTAGCTTCTGTGCATCTAAGTTCATTTATCTTAAAACTTACGAAATGATTACCAACTATATCGGCAATGGCTGGTTGCTCGTCTACATTCGCCACTGTCTGCTGCAGTCTTCCAGTCGCACGTTTTGGGCAGCTACGGAATTGATGATCCACGGCTCCACATGTAAAGCAACTATTCGGTGGACGTATTGGCTTGTTGCAGTCCTTTATCATGTGTCCCGGTTGACGACAATTGTAGCACTTCATTTCCTGAACCGTCGCAGCGCCACGAGCAGCGTTAGGATTCGGCATTGACAAACGGATTTGATCATATTCCATTAAACGGTGACGCAATTGATCAAGGCTCTCGCAAAAGTAAAGGGACATAGTAATGCCGCTCTTGTCATTTAATCCGCCAACGACGTGTTTAATTATATCACGATCCTCCAGTTCAGCTTGACGTGCAATGCCACACATGGATATGAAATATTGAAATGCAGTTTCACCACTCTTTTGCTTACGACGCTTAAGCTGCTCTCCGACTTCCATCTTTGTGCTTTTGCGTCCAAAAACATTAATCATCTGAGTACGCAAAGAATCCCAATCAGCTGTGCCTTGGTATGTAAAGTAAACTTTAGCTGGTCCAATAAGAAGACGCCTTGCATACAACCAATAGCGATTGAGGGGCACTCCCAGCACTACACATGCGGTTTCAAACTCGTTAATCCATAAATTAACAGGAATGCCATCCTCGCCAGAAAAGGGCTCCACCACCGCCATTATGTCTGCGATGTCGACCCTTGAAAAAATTTCAGGCATTCTTGAGCCGGCTTGGTTCCGCTCCATATCGCGCAGAGTTGACTGAAGTCCCGCTACTCCTTGACAAACATCGGCCAGATCTTGTCGAAACGTGCGCTCCTCCAGATCTATCAAGGGCGCATTCTGCACAAGGGTGTCTCTGTGGGCTTCCTGGACTTGTAAAACGGTATCATCTCCAGTAGCCCGATCCTGTACACTGATTTCGCCTCCCGCAGCCTGATCCTGCACACTGATTTCGCCTCCCGCAGCCTGATCCTGCACAACGAGTTTGCCTTCCACAGCCTGGTCCCGCACAACGATTTCGGCTCCCGCAGCGTGATCCTGCTGATCAATAGAGTCGACCTCTTGTTTGTTGTTCATCATAGTCTTAGCAGCAGCGCGCAATTGGTATATAGATGCAGTTTTGTCGAAATGCACTTCGTTTGCGCTCAACAATTGATATAAGTCTTCTTTTGTGAGCCTCAATATATCAATGTACAACATTGATACTTGATAAGAAAGCTTTGGGCATTTACCCCACACCTGAATTGTAAATGATTGTCTTTATTTTAACTGATTTTATAATTCTTGTTGCTTTGCGCGTCTATTTGGTTTTCTTCTTCTTAATCAAGTGAAGTTGGTTGCGCCTTATCGATACTTACAAAGCTATCGGTATATCGAATACATACCATATTACATTATATAATAAGATGTTCACACTTAATGCTACTTAACATAAATTATAACAACATGGTCACACTTAGTAATACTTAATATATATATATATGTTTACAAAAATTCGGAATTTTTCCCTTTTATTTATGCACTAAACTCCACTAAATTTATAGAGTCAAAGCGAAGCCCGCAGGGCCCTGAACCCTCTCATGGGCACATGTCAAACTCCAATTTCCGCAAGCAAAATTAGTGGCTGCCGCGCCCGCCAACTTCTGTTGGCCACAAAGTATGTGGACGGAGCCCCGACTTGAGGTAGTAACTCTGCGGAACTGCAAAATAATACAAAGAAGTGAAAAAGGAAACAAAATGCATGCCACGTAAATTGCCGGGCCAATGCAGATAAAACCAAGAGGCCGCTGTAGAAAAAACGGAGTTTAACTCCATTTTCAGTGGAATTTGCACGCGTCCGTGAAGCCCTAGAGGAGCCACTGAAGGGGGCTCCCGACTCCTCCGAGCCAGGAGGTAGCTTCATTAGCTCCATTTGGGGTTTTGGAAATGTCGGGCAATGTCGTTCGTTACTCCCGCCACGGCCGGTAGGTGGCGCTGCGCGCTAGAGCCCCGCAACTAATTACGAAGGCAGCCCGCCATAAAAACAAGTTCATGATAAAAGGCCCAACTACGCAGGGCGGGGGAGACGGAGGCCCACCTTAGCCCTAGACTCTGCACACTGCAGGCACCCTGCGCCACCGCCTGTACTCGTACATAATAATAAAATAAAATTAAAACCGTCACGCCAGGCGTCAGTGGCAGCCGTGGAAGTCGCGAACAGTCGCGGCAACCGAACAAAGCCATCGAGCCTCGAAACGGACGGCGGCCAAAAGGAGCTGCCACTGAAGCTGGGGCTGCACTCCGTGTCCACCTCCGTGTCCAGGCCGGATCGGGCCAGCGGGTCACCGTAATGAACCATTAATATGCCAGTTCCCCCCCAGAAAACCGAAAACCCCGGCCGATAAGAGCCGAGCCGCGCGCGCTTTTTTCCTACATCGAAAATCGAAATTGAACTTCAAGAACTAAGCACTTGGAGAAAATTAAATATACTTTAGAATTTTCTTAAAATAATTATATGCAAGTCTTGATAATCTATAGAAACTTTGTAACCTAAGACTGATTTTAAAACAAATTGATAGCCACTGACAATGATTTATAGAAAATCTTAGCTAGTTACCTAGCTAAGCTTTTAAATTGCCTTTTAAGATTTATGTTTTATAAGTTTAACTTAGTTATTTTGAGTTTTGATATCGAAAATTATTTTTTATATGAACACTAAGAAAGTAACTTAAATAAGACCACAAAACTTCTAGTTTTCCGTTCCTTATTATCACTTATTTTATTTTTGTCTTTATATTAACCAAAGAATCTTTTATAAAAAAACATATATTTCTTTATTCACATATTTTCTTCCTGAAATATCTTAGAATAATGTTGAATTTATATTTATTTTTCTGTCAGTGCGTAAAATAGTGTTCACTATTGTTTTCTCCGCCGCCACCGAATGGGGGATTTGTGCTTATCATTAATTATAATGTCGGCATGGAGGCGCGCGCATTACCATTTGGCCAAAATGGTCAATTGGATGGCTTAGACGGCTTTGTATAGTACATGGAAATCGGCTGGGAGTTATTGTGTGTGTGTCAGCGTTGGGGGAAGGTGAAGGACGCCACCTGTCGGTCAATGCAACAAGCTGAGTGCGAGCTAGTAGATAGTATCTCGTAGATACAGTAACTAATATGGTAGATATACTACCTAAAAGCATATTACGCATGCAAATAAGAGAGGGGAGTTCATGAAATTCATTCTGTGTATAATATAATTTTCCAACTCTTTAAATTAATTGTATAATATCTTAAAATATTGATTTCCCTTCAAGTTGATTGACTTTAATGTTGTAAAAACACATTAACTAATCGAGTTCGATGGCCTTTTTAATACTTATAATTTTTTAAAACAAGCTAACAACTGAAAGTGACATAAAATGGTTTAATTTTTACATCAAATCCATGCCCAACCTCACACCTTGTTAACCCCCCCAGCTGAGAGCGTCTTTGGCTTGGCCAAAAACCCGCAATACAACTTAAATTAGCCAACGAATCCGGCCTCCAGCTCCGCTTAATTGGTGGAAAGTAGCGTAACCGTTCCGGCCAGATTTCCAGATTCCGCGGCGATGGAACCGCTCGGCAGCCGACGGAGACAGAAGCCACTTGCTGGGCGCAGATGCCAAAAGGAAGCTGACAAGTTGCCAGCCTGGCAGCCAGGCCATAAAAGGAGCGGAGGAGATCCCGCCGGGCATTCCGAAATCGATTACGACTCGAAAGAACTCTCCCTCTTTCGCTCTTGCAAGGTGTTTATTAATAAAAATCCAAATATATTCCGTTTCGAGAGAGACGGAGGGAAGAGACGGAGAACGATGAGGACAACAGAAACAGTTGGTGGTACGCAAAGTGTTGACAATACCTCGCCGAGACTGGGACCGACTAAGTCCAAGTCGTTGGCACCGACTGCGCAACGACCTTCGGCTGGTACGGGTCCTGGTCCTGCAGCAATCATCGTTAATGATGGCAATGTCCTTGTGCGCCTCGATTTGACAAATCAATTTGTGCGCTAACAGCATGCGCTCTCGACTCCAGCACCGTTGCGAGTCAGTGGGATAACTCGAGGACGAAGCCGAGGACACACATGCACAGGACCTTGTGCTGAAAATATCTCTCTCATTTCCTTTACAGTCCTGTTGACAGGGATCACAGTACGAGTAGTTGAGTCCAGAGACCAAACCGAAATGTTTGCCAATATGGTTGGAATCTGTTTGGATGGATGGTGGTGGGCAAGTGTATCGTTAGATTAATGGGTCTCAAGGGGATAGAGATGTTAAGGTCATAAAATGTCGAGCAGGGTATTCTTTAATAACTATATTAAAATGTATTTAAAAGGTCCTTTAACATTATATATTAAGATTATAAAGATATATAGTAAGAGAGGTAAAAGTACTGCCTTCTTTTTGCAAGAAGTAATAATGAATATTCGGGAGAGAAACTAAAGTCTTATTTGTTATTATAATACTGCTCCGATTAAGTTGAAAGTTAACACAAAAGCAGAAGCTAACTTACCTTTAATTTCAGATATATATTTTAACTATAAATATTTAAGGATACTACTACTAGAAAATAAGTCATAACTTCGCATAATAAATTCTTCAATCAAAGAACGAGATATTCTTTGAGATCTTAATGACTTCATTCACTTTGATGGCTCCTCCTTAGTTTCCCTTAATCCGCCTGATTCCCCTATTATCCTTGACTTAAGGACTTTCATCCACTTCGCATATCTGCCATCTCCTATGCGCAGGACACCTCATTAGCAAGGATTATCGCTGCAGCTCGAAACCCTCTACCTAACGCTTCCCAGAGTCGCTCTCTACCTGGCTTCTCTGACTTCTCCCAACTCTGACTGACTGAAAGCTAAGCCTTTCTCGCTGTCCTGGCTTAACTCTTGCCTGCAAAAGGACGCGAAAAGGGGTTTGTGTCCTGGCTGAGCGCACGAGGACGAAGAATGACAGCAAATAAAAGTTTATGGCACCGTCGTAAATGGGCCGAAAACGAGTTGACCTGCAAGGAGGAGGAGTAGGAGGACGAGGACTGTGCGCCGTTTACTGCATTCTTCCTGGCAGCAAAGGATTATTTCGGAAACGGCCTAATCCTCGCGCAGTGCGAGCGGGACAGTGACGCTACAAATCCTTTCGCAACCTTAGGCCCGTCTCCTGGAACTGGGAAATTTTCGATTCGCAAACTCGCAAATCCTGCCCGGACTCTGGGTTAGTCCACCTTGCTGTCGAGTAAATATTTTGAGGTTTTGCGCTGCTTATGTGCCAGGAACGCCTGGCTTTATTGGTTCATCATTGGATCAGCAGGTACACAGGGATCTGCCCCAGATCGGACCGACATCAGGCAGGCAACAATTAATAAAAAATTAAATTAAGTTTCATCTCGCGAGGCGGCATCGTTGTAAATTACTGTTTTCCCTGCCTTTGATGTTCAACACTTTGTCAGCTCATTAATCACGGCTTGAGGGGAGGGCAGCACCAGCAGCAGCAGCAGAAGCAGAAGCAGAATGCTGGGACGTCCATGATCTCTGGGCAGCTCCAACTTCCAACTTCCATTATCGCCGCAGCAGCCTCTGCGTCTTGGAGGTTACAACGCCGAGCTTTTCCTTAGCTTGGCTGGGTAATTTCTGATCGCTACCGAAAATTAATGCGTAATATTTTGGATTTAATCATTTCCCGAACGCAGCTTTCTTCTTTCCCTACTGCGGCTACTGTGCCGGAGAATTTCCACCCAGTGGGAAGCGAATTAAAATTGTAATTGGTTTATTAACCCAGTTGGCCATGTCGGGGCGCTATTAAATTGGCATTAGAGTTCTCTTAAATGCCGCCAGAGATACGAGTTCTCGGGATTATGTCTCTCCGATCGGAATCAACTAGATCTGTAAGTGGATTTTGTGCAATTTTCCTGGCTAATCTCTGGTTCTACCTGGCAGATCCTTCGCCGAAACCTAAGTCGATTGTAAAGTCAATATTTACTTTTCCTCAAACAACGACTTGGAGTTTTTTCTAGATTAAAATAATAGAGATCAGGGTGTGCCTAAGGCTGTCTGAGCTGTCTGCGGACTCAAGGATACCATTTTTTCGGGTAATGACTTCATTAATTGCCCAGGCCTGGACACGTAGGATGGGCTGGAGATGAGAGGTGTGAATTTGAGGTAAGTCCGAACAAGGGCAATTACTCCGTTCGATGGAATCGAAGGGGCAATTAACACCTTGGTTGGAGCTGTCTTCGGATTCCGGGCTCTGATAGGCCATGATTTCTTCCCTTAGTATTTCGGGAGTTTTCTCTTTTTCCGGAAACTGCTGTCGTCACAGCTTGAGCAGGAGTTCCGAGAGCAATCTTCTTGCAACTGTCCCCTGTGGCGACTGTTGACGGATCTCCTGTCGGGTCCGTGGAAAGCTACGCGGCTACTTAAAGGCTCTAATGGCCCCGAGGATTTCCCAACCGTCCTGCTGCGAACAGAAGCGTGTCAAGGCTGCCCTGAATGGCCAGGACACTCCGAGTAAGAGATCTTTGGAATACGGGATAAATTAGCATAGGTATATTTATTTTCAAGGCACTTGCTACTTAGGTCTGCTACAGCTTAGTTGGTACTAGGTATTAGCTTAATTAGTACTAGGTTTTAGCTAGGCTTAGGTCTACGAATTGGAACTATTTCGGGGGCGAGTGTGGTAGAGGTTTTCCCATATGGAAAACGTCTGCACTGCCCCGCACAGAAGTGTGCTGTCTCCCCTGTTATGTACATCTTTGGCGGCTTGGCTGGCACCTGGCACCTGCTCCTGTCGGAGGAGGAGGAGGAGGAGGAGTCTATGTCAAAGAGGATCCCCTCTCAGTACCAGGAGTGATGATAGAACGGCTGCGGCGGCATCGCTGTGTAGTTGACCTTCGAGGGCGACGAGAAGGCGGCGGCATTGAAGTTCTGCGGCATGAAGTTCTGCGGCGGATAGTGGGGATGTCCGCCAGGGTACTGCGCATGCGGATGCGGATGGGCATGGGGATGTCCGTGATGGGGATGCCCGTGGTGTGGGTGCGAGTGGGCATGCCCAGGCGTCGAGGGATAGGCGGCGTACTGCGGCGTGTGCTGGTACGGATGGAACATCTGGTGGCCGGCCACCTCCAGAGCCTGGCTCGTCGAGCTCGTCGGAGTTCAGGGAGTCCTCCGGCGAGAGCGGCGCATTGGGACGCAGCGTCTGCATGGAGCTCCATCCGCCATACAGCTGGGATTGGCTGGCAGCCGCCACTAGGTCAGCGGTCTCCACCTTCAGGGCGGCCGACAGCTCCTCGCTTCCAGCACTGGCATTGGCCAGCGACTGCGAGGGATCGGCGCCGGAACTGCCTCCACTGGAGGTCACTCCCGCGCCACCACCCACAGCCGAGAGGCTGTTGGGAGTGGGCGGCAGCTGGCCAAAGCCGGAGGACACCGACTCGTTGGGGCTCTCGTTGCGCGGCATGTGGGTCTGGTGGCTTTCGGTCTCGCCGGAGCCGTAGACGGATCCCAGCTGGGTCTCGTAGCTAGACACAATGATGTTCTCCGTGGGCGTGGTGTGACCCGTTCCGCCCGGCATTATGTAGCTGGCCGTGCTGGCGGCGCCGTTGGGATTATAGAACTGATGGTGGTGCGGCGGTGTGGAGGTGAGTCCCGGCGAGAGATTGCTGCTGGCCACGGGAGCAGCGGCGGCGGCAGCGGAAATGGTCACGTTGGCGGCACTGCCATAGAAGTCGTATTGCTGCTGGTAGACGGTGGCGGCGTCCAGGGATCCGGGCATCATGGCCAGCGGCGCCATGCTGGACACGCTGGAGACCACGCTCGGCAGGGAAGTGGCCGTGGGCACATGGCTGACGGAGGAGACCACGCCCGGGGGCACGGCCGAGACGGAGGTGTGCTGCTTGCGGAGACGAGCCCGCCGGTTGCTGAACCACACCTGGATGCGGGCCTCCGGTGAGATTGGTGCGCTGCGCCAGCTCCTCCCTGGTGTAGATGTCCGGGTACTGGGTCCGCTCGAAGGCGCGCTCCAGCTCGTCCAGCTGCGTGGCGGAGAAGGTGGTCCGGCAGCGGCGCTGCTTCCGCTTCAGGGCGATGCCCGGCTCGCTCTCGCAGTCGGAGATGTCCTCGTCGGAGGGCTTGTTGTGATTGTGATGGCCACCGGACACGTCCGAGCCGCAGGAGCTGGACGAGGTCTTGCCCACGCCGCCGCCGCCGCTGGGCGAGCCCGAGGCGGAGGACAGCTCGTTGTCCAGCGGGGCATCGCGGCCACGCACCAGGCGCGAAATGGCCGAGACCGAGGGCGCGGTGCTTCTGTCGCAGACGCCCTCGCGGATGAGCTTCTCCCGGATCTCCCAGGAGAACATGCCCGGATTGCTGCGCTTGTAGTCCTCGATCCGGTTCTCGATCTCGGGCGTGGCAATTCTCGGCTTGGAGCCACCAATCACTCCCGGCCTGATGGAGCCGGTTTCCTGGTAGCGATTCAGGATCTTGGAGACGCAGCCGTGGGAGACGCGCAGCTGGCGGGAGATGACGCAGGGTCGGATGCCATCGGCGGCCATCTCGACGATCTTTAGGCGAATGTTGTTGGGCAAGGGACGACCGTTGATGAAGACTCCACCAAGTTGATTTACACGACCCTGGCCGCTGTTCATGTCTGCAAGGGAAGAGAGGGAGAAGAGGTCTTAGAGGCTTTTCCAATTCGCTAGGTAGCGCGGAGCGCGTGTCACTTGATTTACGACACCACCTTCGTCCGGAGTTGACTTCCCGGGAAGAGGGCAACAGCTCCGAGCGAAGGTCGAAGGTCAGAGGCGCGCGACTCTCCCGTCGAGCAGCTAATGGCCATTAGAGAGTCGCCGACGGCCTTGGACATGGCAGAGATCTTTCAGAGGTATCGGACTGGTAAGAGAGGGATCGGAACTGCCGGAGAGGAATCGGGATCTATGGGATTTCAGAAAGAGGAAATGGAGAGAGGTCTTAGAATTTAGAGAGATTTTAGGACTAAGGGAAATTTGTTCCCAAAAAGATCTTCTTTTGGGACGAAGAGTTTTTTATATTCCACAGATTGGAATAGGATTTTAAAGGGTTTTTAAAATATATAATAAAAAAAAACTTTAAAAGAAAGTTGTCCTTAATTTAAAAAGAAAACTTGATAATATAAAGCTTCGAGTTATAAAGATTAATTCCTAAAAGCTTGGACTTTTTAAGGAGTCTTAAAGGAACTCCCCTATCTAAAGGAATTCCATAAAGTTAAGAAGCTTTGGTACAACTCTTCTAGCTAGAGATATCACAGGAAGTTCCGATATAGCTAAGAAACTCACCTTGCATGGTAGAATATCCATTGAAGAAGGGTCTGTGCATGGCGGCAGCAAAGGCGGTTACGGTCATAGTTTCCGGAGCTCCAAGTTCCACAAAGTTGTCCCGGCTCACAACCGGCGGCGACTCAAACTTGGTGTTCTCTAATGTCAAGATGTTTGCGGTGTCACTTGGTATCACTTTAAAATAAGGCAGTTTCTTGGCGAGACTCTAGGGAAGTCATAGGTGAGCGTGGCGAGGTGTTAATTAACCGATTTGCAACAGTTTTGGTTTTTTTTGTAAGTTCTCTAAACCGATGTAATGAGGCAAAGACGAGGACGAGGACGAGATGCGTTGTGGCTCGTTGCGCAGTCTGTGCCTGACTGACTTCTCTCGCCGAACGTCGGCCAAGATCGTTGCCTTTCTGTGAAGCCGCTACCCAGACATCGGCCATGTCCCACTGCCACTTGGCAGGTAACCACCACGCGGACCAATCGCAGAGCCCTCTGCTGATGTTGCTCACTCGCACTTGCTGCGAGATCTCTGGGGTTATAGAGCAACCGTCTCGCTCAGCGCCGGGGGGCGTCTCAGCTCGAAAAGCGATGTTGAAAGGGAGAGAAAGAGAGAACTTTGGATGGGGGATTTTGGGAAACGGGGAACCAGGGAACTAGGGAGAAACCCCCATGCTTCAGAGGCTCCTTGGCAGTCCTTTCTGCCTCTGAAAGCTGATTTCCTGGAGGTTCCACTTGCTTCCGTAAAATCGTGTTCACTTTAAGTGGCGATTTTACACTTTACAAGCGTTATATATCCTTTATTTTTACCTCATTAGAGAGCTCTTAAGGAATTGGGGTATAAGTCTCGAGATAATATAAAAACTGACATAATTAGACATTCCTGAGGGTTCCACTTGCTTCCGGAAATCAAATTCGATATTCACTGGAACCCATAATGCAATCGAGTACGCATTTAACACTCTTTACAAGCGTAATATATCCTTTATTGATACCTCATTATAGATTTTGATGTATAAAGGCAAGAGTGCAGTCAATTCTCTGACAGTCAGAAGGTTGAAAACGGAACTAGTTAACGGAGATGTAATTCTCTCAGGACATCATCAGGTTTTATATATTAAATAAAATACAAGAACTACAAATATAATACAAAATGTTTCCTGGACAACAAAACCCAAGATCCCTATGAATATAGAAGGAAGTTAAAAAGAAAAGAAGTTCCCATAAATTGATCAAATACCTCTAATTAATGCTTTATATTGGACATTGTTCTTTTCCCTTAAGGAATAGGGTTACAGATATATATCCTCGCCATAACCATATCCTTGTCACGCTTTTGAAACCATTATGCTTCGGTGCTCAGGGTGCTGGCATCGTTGCGTTGTTACCTATTCTCTGGACTCGGCGTGAGTTTGATTAATTATGGAATTTCACGCAACAGAGACCCTCAAAAAGAAGTTAAGTAAAACCGCTGGAAAAAGAAAGCGCTGAGCGGGAGAACTCCGAAGCCGGGAACAACAATGGAGAGCGCCAAGTGTTGGGAGGAGAATTAATGATGGAACCCGGTGGAAACGCCAGCGAGGAAATCGGTCCACAGACCGGTCCACGTGACGAATCCAGAAACCTAGATCCAAGTCCAGTTGCCGATCAAGGACAACGGAGGCCGCAAGCCAACAAAGGTTGGGTGTCTACTGGTCGGTGCGGCAGCCCGTTGGGAATTTGGTTAAGCAAACCCAACGGGAGGAGATCCGAGTACCCAGTGAGGAGTCCCGGACATTTGAGCCTAGCAGGATAGCAAAATCCCCGACGACCTTGAGTCGAAGGTGACCTTGATTGGCACAGAAACATATACGAAGATATTTCCATTGGGGAAATCGCAACCAAGGAGGCGCCGCAAACCCCGATCGATTCGCGATTCGATGCGATCCTCGTTGATTTCACAATTTAGGGGAACAATGAGCGCTGAAAAGGCAACTCATATAACGCTAATTTCGCGCTATCAACGCCTGCAAATGTCCTGCAACAGCATCGGGAGTTGGCAAGGCGAAAGGACCTGGCCGAGAGATGCAGGAAACAGTAGGAGGCAGCGGAACCATAAACGCTGCGAGCCAACTTCGAACGCATTTCCACGAATTGGCCAGCGGGAAAATGAAGACATATCCGTGCCATGAATAGGGATGCTAAGAGACTTTTTATGATGCCACCCAGGGTGCTATGAATGAATATCATCCTCGTGATCGTCGTCAACTTTCGCCAGCGGATCCGGATCCGTATCCCTCGTACCTGCGCAAGTAAGTAAAACGCTTGGACTAGGGATCCTCCAGGTTGATATATAGGATGGGCTGGGAAAGGCTCGTGCAATCGATTCTGGCAAACAAATAACGCAATAATCTATGGAGACATTGTATAATCGGGCAGATTTCCTTTTCAAATCCAAAAGAAAACAATATTAAGCCTTAGGTCAAGTAGAGTTGGGGATGTTCAAGAGACAATCATATTTATTTTCCTATCAACCTTTTTGTTTAAAGCCTTCAAAAACATATAGTTTTTCTTGCTCATTTTAGTAAATTAATATTTATTTACTTAATGACCTTAAATTTAAAGAAATCATAAACTCAATTAGTTTTTGGGATTTAATTTCTTTTAAAAGAATACTTAAGCCAGTTGCTGAAGAAATAAATACGCAATTGTTTTACTTTAAGGTGTATCCAATTTAATTTAAAATCCTAAAGTTTTCTAAGACTTGTTTTGTAAAGACACTTAGAACACATTGGTAAAATATATAAATTGTATTAAATGTAAGATTTAATCCATTCGCTTTAGTTGTGCAACACTTGAAGATTTGTTTTGCTTGCTATGGCTTAAATTTCTATTTTAAACTAAGTCCCACTTAGTAGTTTTTTTTTTAGTAATTTCTTATTAAAGATCGTACATTAAATTATTTTATTTTTATCAATTTCTACTTATTTTAAAAGGAATTAAGTGCCTCTACTATGTGATCTGCGTTAAGAATGACAGAACGCACAACGTCTCACGTACCTAATCCCTCCTCTGAGACTGCTGTCCACATATATGTATAAGGTATTTTTCACGTATAACGTTCCCTTCCTCTAACTACTGAGTAACCCCTAGTCGATTATTCTCGCCTCCTCATCTTCTACAATATTCCTTTCCATCTTTTCTCCTCTCGATTTCCGCTGCTGTTGTGTGTTTGGCAATCGATTCGCTTTGGCCGGACGTAATGCGGTCTGTTGTCACACATTGGAACGGCCTTGATTGTTTCACGTTCCCTGCGCCTAATGTCTTTATCAGGCCTGCCTTCCCTTCCGTCGAGTTGGATGCTGTGCAACCAATTTCCATGCCCAGTGGCCACGAAAGGCTCTTCCTTCCCACAGAACTCTCGGCGGGATGCTTAGATAATGTACTATTTAGAGCCATGATTTCTAGAAATAAGGAAATTCTGAACGGAATATCTTAACGTACCATGGCATGCCATGGCCCAGAGCATCATATATTATTCTTGGTTACTTTTTCTCTCTGTATTTAAAATGCAAAGAAAATTGTTGTAGACTTAAGGTACTAGAAAGCTGTAGAGGATTTAAAATAAATCAAAACAAGCAAGGAAGCTAAGTTCGAAAAGCCGAAGTTTACATACCCTTGCAGTTTGCAAATTAGGAAAGGCATAACGAAGCCAAAATTGCATATATCTCAATTTGAATAGCTTTTCTGTGCTAGTTTTCACAAGATTAATAAATCTGCACACTAAGTTTAGAAATAAAAAAAAAAGTTTTTGATTATTTTCGAAATTTTGATTGTAAGTAATTAAGATTTTAATCTATCACTTTCTTTTTCGGTATTTGAGGCTCCCAAGATGACCCAAAATTCGGCAAATATAATATGATACCCCCTGCAAGGGTATTATTAAAGTATTTTTATTTAAACATTTAATTTGACATTTTAGTTTTACTTTGTTTATCCCTATCTTCCCCTTGATGTCTGATCTGATTATTATTTTAAAGAATTTCTTCTTATTCTGGCTTGGTATTAAGGATATAGCAGATTAACACGTTATTTTCTAGCTTATGTCCCAAAAGCCACTCTTGATCCTCGCGCATTCTGCGCTGATCCTCAAATATTTCCCTCAACCCGACAGACTGCCGGGCGGCGATTGACTTTTCGCATAATCCACAGTAAGTTTTGGTAAATACGAGTAGTCCCAGTAAGGGGGCAGGCCATCCCTCCGACTCCGCGACTCTGCAGAGGAGAGTTTTCTCCGGAGCGATCGTAAAACGAAATCCGCGCTAAAGCATGCAAACAAATAGCGGCAAAGTGCGAGATTAGAGGGAAAGTCGCACCAGCTTAGGCCGATCCTGGATGCCGTAGATCCCGCTGATCGCCAGTTGACTTTTTCAAATATTTTGGAAAAGTTCTCGAGTGTTGATCGCACGATTATAGCGGATAATCGCATTACAGTCCGACGTTTTATTGATCAACATTTGTAAACGATTGGCCATGGCTGCATTTCTGGGTGGGACGCGTTAAACCCGGCGAACCGAGGAATCCCAGGTAAGGAAAGGATTCGCAGTGCCAAATACTGCGGCTTAACGCAGCCCACGCCCACCCGAACGCAGGGCGGGGAGCCGACGAGGGCCTTTCCCGATGCCCCGATCTCTGCGATCTCTCCGATTTTCCGATTTCCCGGGCGGCGATCAGCAGCACGGCGAATGCGATTAACCCTTGCTCTCGGTAGCAGTTTAGCCGGGCTAATTGAAGGCATTAGTTATTTGTGGGTCGCGAGGTGGCTTCCGCGGAACTGCTTTGTCTGCAAATTAGCATCTCTCATGTGGCTCGATCGGATCGGAGGCGACCTCGGCCCTCGCCCCTGTCCACAATCCGTTGGTTTTGGCACCCCGACCGCACCATGGATTCGTCATGCGCTGAGGGCAGGGCACTCCATGTGGAAAAGTCAGAGTAGGATTCCCTCATTTAAAGGCTTGATTTTTAAACAAAAATTAAAATATGTTTAACTACTGCTTCCTGAAATAAACTAATGCATAAATCATACGACATGGCTATAATATTCGTTGGTAATAAAAGGAACTCGAACTTGTTCCCTGTGTAACTTTGACGTCGCTACGTCTGGCGGATATTTCGCAGGTCATTTAGGTTTGTAAATATCTGCAGGGCAGAAGGCAGCCTCGCTCAGGGGCAAAAGGGGAGCCCCTGCCACGTACACCCACTTTCGAGAAACTCATTAGCCTGAGGCACAACAAAACAAAACCCAACAATCCAAGCCAATCGACTGCTAAACGCTGGCGGCACACATCTGAGGCGGTGGCCAACAAATTGATCATTAAACAGAAGGCGCAAAGGTAGGCGCAACCCATCGTTGTCCAACAGCAGATCAGCATCAGGTCGAGATCAAACACCTGGGCCAGGGCTTGGGCCTGGGCCTCTATCTGGACCTGGACCTGGCCCTCAACCTGCCGAAGAAAGTGACGAGGCCGCGACGTCAACAAGATTAATTTGTTTTCCGGCCAGAGCCGTCGAGTGGTTCCATCTCCAACTCCGTCGGATTTCCCATCACAAACAACAACCTGTTGTCCGGTTCTTCGATCTGTAATTGCTCTGCTTTGTGGCATCGATCGGGGATCGAAACCCTATATGGCATCATTAGTTACCAGTGGAGTATGAGTCCATAAAGTAGGTGGCGTTTTTCTCACATCTCGCGGGATTGGATTCTGTGTTGGTTGTTGGGGGCATCTTCGGCGGCGTTTGTCCATTAGCCACGCTTCGGATCGGATGTATGCGAATTTAAATAAAATTATTCAATTGTTTCATTAATCACCTGGCCCCGTCCTGCGTTTTTCCCGATGTGTTTCTTTTAAAAAATGCATTGCAAATGGAAAATGATTTCCAGAGCCTGTGATTATTTATAGATTAGTATAAGAAGAGAGGTAGGGAAAGCTATGTTAAGATTAGGAAAAGAGTTTTGAGCTTTAAATATAAAGTGTATTTATTAATTTAGAGTTCGACATTTAAGGTTTAGAGATACACAAAAGATGGTGAAGAAATATAATCTAAGGAGGAAACAAAGCAACTTTAAACCTATTGAGATATTTGTAGCTAACTTTAAATATTTTTATTAATTACTTAAATTAAGAAACTTACGATTTAGAAGATATAAATCTTTTTAGGAAATACTTTGATAAATATTCTCACTCTAAACGTATCAAAACTTTTGTTAACCCTTATTAAATACTACTGCCCTTTAGGGGTATTAATTAGAGGCAATTCCTCAACCACTTGAAAAGCAACTCTTCCAAAACATGGATTGAAAACATAAAAAAATAAACTTCCATATATTTATGTGCAGCGGCTGCCGATAAAAAGGCAAGCATGGCGAATTGGGAGGCTGCAACCGAAACGCACACTTAATTTCCGCTTAATCAAACAGAACAGCGACCAGGGGCAGTCGCATCTACCCACATCATCTGGAGCAGCAGACGACCCTTCTCCTCCGCCTCCTCTTGGGATCCATCCGCTCTTCCCTTGATGGAAACGTGCGACAGACGCAAGGGCTCATTTGCATGGGCACTTTGATGGAGAGCGATGGGTGTCAGAGCGTGAAGAGCTCGCCCCATTGCGCAATGGTGGATGGCTGGTGGGAGTCTTGGAGAGCTGCGAGCAGTTGTCTTCGTTCAAAGGAAAACTGAGAGTTTTCCAGGAAAAATTGCCAACCCTGTAATCGCAATTACCATGGCCCAAATATCAAACGAGAGCGGTAATCACGTCGCGATCTTTGCAAAGCCAAAAAGTTATCAAAAGAAAAAATAAAAGTAAATAAATTTAAGAACTCTGTTTCATCCAGTAAAATCTTGGAAGATTGGGGAAGTAATACTGGCTAATAATAATGAATTTAGAGTAAACCTCTTTAGAAACTTTCCCGTCAATGGTTGTCAGTAAGTAGGCAATGCTTTTTTACAAAATTTACTTTGAAAGTCTATACTTTTGTATTATTTATTTTACAACGATCGGAAATTTATTAAACAGTCTAAAATCTATTCCAAGCATTAAATTATTCTAGAAATATACTCTTAGTTTCATAATAACCAAATATTTACTATAATCGCTAGCCTTGTGCAGTCACACGCCAGACCTGAATCCTAAATAAATGCCAAGCTCATATAAAACCGCAATTATTGCCATTACCGAACAATCGCGGAATCCATTATGCCCTGATCAGTGGATCGTAAAATCGCGCCTCCTTCGCTGGAAGGATGCTGAAGAGTCGAAAAAATAAAAACGCTGCGATCAGCGACCGTGAAATCGCAGCCAATATATGTTAAAATACGGAAAGGTTGTATATCCTCGCAAAGTTCCCGAAAAAAAATATGTGTGTGCGCGCAGGCGAGGAAGTAAAATGCGAGAGAGGATCCGGATCCTGATGTCTATTTTATGACGGTTAGGATCTGGGGTTCCGTTCCTAGCACTCTTCTCTGAAGGTTCAGGTAGGGCCCAAAGTCCAGCGACCGATTATATCCGAATAAACAACTTTATGGCGATTCGTTTGTTTAGCTAAAAATTATGTCAAAAAAGAGCGAGTTTCGTTTTATTGGGATCGGGTGTGAGGGCCATTGTTTTGGCCAGCGAAGGGGTTTTTACGTTTTCGACTTTTGTTTTGACTTCTTGACGGTTGTCTTGACTTTTCGAACCGCTTAGATTCTGGGAAAGTCGAGTTTGAACGATTTTTTTAATGCTATTGAGTCCAAAATTGTAGGTTACTCTTCTGTCTGGAAGAAAATGGTTTATTTGCCTCTAAAAAGGGGAATTTTCTTGAAAAAACGGAAAAACAAATATAAGGGAAAATGTAGGGCAACCCATAAAAAAGTGAAATTTCCATTTCAAGCAATTGTAAGCATTTTCAGGCGGGTTGACCCGCCCTAAGCCGCAAATAAAACACCAAATTATGCATTATTTCGGACTAAGCTCCGCCCACGCTGTGTACAGGGAATCCGAATCCGAGAAAACTCCGCCCCAAGTGGAGGGAGAAACACACACAAAATTTACCACAATACTGCGCTGCCCTGCGTGGGCGTACCGAATCGCAGATTCGTCTTGCTCTTCTGGTAAACCGTGCGGTTAAAGTTGAAAAACAGCCAGCCCAGCCAATTGACCATATGAGAGGAATCGAAAAAGCAAGCGGGGTTCCTCTTTTTTCCAATGACCTTCGGGCGGGATTGGACTCCCTACTGCAAAATCCATATGTCCCTGGCCACGATGGGTGTGACGTCCTGGTTTCGGAATTGGTCGCGCATCAGAGTCGCCGTTAAAGAGTGACCTTGGCGGATTTGCGACCCCTCAGCACTCAGCTATGTGCGGTTTGGGTTCTGGTCGCAGTTCGGTCGCCGATCTTCGTCCACGCACAGCAAGGTGCACAGCCCGGGGAGTGTGGTGTTTCGCAGAACAACCGTAAATATTTTGGGTGATTATTTTAGATAATCTTCAACTAATGTCCTTGGATTGTCTCATTTTGTTCGCCAAAAGAGGGATGTAAGAGCGCTTGTTGCTAAATGGTGATTTACTAGTCGACTCTTTGGAGTTCCGGGCTTGGGTAACACAAACCATTAAAGATAAACCAAAAATAATGTTAGGTCAAATTCTTAAGTTAATAAATATGCATATTGTTTATAAATAAAAAAGAAATATTTTCATTGTCAATTTTTAAAAATTTTAAAAGCGATTTAAATGCTGAATTGGAAAATATAAGTTGGGAAATTAAAAAAAAAAATTTTCTGTGTCAATTTTTGAAAATTTTCATGATGTAACCCCTTATGAAATTTTGGAAAATTGTCCAAATTTAGTTTCCTGTTTGTTTTTCAATAATTTGAATTTAAATAATTAAGATTTTAATGGAGAACCAGAAAATATATGGCTTTTGGCCAGTTTTAGCTATATAAACATACCTCAAATTGGCGCATTTTGGGTATTCGAAAAATATGAATATTTTTTGGACAATTCAAATTTAAAAAAGGCATTAGTAAGCTAAAACAGCATATATTTAAATTCGAAATGATTTTCTGAGCTATGAAATCATGCTCGACGAGTTTTGCTTACGTAAAAAATCGTAACGTTTTTGTTCACTTACGTAGTTTGCTTTCGTCTCGTTCAGCCAGTGTGACCAGTTCCCGAAAAGGTGGAAAATCCGTGGTTTTTATTTGTCAAATTTCAGGATTATTAACGGTTGATTTTACAGCTCTTTTAGAAATAACGAACGTGAAACCTGCCCAAATTACACAATGTCCGACGAAAAGAAAAACGGCGATGAATTAAACGACCTGCTGGACAGTGAGTACCGGCCGCGCCCCCATTAGCGATCAATTAGTGACCTCCTTACATAACGCGCACTGTGTGTCAAACGCACACCTTGCCTAATTGAATCGTTGCAGGTGCTCTGCAGGATTTCGACAAGAGCGGCAGCGGAGGCGACAAACAGGAGAAGGCCAAGGCCGCGGATGGAGCAGCCACCGAGGAAGCCGAGGGCTCTGACGACCCCGATGCGTTTTTCATGTGAGTCACAGGCAGATTGCCACATCTCTTCTGCCCAGTAATGATGTGTGCCATCACTTGAACTTTGTATTCTGACCCTTCGCCGCATTGCAGTGAGCAGGCCAAGGTGTTGGCCGATCGCATGAACACGCTCTTCGGGGGCCCCAACACGCCCACCGGCGATATTCCACCGCTCCCGCAAGATCCGGACCAGATCATGGCCGGGTTCAAGAAGATGGCCGAAGCAGCTGCCCTTACGCTCAGCGGCGAAAACTCTGCCACCGACGAAGACGTGTCCAAGTATTCCGACAGCATTTCGCAGGCCCTGAAGGGTCTGCAGGAGGGATCGGAGAACCTGACTGCGCCCGCATCCGAGAACGACATAGCCAGCATGTTTGGCTCCCTGAACCTCGACGGTGTACGTTAAATACTTTATGCTTCTCTTATGTTGCCAAGCAATTAATAAGTTCGGTTCTTAGCAGAGCGGCGAGGCCGATGGCAACATGTTCCTGCCCTTCATGGAGGGCATGATGCAGAGCCTGCTCTCTGCGGAGATCCTACTGCCAAGCATCCGGGAGCTGCTGGAGAAGTACCCGAAGTACCTCGAGGAGAACGACGCCAAGCTGTCGGCCGAGGACAAGGAGAGGTAAGCGCAGTAACTGATAATCCATAAGTAAACACTGACAAATGATCTCTGCAGATACCAGAAGCAAATGGAACTATACAAGGTGATTGAGGGGCATTTACAAAGCGAGAAGCCTGAAGATTCGGCCGCCGTCAAGCGTGAGAAGTTCCGCGTGGTGCTGGACGACATGCGCAAGCTGCAGGACTACGGACAGCCGCCGCCAGAGATTCTGGCCGAGACGGGCGGTGACCTGCCCTTCGGCGATCCCACAGCCGCTGTTGCCGGCGTCGGCGGCGGTGCCAATCCCCAGTGCCCCACCATGTAGTCTGTGGCGGAGACCAGTCGTCTCGTGGTGTGCCAATTGGTTAACTGTTGAGTGTTGCACATTTAGGCTAAGCAATTTGTATTTTATTTTACTCCCGACAAAACAACGTGGCGGTCGCTATTGGTTATATCTCTCTTCGAGCAAAGTCGTCAATTGTATTATCATTTGGTTTATTTACGTTATCATTATAACTAAATACAAGGCATGGAAATGCACCTAAAGGAAGAAGCGACGTCGCGACTCCATGGCATGGCGCTTGTTGCTGATGATCCAGGCGTAGTCGCCCGTCTTGCTGTCGAAGGTTCCCTCCTGCAGGGAGCGCAGCTTGAGGGTGAATCGGGGTCCCAGTTCGCGCAGCTTCACGCGCTTGCCCTCCTTGGTGAACTCGTAGCGATGGTGGCGGAAGAAGATGTAATCGCGCTGGTTGTGGAACGTCACTGCGCGGCGACCGCGGAACTCTGGATCGTGGTGGAACAGGGCGCCCAGCATGCGGCCCACTGTCAGACCCAAGCGAGTCGTAAAGTTGTTCAGAATCACCTCCGGCCTGTGCTTTGTTATCTCCTTGTGGTCGCGCTTTATGTCCGATGTCAGCTTCACGTTGGACAGCTTGAAGTGGGCGGTGGGGCCGTTGGGCAAGTGGATGACCAGCAGGCCGTTGGGCTTGCGGCGATCCTCGTTGACAATGACCACATCGGTGAACTGCTCGCGCTCGGCGCTCTTGCAGATCTTCTTCACCGAGGACTTGTTCCTGATCTTGACCAGGGCGTTGGGGAAAATGCGCGACAGTTCCAGGCCGAACTTGCGCGTCTTAGTTACCGGATTGTCGGCGAAGGTGATCAGGACCTTGGGCTCGTAGGAGCGCTCAAAGTACGAGCTGAAATCGTCCAGTTCCAGTTCTTTTTGTAACTCTTCGTTGTCCGAGTCGTTGAGATTGGCCACCTCTGTCTGGTCCTTCTCGCGAAGGCTCTCGATTGTGTGGCCCGGATTAGCAGGAAGTCCGGCCTTGCGTCTCGCGCGGCGCTCCTGCATCTTCTTCTTGTGTTTTTCCTTCTTCATCTTTTTGAAGAGCGCCATGCGCTGCTCCTTGTTACGCATCAAGCTGAGAGGATTAAGGACTGGCAGGCGCGGCGTCTTGTCGTCCTCTTCATCTTCGTCGTCGTCGTCGTCCTCCTCCTCATCATCATCTTTATTCTCGCCTTCATTGTCATCCTCGCCTTCAGCCTGATCTGTTTTTGGCTGTTTCTTGCTGGTGGATGGGCCATCATCGTCGCTGCTGTCACTGTCTGGTTCCTCGTCGTGGAACTCCACGTCTTCGGCCTCCAACTCGGCAAAGCTCGAATCACTGTCCGAGTCCTGCTCCACCGGGGCGGATTTGCGCTTAGTTTTAGACATTTTAAAATGCAAGTCAATTAAAACAAATGTAAGCGGCACGTGTTTATATTCTTCTTCCTCCGCTTGCCATTCGCTCGGAAACGTCGACAGCGAATATTAGGAAATTTTTATATTTTAAAACGGTCACACTCCACTTTCCGAGCGCTGCACATTTTGCCGCTTTATTGTTTATTTTTTGTTATTAAGCAAAATGAATTTACTGCCGAAAACTCGCGAGGAATTCGCGCAGACGGACTACTGGAACGAATTCTTCAAGAAGCGTGGAGAAAAGGCCTTCGAGTGGTATGTATTTCTGTGTTTCGTATGTCTCGAAAGGGACTCTCCACTACAAGGAAGCAACATGTGTTTTTTGCCTATTTTAAAATAATTATTTTAAAAGGTATGGCGAATACCTGGAGCTGTGC
The DNA here is from genome assembly GCA_014170255.2 of Drosophila triauraria. Classification (NCBI taxonomy): domain Eukaryota; kingdom Metazoa; phylum Arthropoda; class Insecta; order Diptera; family Drosophilidae; genus Drosophila; species Drosophila triauraria. Next base: position 10,072,516 of record CM024334.1, on the reverse strand, counting down.
GACCAAATACACAAATACATCAAGCCGGCGGACAACATTCTGATGCTGGGATGCGGCAACTCCAAACTGAGCATGGACATGTACGACACGGGATTTCGGTAAGGATGTGAGGTGAGGCAACGGCAACCCCCCACCAAATTGTCGCGAAAAACTATTGTGTAGGAAGGTGTGTACACCATGGCAAAATGGGCCTTTCCCAGACGAGAAAGTGATTAAATTTGCATATTATCATCCCGTTTCCTATTTAATTCCAGCTCGCAATTGTTACCCTTTATTTGTCTTAATTATGTATACCCTTGCAGAGGGTATTATAATATTGTCCAGAAGTTTGCAACGCAGTGAAGGAAGCATCTCCGACCCCATAAAGTATATATATTCTTGATCAGCATCCCCAGCCGAGTCGATCTAGCCGTGTCCGTCTATTCGTCTGTCTGTCCGTTGCTACGCCAACTAGTTTCTCAGTTTTTAAACTATATCCTGAAACTTTGAAGATATAAAATTGACAGATTTTCAATAATCAAATTAAAGACTGCAAAGGTATACAAACTTCGGCTTACTGAAGTTAGATTCCTTTCTTGTTTGTCCAAAAAATATATCACATTTTACAAAATATTTTCGTACCCCAAAAATGCGCGAATTTTATGTTTTCTTGGCATCCTCTTGTAGCCAATAAGAGAGTGATGGCCAAAAGCCGTATATTTTCGGAATCGCCATTAAAATCACAATTACTTACAATCAAAAACTAGCACAGGAAAGCATTCCAAATTGAAATATATGTTATTTTAGCTTAGTTATGTAATTTTTAAACATTGATTTGTCCAAAAAAGTTATCATATTTTTAGAATTATTTTCGTACTCCAAAAATGGTGGAATTTGAGCCTCTTATAGCCAAAAAGGGAATGATAGCCAAAAGCCGTGTATTTTCTGATTCGTCAATAAAATTGTAAGCATTTAAAACCAAAATATTGAAAAATAGAAAAAAAAATGTCGATGGATTTTTAAAATTTTGATAAATTTCTAAACTCAATATGCAAATTTAATATTATAATAAAAGCTAGCACGGGAAAGACTACCAATTTGAAATATATGCAATTTTGGCTTAGTTATGCCCTTTATAAATGGGCAAACTGCAAGGGTATGTAAACCTCGGCTTTCCGAAGTTAGCTTGTTTTGAATTTAATTTTTATATTATATTTAAAATATAATTTAATTGTTTTTTATTTAAGGAACATAACAAACATCGATATCTCACCAGTGGCTGTGAAGAAAATGCTGGAACTGAATGCCAAATCCCGGCCAGATATGAAATTCCTGCAAATGGATGCCACAGCCATGACATTTGCGGACGAGAGCTTCTCGGTGGCCTTGGATAAGGGTACCCTGGATGCCCTATTTGTGGACGATGCCCCGGAGACCAAGCAAGTGGTGGATAACTATTTCAAGGAGATACTAAGGACCATGCGGTGGGTGATCATATTATTTTTATCAACTTACTATTTTAAGGAAAATGTGTCTTCTTGCTTTTAGCAATGGTGGTCGCTATGTGTGCATATCCCTGCTGCAGGAGCACATACTCAACTTTCTGCTGGAGTTTATGCCCAGAAATAATTGCATGCTGCGAATCGTTCACTGCCTGGGAGTGGAGCAGGCCAACAAGGAGAAAAGTTCCGACGATGCCTTAACAATGCCCGTCTTCGTTGTGATAGCCACCAAGTTCAAGAGTCTTCCCATGCCTGTAAGTAAAAATACCTATTTTATTATTTATAAATTTAATATGGCTATAACTTGCAGCTCCTTGAGTTTGGCTTCGGCAGCGACAAGATGCAGCGATTCAGCACACCGGCAGAGCTCATCAATGCCGTTTCCTCGGTGCAAAAGGCAGCTTTAGTGTGCAATGGCTTGGCCCGCACCAACATTGCTGGGCACAACGAGGTGACAATGGATCTGCACAGACCATCGGAACCAGCCCCTCGCTATACCATTCACATTCTGGACCAGCCGCCAGCCCGAGGCCTCGGCAAGTATGCGGCGTTTATTGTTCCCCAGGGCAGAGAGGTGGAGTGGTTGTTTGCCACGCCGACGGGGCGAAAAAAGCTTCAGGACTCGGCCAAATTCCAGCGACTGGCTGTGGTAACCCTGCATCGTGACCAGTCTTACAGTACCTTGGATGAAGTGAAGTCTGAGCTGGCTGATAGCATAAAGAACCTCTCCCCAGCTGGGCTCAGTGAACAGATTCCTTACCTCTCGCTGGGCTCCGATGTGGGCAAAGGGAGACTCTGATTTGTGGATTCTCCAAAATATCGGGAGATTTTCGCATCGAAGAAGTGGAGGCCAATGGCAAGACTCTGCGACGGCTAATATTCCTCAGCAATCAGTTTGTTGTGCAGTCGGAGGCTTTGGTTAAGACAAGTAAGGGCGGATATTAATTTATACACTTAACACTTTAATAATGGAATTTATTTTCAGTAAAAATCAGGGGCAACAAGGAACGAAAGAAGATCGACTTTGGCTACTTGGCTTGCCAGCACCATCTCTACATGTCTGTGGGAGTCCAATTGGCGACCACGCTGCAGAATCCCAAAAAAGATGTGGAAAAGGATGTTCTAGTCATAGGACTGGGAGGCGGTGGCCTGTGCAGCTTCCTTCATGCCGCTTTACCGTGGGTTTTGAACAAGTCTAATATATTTATGGTTTGTTTTACTAATTTAAAGCATTTCCTTTACAGTCAAACTAGAATTACGGCTGTGGAAATTGATCCCATCATGCTGGAGGTGGCCGAGCAGTACTTCGAGCTGAAACAGGATAAGCGCTTCCATGTGGTCATTGACGATGGCCTGGCATTTGTGGAGCGCTGTCGCAATGAAGGTGGGGAATGTGGTTTCGATTGAATCTTCTAATTAATCTAAGAAAATATAAGCTAACACTATTTTCTCTTTCCAGATATTCACTTTGATGCCGTTTTGTTCGATGTGGACAGCAAAGATCTCAGCCTGGGCATGAGCTGCCCGCCCCAAAGCTTCCTGGCCAACGAAATCCTGCAGCACATCAAGGAGATCATTGGTCCGAAGGGTCTCTTCATGCTCAATCTTGTGTGTCGCGATGAAACGCTTCGTAGCGAGGCCATTGACAATTTGCATAACGTTTTCCTCGCAGTTTGTACCTACAAACTAGACGAGGACATCAATGAGATTGTGTACTGCGCCAACGATGTCAAGTACAACTCGGTTGAGCAGTGGAAGAAAAGCTTGGGTACCGCCGGCAGGACTTTGAATAGTGCTGTCAGGGACACCAAGCTGGCCAGCGAGGATGCACTCGAGGTGGCCGAGTTCCTCAGCGATTTGAAAATATAATAATTTATATAATAATAGTATAATCCTATCAGTACAGAGACAGACCATGTTTTTAAATAAATGTTAATTATATATTTATTTATAAATAAAGACTAAACTAATTAACTAAGTGTATACATGTAGAAATTGCTAAGAATAACAAACTAAATGTGTGGCAATAATTTGCAAATGTTTCGTTCACTTAAAGTACAGACATAGTCGTGGGATTAGGCGGACATATAGCAAGAATATAGCAATATCGTGGCTTGGAATATAAGCTACGCCAAGCAAGCGGACTACAAAATATACATAAGTACTATACTTAAATTTGTTGTTTTCGCTTAACAGTCATTTGCATTTCACTGCAACACAAAAAGGAACTCTAATCATTCCGTCTCGAGCTTCTCGTGCCTCCTCAGAATCTTCTTCGAAATATATAATAACAATTTATTTGTACACACCGTCTATCGTAATCAATTTTGCAACCCCAAGCGGATCAACACACACTCCAAAATTACAAAAATGAAAAATAGGTAAATGAAAAGTCACTGGGTCTGGGTCTGGTTCGGGGCTAAAAATCAAAGGCCTTGCGAAATAGGTTGTTGAAAGCGCGCTGCTTCTTCTTGGTGGTGGATGAGGTGGTGCTGCCTCCACTGCCGCTCCCGCTCCCGCTGCTGCTGCTGGCCAGACCCACTCCATTGCCATTGCCATTGCCGTTCGGGGTGACCCGGCCTTCGCCGGAGGAGAGTATCGCCTCGCCTAGTATCCGGAAGGAGTTCTGAGTGGGGGTGGCACTGGTGTTTAGGGGGAAGTTGACCTCCGACAACGAGGAGCTGTCCAAGCTGGCGCTGGGCAGGCTCTTGCTGGCCAGCTTCGCCTGCTGCTGCTGCTTCTCGCTCCGCCTGAGGCGGTACCACTCCCAGGAGGTGGGCTCGTGCACCGAGTGGCTGTTCTTGATGCCACCATTGAAGGCGTAGCCCTTGTTTTTGCTCTTGCTGAATGGCGACTTGAAAAATGCTGGCGAGGACAGGCGACGTGATTTCTTTGTCCCCTGCTGCTCCTTGCTTCCCGGCTTCCCCGCACCGTCAACCGTGTCCAGTATCTGATATCCGGAGGGGCCCTCGGGCATAAATTCATTGTACGCCAAATCGCTGTTGGGCAGAAAGTTCGCCAGGTCGTCGTCGTCCAGCATTAGGCTCTCGTCGAAGTCGCTCTGGGTGGCCGGCTCCTCAGCCAGCTGATCCTGCGTGAAGCTCGCTGGCGCGGACTCCTGGCGTTTGAGAGCCTGCTGTTGCTGAGATTTCTTCTTGCTCGCCTTCCCGGAGCTCTGCTTTTGGCTCCTGAGGGTGTCCACATCGAAGAACTTGTCCGCTTGCTCGCTGGACGGCGGCTCAGTGGTGTCCAGACTGTTGTGCCAGGAGTGCTTGGCCCCCTTGCGACGGTGCAAGGAGCCCGGACACCGGCGCTCATCATATTGGCGGCTATGTTGTTGTTACTGCCGTAGCACACGGAAATCTTACGCTGCCTGCTTGAAGGATCCTCCTGCTCCTGCTCCTGGGCGTTGTTGTCACCGCACTCCTTTAGAATCAGCATGGCCTCCTCGCTGGGACGCCGCTGCTTGGGCGAGGAATGGGGCAGCATCTGCTCGTAGGACTTGCGGCGATCCAGTTTGGGCCTAATGGGAGCCACAGGTTGACTGCCGTCCTCCGTTTTTATGCTGCTGCTGGCGGCGCAGCTTGCGATAGTAGACGGTGCCCAGGACAAGCATAAGAAAGATGCAGGTGCCCACGATGATAATGACCAAGATGCAGGCCTGCACTTGGTAGCTCAGCGCCCGCACCTCGCCGGCCAGCTCGGCGCTCTGCTGCTGGAAGAGCTGCTCCTGTTCCACGTAGCGGCGACTCTGGTCCTCCAGCTGGCGCACCGTCAGCGTCTGTTGCGTCAGCGTCTGCTGCAGCTCCTCCACCTGCTTCTTGTAGCGCCGCGAGAGCTCCTCCAGGTACTGTCCCGGACAGCGACATGTTCCGTTCGAGCGCCTGCGGAAGACAGAAAGCGTTATTTAAAGCCAGCGGTTAGAGAATATTGTGCGGGTGGTGTACACAGAGAGAAAGATTTATATTCAAACAAACAAGCTAGCAGGCTAACTTTGGAAAGCCGAAGCTAACAAACCCTTGAAGTTTGCTTACTTAGAGAAGGCATAACTAAGCAAAAGAGTCTGCATTCTTGGATTACGAAAAATAAATTAAATCATTATCTGAAAAAGGACCCTTTTTTCCTTGTGTAGCTTTAGTTAGGGACTTGAATGGTTTCGCATATGTATATTGATGACGTCGTCGGTCGGCAAGGCAGCACACACTGGCTGAACTGGCAGAACTGTTACAAGGATGGAGCCCTTGGGCGGAGTCGAAAACGGGAAGTGGCTGCCTCGCGCTTGTAATGAGCAGCCAGCACGCAAGTTGACTATAAACAAGTCACAAAGAGAATAGGGCAGCAGGAAGTCGACGTGGGATATACTCTTTTAAGGGGTTAGGAAACGAAAGTACTTAATTATGGTTACTTTAAAAACAATGAAGAGACTCAAAAGATACATCTAGTATTCCTTTTATAAAACAAAAGAGGTCTATGGACGAACACAATCGGAAAAGCTTTGTTTTTTTTCGTTTTGCTCTCGATTACTACTGAAAGAGATGATAGTACAAAAGGAAGATAAGGATTTTGAGTTTATAACTAAACCAAAGAAGCCTATTATATTATCATTCAACTTCCAAGAGTATTAACCCTTTCTTGTTGTTAGAGAAATCCTTTTGAAGGAAATCAGTTCCCCTTCTCTGACGATTTAATTCTGGTAACCATAATTATAGGACTTTTTGCCAGCGTATAATTTTGCCTTTGTCTTCCTGCCACTCTGGCGAAGGTTTCTGCGGCGCCACACTCCACACAGTCTGTGTGGGCGGTTGCCTGGGCTAGTTGCTAGCTCAATTGTTTGTTTATTTCTATATTTCCCACTTAGCCAACTGATGACGCACACGACTGATTGCAATGGGAGCACTCACCTTGATGCGGTTAGAGAGCCTGATGAACACACTCTCCGACTGGGCGCCATTCGTCAGTTTCTGCTGCAGATTCACACCGGATCCAGCGGCTGCTCCTCCGGCTCCGGCACCCGCCACGCCCAGATTGCCGTTCCCAGTCACAACAGCAGCTGCTGCGGCGGCTGCTCCACCGCCAGCGGTTATCGACGCCACCGTGGTGGTGGTCAGGAGATTGTCAATGCTCTCCCAATTGGCAGAATTTCCTCCTCGATGGCAAGATCGCCATTGGCTGGCGCTTCGCTGGAGGTTTGAGCTCCTGCATTGATGGGCGGTGCATTGATTGAGGTCTCCAAGTCGCTGGGCTCCAAGGTGGTTGGAATAGTTGGCTCTGGGGCAATTGGTAGCTGCTCCTTGACCACCACTTCCTCGGCATCAGCTGGCACATTGAATATATTAACATCGGCTGGCGTGGAGTTGGTGGTGGACACGGTCTCGCTGGATGTCGTTGACTGGACCTCCATTGAAGGCATCTCTTGGCTAGTTTCGGTCGCCACAATCTCCAGGCTGGGAGCTGCGGCTGGCTCCTTTGGCGGGGTCTCCTTGGCTGGGCTTCCCTCGCAATCCTGACGAACGCCCGAGGAGGTGGCATTATCCTGCAGCTGTTCGGGCGGAGTGACTTGGGGCTTCAGTGCCGGCGTTTCTGTCAGCTGGTGATGATCGGTCACATTCAGCTCCGCCTGGATGAGCTTACACATGGCTCCTAGGTGCTCTGCGGGCAGCATGCTGAGGAAATAGCTCTGCTGCTTGCCCATTTTACTCGCGGAATGCGTGTCCACCATGAGGCTAATGCCGAAATCCTCCTGACACACGCGACTCTGCAGAAGATCGGTCCTCAGGCGACTGAGGCTGAGGAGCACCTGCAGCTGGTGGAACTGGCAGGATATCAGGCTGTTGATCCTCTCCACCAGGACATCGTTGCAATTGCTGCAGCTGTAGGCTGCAAAGGCAGGCGTGCGGCAGAGCAGCGACTCCGCCGACCACTTGAGAGCCTTCGTTGGCTTCACGAGGACTTCGGCTGCCTTCTTCACCATCTGCATGACCGCATCGGAGGCGCTCTGGAAGATGTTGCCACTGCCCACGGTGGTTGCCTTCTGACCCTCTCCAAAGTCGTCGTAGAAGTCATCCAGGTCGTCGCCCGGCCGGATTTCCGTCTCAAAGGCCTCGTACTCGGAGGTACCGAACACCCGGAAGAGCGTAAGCGGGCAGTAGTGCTCAGCGGCGTAGTGCGAGGTGATGTCCACCCGCACGAACTTGCCAAAGAGATGGGGATGCAGGTCGAAGGTCTGGAGGGTGCGCTTATCCTCGCCCGCAAAGCGACCCACATTGCTCCAGTCCCGGGTGGGAAAGCGCTTCGATACGGCCACCGTAAAGTTCTTGGGGAGGAACTGAAGAGCTCAAAGTTGGCCACGTCCACCTTCTGGGCCTGAATGGCCTCGCACAGCTCCACCACGAACCATATGCGATTATCGCACGGGCTCAGCATGTACTCATCGGTGGACTGGGTGAGCACGTAGTCCGTGTGCTTGGCCTCCGCATTGTGGGCGATGATCTTGGCCCCGCAGTCCGGCGAGGCGTAGTTCTTGGAGCGCAGCTTGAGCATCGGCGGCTTCCGGCTTGTGGATCCCGTTTTGTTCTTGCGCTGCGCCGAATTATTCACCACCTGCTGCTCCAGCTCGATGGCCTGCTCCCGGCTGGCCTCGGCCTCCATTTGCTTTTGTGTCCACTCGGAGAACACCGGCATGGGCACCTCCTCGTTGGCATTCGTCAGATTTGCAGTGGCCTCCGTATCATTGGAGGGCACTCCGGCAGCCTGCTCTTCGCTGGTCGCATTGGCATCGATAGCGGGCGGCGTAGCTTCTGGTGTGGCTAATCCCTCCGCTTCAAGGCCTCCTCCTGGGTCGTTTATCTTCGGCAGTTGCTCATCTGAAATGGGATGACATTTGGTTGTTATAAATGGATGATTTTGAAGTATCTTATGAGTTTTTTTCTCACCCTTCTGAGGCTCCACTTCCTTGGCAGCCTCGGGCAATTTCTGAGGCTGATCCTGTGGAGGTGGCTGCTCCTCTTCGCTTTTATTGCTCCCAGGAGCCTGGGTATCATCCAGAATAACCGAATCCAGGCGGTTCTTAATGCTATCCAGAGGCAGCTCTGTTACTGTGACAGTTGGCAGCTCCGTAATGATCTCTGGAAAGCTGCAATAATAAGAATAATGGTGAAATTAATACTATCAATATTTATATTTATATTTGTTAATATTTGCAAATATATTTAAATATATTTCACCTCATAAACACCGTTGATATGGCTATTATTTGCGAGAACCATATAATCCAGAAGAATATTAGAAACATGGTCAGGTTTGTTTTCAGCTTTTTCAACTCACAACAAAGGAACTTCATAACGAATTGTAGCAGCATTTTTCTAACATTCGATATGGTTTTTGGGGGGCTCTAATTGCGGGTGATAATTGTTTTTTTAATTTACTCTACGTACTAAATCAAACAAAAGCAGCTGTGACCGTGCTACAATGGTTTTAATATCCGCAAAGCAAGTGAGAACCCACAAATAGCCACGTTGGAGTCTTATCCAGCTGATTGCAGCAGCAGCCAAGAGGTAAATACATATCTAGAGCAAGCCATAATACGCGACTGACTCTGACGGAGGTGCGAGCTATGTAAATATGGAAACAAATAACTCCGCAGGTGACAATGAGAGCGTTTTGTTTTTATTTTATTTTAACGAGTGAGTAGCAGCTGTGAAAAAGCTGAGACTGAGCGCTGAGAGAGATGATCGACACTGAGCTATATTATGCATATTGAACGATCTTATCAGCTGACTTCCAGTTAGTGGGAATTTTATAATTATTCTTTGGGAATTTTCACAGTTCAAGGCGCAGGCAAACCTGAGAATATGATCCCTTTCATAACAAATAGGAACTCTACTATAAATAGAAAAGCAATTTCTCAACATTTTAATTTTGGTTGCTGTTGCATCTTGCAAAAAATATATTTTGACAATTTTGACGAATTTTTGGTGTAAATATGATTTTCCGAACTGACAGGGCAAATGTAAAAGCCATCAAACTAATTAAGCAGACAGCTTCTATATGCATTATTCATGCCATCCAAGGAAATGTGTCTCCCGAGAGTGTGAAGAGTGCGTGAGGTAAATAATTTTTAAATATTTCGTGGGCGTTGACGGTTTATAAATGAATTATGCACGTTGATATAATTATGTCAAGTTGAGACCGAGAATGGTGTAATTATTTTCGTCAGTTCAATGTCTTAAAGCTTTTTTGCACATTTTTTGTTGTTCATTTTGGTCACTGACCGCTTTCAACAATTCGCGCAATTAATTGCGACTTTACGGGGGCCTGCATGAATTCTTTTAAATGCGTATTCCCGCGTGCATATCGTAGGAATTCGTTCATATATTATTATGTCATGGCTGCAGCTCTGTTGTTGCCTTTAAAAACGCCTGAGCATGTGTGGATTTCCTGCTTCTTTATTCTGGAGAATAAGTCGCAGTGCGATTTACACTTTCTCTCTCGACTCTCACCTCTTTTCCGCCTCACACATAGGGTTTTCCCATTTCTGTCACAAGAATTTAATGTGGATTAAGACTTAGAGCACAAGACAAAGTAAATATGCAAATATTAAATATAAAGTGTAGGCTTAGACTGTTTTATCTTGTTCAGAGAGTTCGTTATTGTTGTGCCTATTGAACTATTTTGAGCTGACTTTAAGTTATTATTTTCAAGAGAGTGTTTACTTCAAGTTTCAAGTGGCTTTTAAAGAAAAAGTTGGCAGAGCGTGTTTGAGTGTAGCTCCCAGAGATAAGAGTACGTAAATGGAGACATATTTCTTAGGCTCTTTTTAACATTATCCTTCTTATATTGTTAAATAGTTTGCCAAAGCTATATGTTAATCTATCTTTACTATAAATAAAATCAATCAGCAACAGACATTGTTGTGCGCATTGTCGACAAGACAAATATGTTGTCCAAATATAAAAGCAAATACGAAATCGGGTAAACAGAAAACTATTTCAACAACAATGCGTTTTTGACATGTATAAAAATCAACAAGCGAAGACAGAGGAAAATGCAATTGAAATTGAAGTAACTGACCTAAGCAAATAAAGTTTGTAGAGGCTCGAATGCTTTATACCCTCAAATAAATATAATATATAAAAATTATTACATTAAAAGCTTTTATTTCTGGCTAAATTCAACAACAGTTTCAGACTGTATACTTTATAGCTTTGTTCCCCACTTAATAATAACTAGTTTCGTTGCCAGTGATCAACGAAAGATATTAACTATATTTTGTAGCTTTCTTCTTATACAAAAAAATGGAAAAAACAAAGTGGTTTTACTTATACCCCCAGACAGCACCTGACGCCTCTGTACTGTCGTCTCCATCGCATCTTCAGTGCTACACAAACCGGAAACTTGAGATGACAGCAGGGACTTGGCCCACCTCAAATCTCGAATCTCTCAAACCGTCACGAGGCGGCGAAAAAATGGTTCGAACAAAGTGAGAAAAAATGCTTTCGAGGGCCGACATGCAACAATTAGCGCACATTTGTATGCATTTTTATTACATAATAAACAAGAGAGTGTCTATCATGGGCCCGGCTTTTCTTCTTCGGCTCTATACGTTTTTCGTTTAAAGGTCTGATGCTAATTAACCGAAATTTGCAACCGTAAGTGATCGCGTTTAGTTCCTCTTTCGCCGGCTGACGTGAAAAGTGTATCAAAGAGGTTGCTACCCCGAAGACAAAGGAAAAAGTTAAAGTTATTTCTCTGAAAAATATAAGAAACACACACTAAAGTACTAGGGATTTTTGTAAATACTTTCAAGATCTTTCTCGAATTATTAACACAATTTTCCTCACTTTTTTGGTTGCAGTATCTCGGTTACATTTTTGAAGGGGCGGGAAGCCACCCATTTGTGTCTGCCCAACATATGTAAATTCACCTTTTATACCAAAGTATTCTATAATAATTATTGGCCTGCGCCGCGAGTCGTGTCAACAACGCCCACAATCCTGCACACTCCCGGCTCTGAAGAAGGAAAACTCCCCAGCTGGCTATATATGCATATATATATTTATGACTTGTCTGCCTCAACAACAACGCAAAGAGTAAAGTATTCAAACTGTCTGCCTGGGCAGTAAGTCAAGCCATGTAAGGCATTTTGGGTTAACCTGGCCGTTCCGGCAGTTGCGTTTTTCATGTCTTTTTTTTTTTTTTACTTTTGCGTTGACTTGTCTACAAGTTTGTCAGGAATTTCTGGCTTTTCTTTTGAATAAATTAATATATGCAGCACATATTCCAGCAACGATGTGAAAATTGCTTTAGTTTTTCGCTGTGCAAAAAGTGAAAATATGTTTATAAAGGCCTCCGATCTTGCTTAAAGATTTTATTAGTAATTGGGGAAAATTCCAAAACGAATGGCAAGCAAGATAAATAAACCATAATAAAAAGTAAATACATTAGTTTTTAGTATACTATTTCAAATAAAATTGTATTAACCCTTTTTATGATAATTTAAAGCTCTTTAAGCCATTACATCTATTTAAATTTCTTCTTTAGATAACATTTCACGCTTTCAATAAACTAAACTCGATTTTCATCAATAAGGTAAACAAAATCAGCTCTCTTGGCAAGTTAATAGCTCATTCAAGCTAACAAGAGCTCAATTATGGTAATTATAAGCTCAAACTTCAAGCACGAGACTACTCTTAACCCAGAAACGAAATGAAGTTTAACCAAAACAAAATTATTAAATGGAAAACTAAGCATAAATATGATTGCAGTTCTCAAATATTAAGATCTTTAAATGTCTGGACTGCAGCCAAAAATATTTGTTATGTCTTTTGTTGTTATTCTCGGCCAGCATTGAAATTTTTCATGCACATTAAAATATCGCACAAAATCACAACTGCATAAACACACGACAATATTCTAATGTGGGTGTAATTATTAGAGGAGCAACTATCTTGTGTTTGTTCCTCGCAAATCGTACGATTTCTGTTGACTCCCACCGAAATTTGCACAACTCAGGGTGGCTACAAATAGTGATTTGGCTCGCTTATTGAATCAATGAAGAAAACTAAACTATAAACATTTGGTGGCAGTTTCGGTTAATGGCCATCCGGTTGCCAGATCAAATACAGGCTAAGCTGAGCCAGCGCCGAAAGCCATAATCAATATTGCCGTTTGGCAAACAGAAGGTGTTGGCGGAAATAATCGCAATTAAGAGCTATTATTCATATTTACTCGATCGATATGCGAAATCATTTCATGGGCTCTGAAGGATTGTAAACACTAAGTGGGGGATGTTGATTTAAGGGTCACAGCTGTTGTTTTTTAGGGTTTTTGATGCGTAGTCCTTTCAAGGACAGAAAGAATGTAATATATAACAATCTAACACAGGAATAAGGGCTTTTCATTTTGAGCTAAATTAAATATTATATAAAAGACCTTTAAAGTATCCTTGAAAATATACATTTTATAATTTATTTATCAATATATAATTCATTTTTATGCTTAAATAGACATTTTTGAAAGTAGAATTCAAGTTTAGGTTTTGTTTATTTCAAGAAAAGGTGTTCCACGTTAAAAAGGATATTTTTAAAAGACTATTTCATTGCAATACAACTTTAAAATTCAGTGGAAATTATAAGATTTATAACACAAAAAGCCTAATTTTCAATTTTAACAATTTCTTTTAACTTCAAAAGGATTTTTAAACAATATTTGAAATAAAAATCGAATAACAAATATAATTAGCTATTTAAAAATTAAATTTCCCAATATTATCCTGATGTTGTTATGCTTTATTCTCCTTGCGGGCGATTACTTGACAATTCCAAATTAATACAAGTGTTTTGCGGCAAAAGTGCACTGCAGGCACCTTCACACACACACACACGACGCACACACGCGAGCACTTTAAGGATAATGGACACGATAATGGCGCTCCGATTCGCGATCCCCAAAGACACCCAAAAACAGGGAGGAAGGATGCGGACGAGGTGGCACCACCGGTGAGGTAGCGAGCGCACGATCGCACCACTGGAAATCGAAATGGGAACTGAACGTATTACGGAGTCGGCTCTAGGTAATTGTGGTCCAAGTGTGCAGATATATTTGCCGCCATATCACCGAGAAAACGAGCTCCCGCGACACACACAGAGAGCGGTAGAGAAAGAGCGAGAGGCAGTCTCCGGAGAGATGAGATGAGATGCGGTGCGATGGAATGGGAGAGCATTACCTCAGCATTCGAGACATCGACGTCTCGCAATCAGCGGCGTGCACTTGCAGCTGAAACTTAGCCTGCATTTTGCCGGCAAACTTGTCGCACAGCCTCCCCTGGTAAGGTGTGTGTGTGTGTGTCGGCCATGTCTGAAAAGCTAAGGCGGCTGTTGTGTGCGTTTGCCGCGAATAAAGCCGAATTGATGGCCAGAAAGGAAAGCCCGTAAAGTGGAAATGCTTCAAATGCGCTCAGGCCTGACAAGAGCATATTTCATGCATTCACCCAAAATTCCCAGCTTCCTAATAATTATAATAGGCAATTGCTTTCTGTATTTTATTATTAAGGTATTTAAATATTCTTGGAAATAAAAATATCTAATGGCAAACTATACTTTTACAAATATTTATGCAGCATTTCTTTTAGATATTATTGAAAGCTTTAACACTTTAATTATAAAGTCTAAAAAGATCTCTTGGCAGTGTTTAATAGATTCCATTTAAAGACATCTTTAAAATAACTATTTAATCGAGGTTTTACGAAAATCCCATCTATGAATCCAATAGCCAACCAAAGGATATTCATATAAGAAAATAGCCTTAGTAAACCCTTGGATAAACTATACATTTTAAAAACAAATACTATTTAAACTGCCACTAAATACAAGTCATAAAATATACCTATGCCAGTGTCTTTCGTTAGATATTACGTAAAAGCCAATGGCTTGTGTCATAAAAAAAAGAAAGAAAGCTAAGGTCGAGTATGCTTGCTTTTAATATACCCGGTACCCAACGCTTTGTTTATCAAGTTAAAGGACAAACCCAGCCAAATAATGTAGAATTAAAAAAAAGAAAACATTAAAAGGTTCCTTGTTAACGCCCCAGTTCGAAACCACGGTTAAAGACTTGACTACTCATCTGAAGAGAGTGCGAGTGCGAGCAGGATGTAGATGGAATACCTTTATTTTCTTATAACTCCCATGTTTATCGTCGTATTGTACTTAAATATATTTATATATATCTATATATCAAGTTAAAGGACAAACCCAGCCAAATAATGTAGAATTAAAAAAACATTAAAAGGTTCCTTGTTAATGCCCCAGTTCGAAACCACGGTTAAAGACTTGATTACTCATCTGAAGAAAGTGCGAGTGCGACCAGGATGTAGATGGAATACCTTTATTTTCTAATAACTCCCATGTTTATCGTCGTATTGTACTTAAATATATTTATATATATCTATATATTTATATATATAATTATATTTATTACATATCTATTTAGTTTTCACCGGACGCAAGTGGGAGTGGCTAAATTTTCAAACGAACTTGATCTGTGTGCAAAATTTGGTAGCTCTTATAGCCTCTTAAATATAATACACTTGTACCCTACGGCTAACGGGTATAATAACAAATTAAATTTTATGAAACTTTGCAGGAAAATCGAAACTGACTAATTAGAGAAACCTTAACTTTTCCAAAATTAGCTTCACATAGCCAAAACACAAAAAAAAAAACAAACGAAAACGTCATTATATAAATATGGTTTGCTATAACAGAAAGGATAGGTAAAAGTCATTTCAATTTTATGTGCCATAACATTCAAGGCTCTCCACCCACCAGGCTGGCGGGAAAACAGATAATTTTTTTTTTTGTCTTCTTTAATAATATTGCAGTTTTCCCCAAAAAGATTTTTTGTGGGCTGTGGCCGCGCGCGCTGTGTTCCTTGCCCGGGGACACAGCTGCAGTTGGGTGGCTGAAAGGTGTCGGAAACGGCTTTAGCCCCCACAATGGATCCCAATTCGATCCGATGCAATCCGTTCCCAGTCCCCGTCTGTCTGGGGGTTTGGTCTTGTCTGCGCTCATGTGACAGGTTTATGTCTAAATCTGTTGGCCAGCCAGGAGCATTAGCATGCGGCGTGGGACCTGGACCGGGACCGGGCCCAAAAATGCACCGGAATGGAAGGCATGATCTGGCCAAATCTAACGATATACATATTTGAATATAAAATGTTTATTGCGCCCGTATGGTTTACGGCCGGCGATAGCGATCGATGGCCAAGAGCCGGAGCCATCGGGCCAATAAATATGAGCAAATATTAAGCCGAGCATAATTGCGAGTGCAGTGAAAAGTGAAATTGTTAATCGTAAATTTCTGCAACGTGGGCTGAGGCGCAGGCTTAGGCTCAGCTCAGCTCAGCTCAGCTCAGCTCAGGCAGTAAACAAATAAGGTCTATAAAAATCAAATTTGCCTCAAAAAAAACACGAGAGGGAGATAGGCAGTGACAGTGCCGCCAATTGTCTTTGATGCGTGTGTGTTTAGCAAATTGTTTTGACTCCTTTTGTGCAACAGCAACGGCAACGGCAAAAAGGTTACAGCGGGCCAAAAGTGTCAATTGAATTGAACGAAGCCAACATCAGTTGCAGTTGCAGTTGCAATCGATGTAGCTGCTGTTGTTGCTGTTGCACTTGCTGCAGCAGCAAACGCCATTGAAAGATAAACACTTGTAATGCGAAAGTGTTTTCGAGCCCAAAGCGCTTACACAATGAGCCATGGCAACAGCAACATCAATAGTAACAGCAGCAACTGCAGCAGCAACAAGCAACACCAACGTCATACACAATAAGATCACAAGATAACTTTGAAAGATTGTTAACTGCTTGATTTATTTTTAAATATTATATTTTACTGTTTTTATACCTGTTTTATTATTTGTTATTAAAGTATGGAAAAATATGAACATTATTTCCAATATTTTTAAAGCTCAAGGGGAAAGGCGCCTTAATATATAAGCTTACAAAAGAAGTACCTCCTAAAAGTGAACATTTATTGGTCATTTATTTAATTTAAAAGGTCTTGAGCTATCTCTTTGATCGAACAATTTGTTTCCCCTGTCTACAAATCTCTTTAAATAATTTGTTTATGTCAAGTTATCATTATAACATTACCCCTTGTTTATTTTGCAGCTGCCAGACATTTTAACATATTAAATATTTAATATTTTATTTACTGAAATTTACCATGAGTTTTTCGCAGTGCAAGGCCAAAAGCTAAGCTCACACACAAGTTGCTAAGTGGTTGAAGTATTGGCAGAGCCTTCAGTGCTGCGAGTGGGCGGCAAGAGGGTTCATTGGGAGGATAGGTGGGGAGTCGGAGTCTAGGCTGCGAAAGAAAGTTGCAATTGCAGCTGGGGATTTTATGGGATTTTTTCTGGGTACCTCCGAGGGTGGATTCCAGTTCAGAGTTTAGGTCACAGCAAAGCAATTGAACTTTGTGTGTAAAGATTGCGCTGCCAAGATCTTCGATCGGTAGTTAAGATATTGCTTATGTTTTTTCTATGTTTATTTTTGTTTTAATGCAAAATGCAGATGTATCTCCGAAGGCAGATGTTTGAGATATTCATCAAATTTACCACAACTAACAGACGGTTAAGTTATCCCTTAACTTAAGTTTAAATTGGTTTTTTCAACTCCAAGAATTTAATTTACACCAGGATCCATATGGAAACCCCTCCATTTTATTTATAATCATTACTAATCTTTACCACAACCACTTATTAGACTTTTACCAATAAATTTCAGCTGCTGGAGCTATTTTTCAAACATTTTTCAACTAGAAACACAATAAATGTAATAATCCCACAAGGCACCATCAAAAGTGCTGTGAAAAAACCACTATTTGTTCGGTTTCCACCACCCAAAGAATTCGAAATTAATTTGTTTAACAACAAAAAACGTATAATAACTCAAAGTCGCGGCTGCAGCAGCTGCCTGGTCCCTGTGCCTGTCCCCTTCGTCCGTCCACTTATTTCCCCCGGTCGGACACCTACGCGTCTCAAACATTTTTCACTCCGCACGATGCCAAAACGTCTACACGTCTACGTCTATGTCTGGGCCCCACACACCCCTTTGGGCCTCGA